>VWZW01003295.1:407108-593423 GCA_013397115.1 Edolisoma coerulescens
CCGGCGCGGCGGGAGCGGGAGCGGCGCGCGCGTGGGCCGGGATCGGCACCGGGACCGGCACCTCGCGGGGAAACTGGGGAGAGACGAGCCGGTCCTGCCCTGCTCAGGGAGAGGCTCCTCGTAGCTGGAGGGACTCCTTTGGCTTGTGCCGGTGGCGGGGCCGCGCTCCGCCTTTGGAAGTCGCGGGGGCTGGCTGCGCGGAGTCCGACAACTCCGTGCCGCGGGGACGGGCTGTCCTGGTGCTGCTGCTCCCACGACGGGATGGGGTGCGAGCAGAGGCAGGGCTTCAACTGGACGACAGGACATAGTCATAAGCTGCGCCAGGGGAGGTTTAGCTTGGACATCAGGAGGAATTTCTTCGCGAGAAGGGTGGTTAAGCGTTGTAATGGGCTGCCTAAGAAGACGGTGGAGTCACCGTCCCTAGAGGTGTTTAAGGAAAGACTGGACGTGGCATTCAGTGTTGTGGTTTATTTGACGTGGTGGTGTTGGGTCACAGGTTGGACTCGGGGGTCTGAGCGGTCTTTTCCAACATTTCCAGTTGATTCCGTGGAGGGGGAAGGGAAGGGAAACTTTCTCCTGGATCTTCCAAGCTTGTGCTTTTTAAAATTTTTTTCCCTAGTGATGTTAGTTGATCTTAAAAAACCTCTGTCTTCTCCGTGCAAACATCACCTCGTAGCCTCTCATTATCTCACTTACAACGTTATTTCTTTGACTGCCTGTATACGATGAAAGGTTTGCGCTTGGTAGCCGTTTCCAGTTGTCCTGTTTTAGGGACTTTATGCGCAACAGAAACTCGTCCCATTCATAGTCTCTAAATCTGTGTTGCCCGTAGCGCGGTCCATGTAACAATGATTTTAAGCTTTGCCTCTTGAGGGCGTTTCATGAAAATGAAACTCCGGGCTGAAAAAATACGTCATGAGCTGTGAAAATACCGGGCTGCTGTTTCTGCAGAATTCCCAAATGGTGCTGAATGGTTGTGTTTAATGGTCCCTTTATCCTTCATTCAAGCTGCTGTTCCTCTGAATTTTTTTTGTTTGCTGGCGTATTTTCTGCTCTGACTGCTTGATGTTAATGAAAGACTTAACAAAGTTGGGATATGTCTATGAGCTCTCAGGAAATGGGATTGCAACTTTATCCTTAGAAGCTATTTATTTTAGATCTATTTTTTATATACCTCTGGCAATTTGTAGTGAGCATAGAATAGTTAATGGAGCACTGTTTAAATTAGTAGGTTGTATCAAGCTAATCTTTTGTGTATTTGGCCTTGTTTTTATTGTAACTTCATTGTGTTCTCCCTTCAGTGTTACTGCCTGCATTGACACGTGAGCTAGCTCGTTCAAAACAAGTTTTGAAGTTTCTAGTTGAACTGTGGTTGCACCTTTTAATTACCCTTTAGACATACCCGTAGGCACGGAGAAAATGAATCGTAGCTTGAGGCACGGTAACTTAAGATGATGTGTGAAGTAGAGGTTTTTCTCAGCATGGGTTTCCTTGTAGCAGTCTTTCAAACAGATTCAGTGATGCTTCAGTTCTGAGAGATGTGGCTGTTTTGGGGGCTTGGCATCCCCCCACTGCCCCCCAGCTTCAAAACAGAGTCTTTGTTACATCCCATCTCTCGTTCTGACACTGTACCAGGGTGTTCACCTTTTGCTGTCAGTGTGCCATGTGTTGATTTTTTCCGATGCTATGTTCTCTGTGTTGATGACTTCAGAGCTGGCATGCTCATGTGGTCCTGTGTATTCAGCCGAGTGCTGGCTCCTGGAGAAGTCCCAGTTTAGTCCTTTTAGAAAAGGAAAGGCAGCAACAACCCATGTCAGCAGTACTGGCCGAAGTCACCAGGAGAACTAAAAGGTCCTACAGTCAGTTGTAGCAGTTTCTGAAAGGTTCTTTATAGAAACTTCTAAGTGTAAATGTTTATTTAAGCAGGTTATTTGATAGTCTTATTTCAACTTCAGTGTTTCTGTACACTGCTCTTTTCTTTCTTTCTTTTTTTAATTTCCTTCCCTTCTGTTGAATAAGCTAACGTGAACAGAATGGTACATTTTGTTTTACGGTCCTGTTTCTGCAGGCTTGCTTTAAAATCTTTCTGTTTGTCCCTCCGCAAGGTTGTGGAATTTTTCTTCTGAAGTGTTCTTGAGGGGGCTTAACTTGTATCTTTAAGAAAACAAAAGAAAAGTGTACCTTTAAAGGCAGCTAAACAAGTTCTTAAGTTGGAAAATGTAACTTTTGTGTCAAGAGGTTAATGGATGTCAAACAGTGCCCCCCCAAAAAACTGAAATCAAGTTTTTCCAAAATACCATATAGCAGATAAAAAAAAGAGTGATGTGATTTAGGGCTAGGGGCTTTAACGTAAATTTGAAACATAAGAGAAATAGAAGAGCAGCCGTGAATAGCTAAATCTATTGTATTTGTTTAAATACTTCTGAAGGCCAAAGGGAATAGTGAACAAGCCTAGGAGGCTGTGAGCAAGTAAAGAAAAAGACATTAAAGGAATTACACACTTGATGAAATATTCTGAGTGGCTGAAATATCTGCACAGGAGGTTCTGGAATGATGTAATGGGCAAACAAGTTAGAATGACCCGGCCACCTTTTTTTCAGAGAACAAGTGGAAGCTGAACTGATAAAAAAATTATTCAGCTTTATACTAAGGGGCTAAAGCATAATGGATGCAATTGTTTAAATAATATAATAATACTAATTAAAAAATGCTGATGTAAATTGCAGAGAAAAGAGGCAGCATTATGATAACAAGTCAGCTTTTTTCCTGCTCTGAAGAAAAAAATCTTGTCTGTTACAGTTTTTAAAATCTGTTAAGCAAGTAAGTGGATTAAACTGCTTGATGTTATTTCCAAGAATGAACGTGGAGTTTTCAAGATACAAAATGCCCACAGTAGAATGCAAGGCCTGTGGAAATATCAGTATTTTAAAATTATTGTGTACAAGATAAAGGGACTTAGGAAAAACAGAAGAGGTAATTTTGAACTAAACACTCAGTGAAAACCTCTACTGAATATAAAATCTGTAGACCAGAAGGACTGGAAATTATATTATGCCACCTCCTGGATATCTTGAGCTGCGTTAAACATTGTGCAGACTTAGTAGTTCATTTTGAAGATAAAAAGTAGAGGTAGTCTAAGACAGGTGACAGTAAATTTCCTTTCACCAGAACTGATTTATAAAGGATGTTAGTAGGAAAAAGTGTTAGAAAGTAATGGTAGACTGGACATCACAGGATCGGTTCTGTTGGTCTGTTCCTGTTAGACAGGAGTAAATGGAGTTCAGTGACAGAAGAAATTTGGTTTGGAATAATGTGAATACTTTCTTAAAAGTATATAATAATTATTTCTTAGTCTCATGAGGAGACTAAAGCTGAAACGCATTGGAACCAAAAGAAATACGGCCATTCCTGGATGTGTGTGGAGAGTAACGCACTCTGAGCTTTCAGAGTGTGACGTAAGACTTAGGATTTAGCCAGTCACCTGCTGCTGACAGCTTCCTTGTGATTCAGAGTACTTATTTTCTCTTTTTTCTGTTTTTATTTGGTAGTTCAGAGTGTGTATCAGGCTCAGAAGGAGGATTCATATGTTCTGTGAGAAACCAGCTGGTTTGACACACACAGATCTTTATTTTATTCTATATAAAGTTGAGATTACATGTAAGTGATGTGCTCATTCTAAAGCGGTAAAATAAATACCCTGTGGCAAAACATCCTGAGTGTATCTCCAAACAAGGCATTGTAAGCCTGCCAAATTTAGTGCTAAGGTTATACTTGAAAGCAAATTCACCTGTTGAATTAAGAAAATGTCATTTTGGGAAACAGGCCACCTATTAGTGGATCACAAACTATAAGTATCTATAAGTAAAGTCAGATGATAATGTTGTGATTAACATTAGATTGTTGTGGGTTTTGTCTGAAGTAGGGTGAGATTGCCTCTTAAAAGACACAGGGATTCCTTGTAGAGCTCCCACATGATCCTTTCTTCAACTGCCTACGTGTCCTTTTTCTACCTTTTTTTTTCATTGATAAGTGATCAGAAAAGAGGTGTCTCTCTGAATGTGCTGTTTGTTGGATTCAGGAGCTTTTGGTAGGAGGGGTATTAAGTAAAAATGGGATGAGGGAGGCAGAAATGAATGTAACCAAGCTTGGAAGTGCCTGTGGGTTTTGGCTTGATGTGGCTGATACCTCAGTGTTGTCTAACTCTTTCATTGCTGATGTCCAAAGCTAGGATGAAATCAGTAGAATTTTGACGTACTGTTACTTTGTGGGTTTGCACACGGATCTTCCATAGTGCTGAGTCACAGCAAATAATACAATTGTTGCAGACAGATTTGTCATCATGGGAAGCATGGGGTAGCTTTAGTTTCAGTGCCTTCTGATATTCCCAACCCCAGCAAAAGCTGCTTGAAACTACAAAGTCAACTTAATTAATAATTTAGTGTATTTTTAACCTAATTTGGTTTAAAGTGTCAGAGATTTCTTCTTTTTTCATGAAATTCTAAAAGGTGCATTCTTGTTCACTCGTAAACATGTTTAGGGTGTGTTAGGATTTTAGAAATGTTGTGGTGATCTTTTTTTCTGACAGATGACTGTCAAATGTGGTTTTTCAAACAGGCCCTTTTTTAGATATGACCTTACAGAAAATACATTGTTGGCCAGCCCATTCTGTAAGTGCAGGGAGGATGTGCTGTAATCTTAATCAAAATACAAATGTATCTCCTCTTTAAAAGAAAAAGAGATTACATTTTCCTTTGGCACACAGGAATAATCACTTCTATTGTTTCATGTGGATGGGCACATTAATGTGAGGTTATTTTTTTTAATGTCAGTGTAATGCTGTGTGGCTGAAAAGTTTAATTCCCCGTCACTTGCTGCTTTGTTTTATGCCTTGTGGGAACTTTTTGGTTTCAGGTTGATTGTGGACAGTGGGGTTATAGAAATGAGGGTGAGGGGTTTTTAATTTAAACAGATTTATTGCACTTCAGCATCTTTGAATGCAGTGAAGGAATTTTGTGTTTTCAACTCTGGTTAGAAAGTTTCAGTTAACAAATTTGAAGATGTTTTCATTTTAAATTGACCTGCCTTTGACAGTCAGGTTTTTTTGCCCTCTTGCTCAAGTTAAAAGCTTTCTGGAACTTTGAAAGCTGTATCTGCTGCCTTGTTAAGTCAAAATGGACCTTTAAAAAATGGAACTCAAAACCTCTTGTAAATATCTTCATGGTAGTAAATGTATAGTGAAGTGCTAGATACACTGCGTATAATCTTTTATTGTGGGGTGGGTGTGTCCCCTTGCTAAAACTGTTTTCCAATAAACTTTGTAAATGCATTGCTTCTTAATCTGTTCAGCAGTGTTTCTTCAAAAAAGGGCAAAAAGAAGAGCACACAATCATCAAACTTTTAAAAATTAAGTGTACAGCTGTGTGGCTGTCAGTGGGTGCTACTAATAATACAGGCTGATGTGCCAGATCAGTTTCTGAGACAGCACCAAGTGTCAGGTAGTTCTGTTTCTGTTAGTGGTTGGTTTTTTTCTGCAAGCCGAAATATACTGCCTTGATGTTTTGTTTTCCCGCTGTTTTTGTGGGTTTTTTTTCTTTCTTTGTAAGGATGTTCTTTTTGAATGTTACCTGGAGATATAATCGATTTACCCTTCAAGATCAGTAATTTTGCAGAAATACCTTTGATATGATAGTTGTTTATTTTTACTTTAGCCAACTTTTCAGGCCTTTTTTTTGTTTATGGATGAGAAAGTCAAGATGAGGTGTTGAAATGTGACAATGTGACATCCCTGCAGATTTGACATAGGTGTCTCAACATTGTTCAGGTAGCACACAACATATTTTTCCCTTTTTTTTTTTTTGCTTTTGAGCAACAGTCAATATTAAAGTTTGTAATTTGTCTGTAATATCGCATTCCACGTTGTGCTGTGTTATTTGTCTTTTAGGTCTGGTTTTAATTATTTTCAATATTAAGATCATTCTTATTTTTAAGCAAGAACCAGTCCAACTTGCCAAGTGGTCTAGAGCTAGAACATGCCAAATGAGCTGTAGATTAGGTGAGTTGGTACTTGTTTTGCTATTTCACAGAGTTATAAAAGTGCTAGAACAGAAACAATTATGAATTAAGGCTTACACTGGGCGGGGAAAAGCCCTAAGAGGACTGCAAAATAAAGCAGATTTGAAAGACATGGAGATGGGCAGCAGTTCCATGAAGAAATCCACTTCTTAATACCAGTTTTTGACAGAAAGTCCCTTAAAGTCTGGACCCTGTTTCAAGGCTATACGTTCTATTTATGTTTGGCTCCAATTCCTATGTTACATTTGAAGCTCCTTTAATCTTCTGGTCTTTTGGACGGCAGAGGGTGGTGGTTCCTTTTCTTCTCCATTGTTCTTGCATGCTGGTTGCCCTATGAGTGTGGATCCCTGCTGTTGGGCTGTTGCAGCTTTCATAAACCACAGAAAATGAAATTCACATGATTGTTTTGTTTCCTTGTTAGCGTTAGGGTTTGATCAGCAAAACTTACTTTACAGGTCTTTACAAATACTGTAACTGCTAATTTTATAGTGACTGTGAGACGTGTTGCCCAATCCTGTTTTACAGCTAGAGGAAGGTAAGCAGAGGTTTTGGAAATTGGCTGTGCTTTGCTTGAACGATACCTTTTTGTAGTTGAGATGATTAAATATCCTTTCCTGTAGATGTCCTGAGCTTTACAAGAGTCTGAAGACAGAGAGAAAGTAACACCCCTGTCCCTCAGATGATATGGGTGTTTCTACTGGTGGGCATTCCCGTAGACCCCTCTAAGCCAGTATGGTTTGTCAAATAATTTTGCAAAAGAAGTAAATACAACCTCATCAAAATGTTTATCTGGCTGAGCTGGTTTTTGAAACAACAGGAGACAGCAGTGAAGAGAGAAGTCAGCCTGTTGATTTCCTTTATTTTCGTTTTCCTCTCAGATAACACTGTCAACAGTATAGAGACTTGGTGGATGTGTTTTCATCTCTGTAGGATGATGCCAAATGTAGGATTTTGCTCTAGAAGTTTTTCCAGGGAAATCGCATTAATCCCAGGTGGTATTTTTATCATTCTGTGCCCTGTATTATTCATAGCTTTATTATGAAGGGCTTTCGTTGTCTGTCCTCTCCAAGAAAGGTGACCATTTACTTCTGTTAGCATCCTGACTTGTTGCCTGTGAATTACCAAAAAGCAAATTAGAAGGACTTTCCAAAATCTACACTTCATAGAGAGAAAAACCGAACACATTTGTGGCCAAAACGTTGATTTTTTTTTGAGAGCGTGTTGATGAGAGCAATGAATGACCAAGTGCTGCTTTCAGGTTAGCTTTTTAAATTGGATAGGTTTCCTAGTCTCATGCTGAAGAGTGTCAGAAGGTGATGTATCCTGTAATCAGAGCTCAGGGAATTGCTCAAACATCTGTCCAGGCTGTGCTGTAGGTATTTGGCTTGATGTCAAGAAGTGTGATTGTGAGGAAACTTCTTCACTAGGACATCTAGAATCTCACAGCAGAGCCAGCAAACAAACTCAAATCTCCTTGGAAGTAAAGGTTTTGTGCATTTCTTCCCTTGAATAATTCCAGCTTCTCTCACTGCTTGGAGTTCTGTCTTAACAGTGCCATTTCTAACGTGAGTTGTCCTTTCAGGGCTGACAGTGCCTCCTGTATCTTTTCCATGTCTCTCTGGCAGCAATCTAAAGGAGAGACAGCAGTTTGACAGCCCAGCAGAGCTCCCAAGTCTGCCTCCAGTGAGTCCCTTCCTTCTGACAACTGCCTCAGTTAGGAAATGTACTCTCATAGTATGGCAAATCATGGATATTTTGATAATTGTTTTATCACACTGTTTCTCTTCAGACTCCTTTTCTGCCTTAATTTTACTTCCCCTTCTGACCTATTCCCATTGTAAGATAGAATGTCATGTGTAGATCTACACTTCTGAAATACATTTTTTTTCTTATTCTTACCCCTATTTCCAAAGAAGGAAAGTCTGTCTCTTAACACTCTTTAATATCAGGAGCGTATTTGGTAATTTTATTTTCATTATATATGCACGGTACATATATGCACTTACATGTGTAAGAAAATGTGGAGTTTTTTATGTATATATATATGTCATTATGTAGCTCTTGATTTGTAAGGGCTTTATTTTTACTTCTCAGTACCTCTGACGTGTGGAATATCCAAGAGCATTAGTCACATGGTATTCCTTCTGGCAAAGCCCTTAAGTCAGTGACAGTGATAGCTGATTTAAGAAGGCAGGGAGTTCATTTTTGTTCCTGTCTAGATGATTGCTTGGGACAAGGTAGGTCATGGCAGTAAGTGACGCTGTATTTCCCAGCGCTTCAGAGTTTCTTTGACTTGATGAACAAGAAGAAATGCAGTACTTCCTATTTCCCCCAGAAATGTGTGCTTAGAACACATCCACATTTGGTAGGGTTCTTGTCTTAATCAGCAAAAAAATTTGGGATCGTGTTTTCCTTATGGAAATGCAGACATTTAGGAATAGTTGGTGGGTTTAATTTTGCTAAAAGTTGTTTTTATGGCAGACAAACTGAGAAGGAGAAAGTGTCATATGGGGTTTGAGTGGTGTTGCACAGAAGCCCAAGAAATACACAATGAAAATTCCTTGCCAGGTCTCCAGAGGTTTTTATCTGTAGCCAGGAGTATCAAGAAATGTGGACGATACTGTGCTATCTTTAGGAAAGAAAAGATGGGTAGAACATTTCCATGACAACCACCACACATTTTCTCCAGAAGCAGCGTTAATTTTGACAATGCAGAGAAGATCCAGGGGTTGCTGTTTGCTGCATGGATGAACTTAAAGTGACCATTGAGATTTTCAGCTAAGTCACACCAAAGCTGCTGAAGACCAGTGAGACAATTTGAAGTTGTTTTGCTTCTGTGCTTTAGTCTGGGGAAGAAGCTACATCCTTGAAAAAGGAGGAGGAGATTTATAGCAAACAACCCTTGGATGACTGTAACAACTAACATAGAGTTGTTATATTTTTATTCCTAAAAAGCCATTGTGTGCTCACACATTTGAATAGGTCCAAAGATGCTGGCAGTGTGTGTGGGCTGGATGGAATCCCTGATGCACTTGTTGCGTTTTTCACCAGTAGTCAGGAAACCAGTAAAAGAATGGTAAAGAAAGAATTGATTTTAAGATACAATCAGGATGTAAGAACTATTTTTAGAAAATAACTATGGGTTTAACAGTTATACAGGTTAGACAGACAGGTGTATAAAATAGATATGTGTCTATGTGCTGGGATTTTGTTGATTTACTACCAGTGACGGCCTACTATAAAATGAGCTATTGAACCCATTGCTAGTTGAATTGGTAACTTCTCAGTGATGAAGGGAGTTTAATCTTTTCACCTTTATTAAAAGAAACTCTCTTCCCAGTCATTTGGTGGTAGGTGAACTCCCAGGTAAAAGACAGTATACTATTTTGAAAGGATTTTAAGTGTACAGTTTACTCGTGAAATGGAGGAAGGGGTTAGTCAGCAAAGTGAGCTGTCTTGAAAGTCAGAAATGAGCATAGCTAAAACCTGCGTCCCCAAGGCTTGTAGAGGGTGTAAGAAAGATAATTCTTGTGAAGCTGTTGGGTAGAGGGGTGCGATAAAGTCAGAGAAAAAATTCAAGTAAATCCTATAACTGTATTTTCAATAAGTGAAACAATGACATAAGGTACAACAGGAGGGGCTAAGAGAGCTCTGAAAGGAAAATGGAAATTATACTTTAAAGATGGAAGCAAAATTAATTGAAAGAAAATAAATGTGCAAGTTGGGAGATGGAGGGGAAGCTAGTTTAGTAAGTGTGGTAAGGAAGAATACACTTAAGGAAACTTACTTGTGATGGAGTTGGTTGTGTCATTGATGTTTAGGAACATTGGAACATTATATGGAGAAGTTGCATAGTAGAAATTAGATGAAATTCAGTATTAAGGGATGAAGATGTTCCCTGTCAAGAATTCAGTCAGATTAAGAACTTGTAGGTATTGAAAGTGAAGGTGTGAAATGACCACAGGAGTTTATCGAAGGAGTTATCAAAGTCCTGAAATCCCAAATAAAGGCAAATACAGTCTTATGAGTTGGAGAAGACAAAAATGGAGAATTGTTAATAACACTATGGAAGGCCTGAGATGTTATCTGGGCTGTAATGTATGCCTGTGTTTGTTCATGGTCAGGGACAGAATGACCAGAGTGTCCGCAAGGCCGTTTTCCTGTTAGGAATGTCCTTCTAGCTCATGGTTGTCCACCTGGTGTTTGAGTTCAGCTTGCTTATTCTAAAATATATAAAATACTTTGTTCAAAATATTTTAGGAATGAAAGAAATTTGGAGTATTTGTAGACTGAACTTCTTTTTACAGTTAAAATCCCAGGTTTTTTCAAATAGTATGTGTGTTTAATATAGGTAGTAGTCACTTAAACTGAAAATGTGAAGAACATATAATTGCCAAGCATATTGTAGGAAACACTAACACTTGAAGCTCAAACATGTAAACACAGGAAGAAAGGGGTCTCAAAGCTGTTATGAAGTAAGAGAACTTCTGGTGCTCTGAGATTTATCTTTTTGTTGTACCTTTTTTAATAAAAAGACTATTTCAGGAGAGCCTTTTCAGCAAAATAAGGCTGCTGAATTGCTTGCCTTATGCCCAGGTTTTTATGTTGCGTTCGGTGCAAACTGTGGCTGACTGACAATCAATGTAGTAGTTTTGTGTCCCTGAACAGTTTTTTAAATCTCAGTTGTCAGAACACAGTAACACTTGAAGTGGTGTTCAAAATGTTTTCTGTGAAAGTCAGTTCTGATCATCAGAATTCTTATAGATGGTTGTCAGGTGGCAGCAACTTAAAAAGAGGCTCTAACAAGGAGCATATTTGAGTATCCACTTTTTTTTTTTTTATTCTCTTACAACTCTTTGTGCTATCTGAAAGAAGAGTAGTTAGACTTGATATACATTTGATGTATTTTAAATAGGAAACCTAAGCTGTTGAGAATCTGTATAGACTCATGTTGCTGCATTTTAAAGTAAAAAGTGCACAGGAGATCATTTATCATCTGGTGATTCTGTGCTTATGGAATTTGAGGTAGGTACCTTATTTAATACAACACATTAGAGCATTTGAAAGAGAGCTTTGAAAGTCTTGTAGAGTAAGTTTTTATATCGTGCAGCTTCCTAAATTTTGTGTTACAGGATTTACAGTATGTTGGAGATTCTGCATCTCTGTGAAGATGCATGGAGACACTGACATGTTGAGAATTTGATTCCCAAGCTCTTTTGGATTTAAAGGGGTGATGTAAGGAGAGAAATACCAGCAGAATGGAGCACTGAGAGTAGAGACCTGATCCATACCCATTGCTTTCAGGGGGATGAGTTCTTTCCACACAGTTCTCTACCTACTAGTTTATGCTAAGTGACTCCAAAGTGTGGTGTTGTACATGTGCAAATCATCATGGGCAGCTATAAATGCTGACCCACTGAGTTACATAAGACAGATGGTACTTGGAAATCACAGACTGAAAAAAGGCCCCTCTGCATAAAGAGGGGCAGGATTAGGGACTGGGGGTGGGGAGGAGGGGAACAATAGCACTGCTTTCTTTGCAGGACTGAGCATTTTCAATGGTTAAACCATCTTCACCTAAAATTTTTCTTTTCATTTCAATTTCCTTGTAGGCCTTGTCTGGATAGAAAGAACACTTTCCTCAACAGGGTTTGTGTTGAATTAACTTAAAACATGGATATGAAGTGCAAAAAAAAAGCCCCTGTACTGACATGCAAAGTAAATTAAGCTAAAAGGCAGCTAAGATATCTTCACTTCTGAATAAAGACAGGAATATGTAATTTGGCTAATTCTCTGTGTGGAGAAATGTTAAAATTTTTTAGTGCAGTTTTCTTTTTAGCCCAGGCTATATGCTCTGCCTTCTAGACTGTAGTTCTTTCTTAATGAAGTATTTGATTTACTCTCTGAAGCCTCAAAAAATAAAAGTTTGTTGGACTGATGTGAAGAGCTGACAGACCAAAGTGACAATTCTGTGAAATTGTGTTTTCCACCTTCTAAGCTTTATTGGAAGTTAGGTGATGGAATATAGGGGGGCAATGGCTGGAAGTTCATGGCTACAGGATTTAAGGAGTGGAGACAGGATATAAAATGTGTTGTTAAAGAGTAATTTTGTCTTTATTTAATTGCGTTGTGAAGGAATCATGACGACCTCAGGAAAAGAGAATTTCCGGCTGAAGAGCTACAAGAACAAATCTCTAAACCCTGACGAGATGCGTCGCAGGCGGGAGGAGGAGGGCCTTCAGCTACGGAAGCAAAAGAGAGAGGAGCAGGTAATGCACAGCAGTTGATATCTGTGACCAGTCTTTAAACAGTTCTGTCTTGCAGTCTCTGGCTCTCTGCTTCTCCCAAGCCCCTTCTTAGTTGTTCCCGCCCTCCACATTCACACACAGTCAGTCTGAAATCAGAATCACTTGCAGACTTCACTGCCTCTTCTGCAAGCTCTACAAGACATAGAGTGAGTGCTCCTCAGTCACTCAAGTGTGACATTGGTCCCAGCAGCTTGAGGGTTTGAACAGAACTGTCTGACTAGTAGCTGTAGCCTCTCTAGCTCCCCTCATGACATCTCAAACTGGGTACCTTTTCTAAGTCATAGCAACGAAATTCTGCTCATCCCAGTGTAATATCCTATGTATGATCATCATCCAAAGCCCTCTCTTTGCCACTGTAACTCGATTGTCAGAGCCCCTGCACATGTTCTGTGAAGATGTGTAATACACAGGAATTTATCAGGTCTTTGAGCCCCAGCATCCTCTGCAAGAAAGCAATGGTTTGGAAGCTAGACAGCTTGTAGATGGAGGCAGATGGTGAAGAAGAGAAGGGGATATCAGTGAACGTTTTCCAGAAATGTTAGGAACCAATATTCCTGTTTTCATTTACTCCATGGCTAAGCTTTCTCCATGTGCTGTCAGTTGAAGTCCTGTAGCCAGTGTACTACCTTCTCTCAGGTGATAGCATATGTAATTTTTATAGCAGCCTAACACAACGTGCTGTGTAAATATTGGCTATGCAATATATAGTAAATACATATATGTTAAATACTTTATCTCTTTAGTTGTTTAAACGCCGAAATGTTGCAACGGCTGAGGAAGAAGCGGAGGAGGAAGTGATGTCAGATGGGGGCTTCCATGAGGCTCAGATGAACAACATGGAGATGACTTCTGTAAGTGATGAGAAATGAATACAGTGTTTGTTGAAACTGGGCAGGTCTGTTGTACAGTGATGTGACAGGAATGAAATTCCAGAATGCTGTGAAGAACGCATTCAGAGATGGACAGCTCTGAGACACCTGTCTCGATGAACTGCCCTGAAACAGGTTACATGAGAGAAAAATGTCAGGGATATAGCGAGTGGCTTTTCAGAGGATATGTGCTCAATAAAATTAAATAAAATGTCATTGTCCTGGCAGGCTGATCACTTCCTGGATTTGGTGTTCATCATTACAGGTGATTCTACCAACTGTTGCCCAGAGTTGTTGGTTTTTTTTTAACCTGAAATTCATAATGCTTGAAACGTGGAAATACAAATCAGGCATTGTGTTATTGCAATTTACAAAGTTAAAAAGGGGCGCCGTGGAAACCTTTCTTAGCAGACTTTCAAGTGGCACCAAAGTGCTGGAAATAGTGCTAGACCTAGCTTAACTGTCTGCATGAGGCCTTGAACTCCTTCCCATGCTAGAATTTAATACTACAGAAAAATACTTCTAGTGGGAATTAGACTTTTTTACTTTCTCCCTGGAAAGAAAAATGGTAATAGTTTCAGTTCTATTATAGAAAGTTTAAGGAAAGTGCAGTTCTAAATGTCGCTGATTTTCACAGTGTGTGTTCAGAGTATGCAAGTGGTGTTTCCACAGAAATCAGGCTGAGCTATTGGTGGTTACATGAGCCTTGAAAATTACTGAGAAACAGAGAAATGCTTGTAAACTGTGGTAAATCAATAATTGAGTATGTAGTTTTACTCTTCAAGATGGTATTCAAATATCAGGCAAGTACTAAATACCATTAATCATTTGTGTGGAAGCTTATGTGAAACAAATAGATTGTAAAAGTAAGGAAAGGATTTTGTCTAATTGATAGATATTGTCATTACACAGTTTGCTGTGTTAAATGCCATTAATTTCAGGCTCTTAACAGTTGGAGCTGTTGGCTGTTACAGACAACGCTTAAGTATTTTCAGCACTGTCATCTGTCTCCCTGTCTGTCTAAGGGTTGGGATCAGATGTATCTGAGGATTTAGATTAGAAGTGGAAGAAAAAAATCTGACTTTTCTTGTGCTTCTTTACATGGGTACACGTGTAGTGAACAGAATGTTAGATTTTACCTAGCATAAGAGAGGTTGCTGATTTAATTTAGTCATATTATTGGAAACCATCGGTATTACGGAAAATTTAATACTCCTACTTGATGATGATAAGCATTTTCAAGGTTTCTCAACTCTTCTAGAAATGACAGGTCTTATACATTTTGGTATAAGAGAGTAAGTCAAATTGTACATGTTAGGGAAATGGAAATGCTAACATAATTACTTTTTTGTTGAAGCTGACAATTTGAAGTTTATTTTAGAGGAAGGGAGAGAATACCAGTGAAAAATTCTGAAGAGTGATTTTCTTGCCATATCTTGAGGAAAATACGAATTTTGGCTTTCAGTAAAGCAAAGTTATGCATAAGAATGATGCTGCCTTACGTGGATGTACATATACATATATATTCCTTTGTTGTTCATAATGGTCTTACCTAAGTTTTTATTCAATAAGAGATAAACTTGATACTGGTTTAGCAAATGTAACCTGTTTATTGCTACTCCCAGATTTTTTTCCCTGTTTTGCTCTCTATCACCCTCATTCTGTTTCTCCACCTAACTCCTAGAGTGCAGTCATCACCTCTGATATGATTGAGATGATTTTCTCCAATAGTCCAGAACAGCAGCTCTCAGCCACCCAGAAGTTCCGAAAGCTGCTTTCTAAAGGTAAGGGCTGAAATTACTTAGAGAAAAATGTAGATGCCTCCCTAGCACGTCATTTTACTTTGACAGCAAAAAAAAATTGAGTTTCACACTGAAATTTCTGGGTCAAGCTCTGCTTTACACAGTGTCAGCTTGATGTATGTAATAGTCACTTATTTTCTTGAAATCTGTACTAAGTGTTGCAGATGTGAGGTCTCCTCTTGGATGTAAGTTTAAATGTTGTGGGCAGTGTCTCTGTGGCTCAAATATGCTGGTATACCAAAGTTCTCTGCACATGTGCATGCCAGAGTGACTGCACAGAGCTGCTGCTGTGAAACCAGTCTGCCTAAACTACTGAGTGCATCAGTGCTTTGAATCATGTTATCTTATTACCTGAAAACTCAGACTGGAGTTTCCTTATGTTGACAGATAGGAATCCATTGCCTTTTAGTGAAGTATTGTAGAAAAAGAACGCACTCCAAGAAAAGAGCAGTCAGTATGTCACTGGATATTGTTTTGATGCAGTAATTTGAGAATTTCCTTACGAAGAAATGGATGTATCTAACTTAACATTTTGTTTTAAACAGAACCAAATCCTCCAATAGATGAAGTCATAAGCACACAAGGAGTGGTGGCCAGGTTTGTGGAGTTCCTGAAGAGAAAAGAAAACTGTACATTACAGGTATAAAAATATAAATGCATCTGTCTTCCTAGTTTAGGAAGGCATTTGGTGATGCAAATTAGATAGGAAAAAAAATCAAGGATTTGTTCAGCTATTCTTCTTCTCTTTCTTCACTATGTTAAAAAAGCTATTTTATCTTCAGAATTTCTGACAAGACCTCTGGGTACAGGACAGGAGAGGGAGAGAGAGATGTCTGATATGCATTGAGTGATTGATAGGATGGGGTCTTCAGACTTTAACAAAAACAGAGCTTGAAATTTGGAACTCAACAGATGAAAAGCTATTGAAATAAACTTTGTTTGTCTTCTTTGTACTAACTGGAGACAGTTTTAAATCTTCAGAATTAGGATTTAAATTTTTGATTAAAGTAAAAAAAAAAGTTTAGAATTAGAAATACAATCTGTAGTGGTAGGCATAGAAAGCTGGAAACCTTACTGTGGTTTGAAAAAACTGAATTGTGTGCTACAATGGTGGTAATTTTTTTGGACCTTTGTCTTATTTCCAGTTGTCCGTTTTTCTGGTCAGTCTTTCGTGGCTAATAGAAAGTGAAAGAAAACAAATCATGTAATTAAGGAAAAAATATGTTAACGTGTAATCATTAAATACAACACTTAGATTAGAATCAGTGTTCTTTCAAAATGCATAAGGCAGCAGGTTTGTGAATGCCATGTGAAATCCAAATTTTTTGACTGGAAATATGCAAAAAATTTACAGTTTTCTTACACATTAGAGAAATCATTTACAGGTATTACTTTTCAAATTGTTATCCACAGAATTCCAGAGGTCTCTTAGCTTCCTTTGAGGAGTCTGTGGACAGTAACTAAGAACATGTATCAGATTTAAGCTGGTTGGTTTGCAACTCCAATGGAAAATTCGTAAAGCTATCTGATCTAAAAAAAAATGGAATGCCTTTTATTACTTATAAGGGTCTCGCATAGAAACCTAAGACAGGCAGATAAATGGAAGCAATTCTTGTGGCCAGTAACATTTATTGATTTTTTACATGGAAATAGGAAAAATCAGTCAGAGTGGAAATGTGGAAGCTTGTCCTAAGGAGTTAGTAGGAAAGCAGTGAAAATAATACAAGCTTGAGTATGTTGCTCTCGATATTGCATTCTACCTGGGTAATTTTCCTCCATCTTGCCAAATCTTTCTGCCTGCTTGGCAGTTTAGGGTCTGCAGGTAGAACTTTTTGCTGTGATCAGTTGGGAGTTCTCTGGACCTCACTTTTTAATATTTGTATTTGCTCTGTCATTGTTTCCAAAAATATTCCTTTGGGCTTGGCATTCTAGGCATTTCTAACTGTAGCCTGGCTGTAGAAGGAAAGGATTTTCAACTCATTGTGAGACAATGAAATATAATTTATAGCTGCTTGTGTGGTGGATTGAATATGGCAACTTCCATGTTAATGAACTTGGAACTTTATGGGAATTTATGATCTGTTTTTCTTCTGTGTTGTCAATGGAATATCCTGTAAAAATCAGGCCTCTGAGATCAGTGATAGGAAGGCCTAATTTGTTAGGAATTCCTCTATCCTGTTGTTACTCAAGGTGAATGGAAGACATAAAAAAGCTCCCCTTTTCTTTAGGGTCACTTTAGCCATCCATGAACAAGTACATTTGTCTCATGTGGAGAGAGGAATCTTAAAAAAGAACAATACCACACAGATATCTTTGCCATTAACATGTGACTGTTCCTGAGCTTATACATCTTGGGAGCATCAGGTGTCCACAGACAAGAAGAAGAAGAGAAACTGTCACTCTCTAATCTTTCTGTGACTTACACTGGAGATAGTGTGAGTCTCCAAGCTGTGAATAATAGTTCAAGCTAGTGGCACCAGTAGGAAGCCAGAGGGCAAATTTTAAAATATGGATAAGAAAACTCTATGGCTGAAAGATGAGTAATAGTTACATTATAATGTATCTCAAAACACTGGATACTCACTTCAGAGAAAGTAAAATTACAGGAAAGCGACATTTTATGTTGGCCTTAGGCTCTGGCCAGACTCTGTTGCTTCTGGTTTATTAATGATGAATCTTGCAGTTTTGGTTTTGTGTGTTTCTGCTTTATTTTGCAGCCCATACTCCTTGTGTATTGCAGTGATGTATTTTGGAATTGTTTATTCTGATCACATCTTACTAGAGGATAGTTTCTTCAGTTGATCAGAAGGGCAGGATTAATTGTATTTTCAAAACTAAAGTCTTAAATTACACTTAAAAATGAAGCCTTACAAGTCTAGGCTTAATTCTTGAGTTATTATTTCAGGCGCATTTCAAGATGTGGTGCAACTCCTTAGCAGGAGTTGTTTTTAGGATTAAACCCTAAATATAAGTACTTGCAGCTCTTCAGACAGAAGACAGGTAGCTTTTGAAGGTATATCAGTATTTCCACTGGAATACTGCTGGATCAGCATCTTTTGGTAATATCAAAATTGGTCATTTATAGCTTACAACTTTCCATTTTTACTGTTCGTTGATTTTTACTTTTCATTCAACTTTTAGCAGTCTTTTAATTCTGTAGATTCTGAATGTATCTGATAAGGTTTAAATTTGGTAGTGTAGTGTAATAATCTTTGGGCTGAAAGCATGCAGAAACCTACTCAAATGTTGAATTCTAGAATCTATGTTTTCTGAGGCCCGAAGTCTCAGGTAGAGTTAAAATTTGCATTTTATCTTAAAAAGTTAATGCTTTTTCAAGTTGAGATTGGGGCAATAAATGACAAAAACAGTTAAAAGATGCAAGGTGTTAGTTCAGAATCTCACTTTTGCTTCAGGTCTTGAATAAGAACATCATACACTAATAACATTTGGGATCAGTACTGATCGCCAGAGTTGGAGAGAAGTACTTTGAGTTGTTTTTTAGAAATCTGTTTTTGTTTGTTCGGGTTTTTTTTTCAATCTCTTTTAGGTCTTTTATTTGCTTCATATCCATGAAGTTTTGTCAAACAGTGTCTTCCCCTGCATCTTCAGGAATATCACTGGTGATTCAGTGAATGCATATGTCATGTCATGAGGGAAGGCACATTGTTTTGTGTACAGGTTCTTAGCCAGTAAGAAAGGCAAAGGTAACATAAATGCATAGCAAACCAAAAAGATCTGAAAAGCCACAGCAAACTCGATGTTCTCCTATGGAGCTTCTGCAGATTTTTGTTTCAAGTGGTAGTGGTAACTCTGAAATATATGATTCTAGTGCTTTGCAAATTGTCTATTAATTAGTAATATCTCACGTTTTTCCTATGCCAAATCTGCCCAATCTCTCTGGTTTTAAAAGACATGTAGTCACCATGTTTGGTGTGGCATAGAAAGCTCCTAGTAAACTGACTTGTATTTTGTTTTGCAGTTTGAAGCTGCGTGGGTGCTGACAAATATTGCGTCAGGAAATTCCCTTCAAACTCGAATAGTGATTCAAGCAGGAGCTGTCCCCATCTTCATAGAGCTGCTTAGTTCAGAGTTTGAAGATGTACAGGAACAGGTAAAGATTGAGAACAGTGTTGAATTTTGTGTGTGTGTGTTAATTTGTGGAGTTGGAGGCTTTTTTGTTTGACTTTTTGTTTGTTTTGTTTGTTTGATGTTTTGATTTTTTTTTTTTTTCTCTTCTCTGGAAAGGAACAAGGCTATTCTGTAAGAAAGCCTTTAGAGAAAGTGCAGTATTTGGCAATTTTGCACTACAGTTGCTTTGTACTTAGTATGTGTTAAGTTATCTAAGCAAGTGTTGTATTTTTCTTTCTGGAAATTATGTATTTAACCATAGCTAATGGGGTAATCCGTTTTGTTCTCTAATGGGTTACTGTATTTCTGTGTTTGGAGGAATTCAGAGAGCCTTGTTTGAATAATTGCTTTAGATGAAGAAGGTTCACACCTGTTTTCCCTGAAGATAAAGCATGAGTGGAAATTATAGTTTGTTCTCCAAGTCCCTTACAGCGTAGATGAATATTCTTCAAGGCCCACAGGGATCAGTATAAAGCACAGACCAAACATTTGATTCAGTGGTTTCCATTTGAGGTCTATAACTTGTATTTGAACAAGGATGTACTTCAGACATATAATCTTGCCTTGAAGACTTGAGGTGACGAAACATTGATGATGTTAACAAATTTAGTTGCAGCCAATCTTAATCCTAACTTGAAAGTATGTACCTTTACTATACAAATTTGACTAGCTTTGGGTCCAGGTATTGCTTTTGTTACATTCTCTACTCCATTAGTAAGTTCTGTGTTTTTTCCTATAGCTACTTGCAGACTATGGCTTAAGCTTTACTTGAGTAAATGAAATTAAGCACTGAATTCTCATTTTGAGAATATTTCTGTGGTGGTTGGTTTGTTTTTTGGTGACCTTTTTCTGAACATTTCTTAGTTTCAGTATCTTTTTGTGGTGGTGAAATTAGAAGCACTGGCTATTCCAGTAGCAGTCTTTCGGCATTGTTGTTTGCAGAGATAGTACCTCATTTTCACTTCCGCGTGGTACTTTGGTGTGTAAATATCCAGTGTCTTTGCGGACTCCTTGCCACAGAAGCTGGCTGTGAGCTCAGGTTAAGCTGATTATCCAATATGATCCATTGTTCTTTTCAGAGTCACTGACTTCCAGGGTTCAGTTCTCCATCCTGTAAGTGTGACTTCTATTCTGTGTTCCTAGATGTCTGACCTTGCATTTGGCTGTATTGAGATGCATGATTGGAGGAGTCCCAGCTCATAAACATTGGACTGCTTTGTGTAACTTGCCTTTCTTTCTGGTAGCTGGCTCAGAATGTACCACCCGTACTTAAGGTTGCCTAACATTTTCCACAAGACAGATTTTTTTTTTTCTTAGTTGCTTGTAGCTTTCAAGTTATTCCACTTTGTATCTTTCCATTTTCAATGTTCTCTCTCATGCTGAGTTACTGTTGAGAAGGCTTTTAAAGAGGAGTGTAATTCAGGTGTTTCAAAAAATATTAAAGAAAGTAAGAGGTATGTTTCATCCATTATTTTAGCTTTGACGAATTGAATCTACTGTTGTTGTAGAAATTAGAAATGTGATAGGGAACTTGCCAAAATGGCAGATAAATGCTGTGTTCTGCTCATGTTAAAATCCATCCAGACTTAGCTATATGGTGCCTTTTAGATTTTGTATTTTGGGGGTTGAACTTGGTAGCGTTGCTTTCCAGATTCAGCCATCATTTGAAGAGTGCTGTTCCTGTAGAATTATTGGTGCTCTGTGTATAGTAAAGGCTACTCTTACTTGTTTTTCTCCTAATGATTGATCTTCTGTGCAAGAGCTGGCTTGCTTTTTTTCTTAGGTTGTTATCATCCCTGCTGATGTTCCGAGAGCAGGTGGGAAGAGCAAACCTGTGTAGATTAAGTTGTGCAGCCTTCAATCTTAAGATGGGTGAATTAACGGAAGAGCTTAGGGGCCACAGTTAAGTAGTTTATCTGGCTCCTTCCCCCCTCCCTGCCTCCTAATAAACTGCTGACATGTTAAAATTCAGATTGCAGGCAGGCAGAGTGGCTTGGTTGTCATTACTGGAAATACTCTTCTGTGCAGTTCAGGTGCTGCTAAATTCACAATCTCTCTCTTACTGGTAATCTCTAAACACCAGTTACAAATTGCTCTATAGTTAAGCTATGCTGAAGAAGGAAAATGTACCAAAAAAGTGTTACCTGCACTGTTTCATAGTGGGTTTCTGTGCTGCAGCTCTGGAGATGGCAGCCCTGGTCACAGCTGACTTGGGGTTTAATGCAGGCCAACATAAGAGGAATTCTGCTTTTTTCCCAACAGCTTTAAAAAGCCCCCAGCACTTCATCATAGTATCATCTGAAACAAAAATTAAAAGCATATAAGCACTGAGAAGTTAGCTTTTGTACTTCTGTATCACAGGGTAGCAGTAGTACACAATTGCATAGTATTTTTCCAGATGACTCTTGCCTCATTCAGTATATGCACAGATTGTTGCCCTGGTAACAGATGAGTGGGTAGTAAAGGAGGCTTTTATTTGTCACATTGTGACCCTGTTTGTTTAAGTTGGAACAAATTTTAGTGCATGGAGGAGAATAGGGAAGAAATTCTTAGAATTAAGCCGATTGTAGGTTTGTGAGAAAAATGTTTCTACTGCTTAGTGTCTGATGCTGGGCGATTTCCTTCTGTCAGTTTTCAGTAAGTGGATACTTGTTCTGTGGTTTTTAAATGCTCAAGGTGAAATATTTCTTTTTCATTTTGTAGTTGAGGACAACTCAGTAGTGATTTTTATACTTAGGCCTATATTTTGAGCAGGTCTGATCCTGGGCTTCTCAGGCTGGATTTCTGAAACTGGGTGATATTTGGCTATGATTTTCTCCTAAAATGATCACCCTAATTATGTCTCACAGTAGTACTGTGAAGATTATTATTTGCAACCAACTGCATTTGCAACAAATTACAAAAATACCGGAAAATACAGAAAATATAATGACATGTTTAGGGCACAGGGGCCAGAAGCCAACCCTATAATCATACAGTAAAATATGAAGAGAAGAAGAAATACTGAAGGCTGTGTTTAGGAAGTAATTTGTTCTAATTGGGATAGCAATTCTATAGAAGGAAATGTTAGGTGATAACATAATTTTGAATACGTAGCATAGCATTAACAAAAAATATGTATAATATTTTACTTACTGGCTAGTCATTATCCACTCTTTTCATTTTACAGTAAGTCAGTCATAAAAATGTACATGTTTACTTTGTCTTTTATTTCTAACTTCCCTTAGCAATGGCTCAGGAACAGATACCAGTTTACCTTATCTTCTGATCACAGCTTTCCCAACATGTACTTTTCATATTTATAAGCTGGTTTTAATCTAACATGAGGTGCTTTTTTCCTTTGCATATGCTAGTTTCTGAGTCTAGTGAAGATTCTAAATCAGCTGTTTTATAGAAGTCTGTGAGGGAATCTTTCTAGCTATGTTTAATAAACAACATGTATGCTAATGAAATGATACGTTACATACTTTTACAAGATCTGTTTCCCATTAAGCTATGCAGGCCTCATTTAATCAGCCTACCATCCTTTAACTCTTTAATAACTTCCTTTGTGTGTCAGTCTTTCTTTGTGGTCAGTGGTGAAACCATTTGACATACGTTTTTCCCATCAGAGAAATTGAATTTATCACAGAATCTACATCTGTATTATTTATGAAAAGCACCTTGGCTACATCTCCCTGCTTCTCCCTATTTCTGTTTTTGGTGTACTGATTTTTAGGTTTAGTCAGTGGCATATGTCCTAGCCCTTTTCCGCTTACCGCAGTTTTTTTCTTCCGAAAGACTTCTAGAAATTTTGATCTGCCTGCCTGAAATCATTTATATTGAAAGACTCCGTAAAAGCCCTTTAGACATGCTTAAGGTTGGTGTGGCTTCAGCAGTGTCTTAGCTGCTGTTCTTTCCTGACTTCCCTTGCTGTGGTACTTAAAACCCAGATGTCAACTTGGGTTTCCTTGATGAACATTGAATTTCCTTCAAAAAACCATGCAAGGCATTGTGCTGGCTGTCGAAGAGGATCGAGATTGTCTCACAGTGACAGATATGTGTCGTCGTGCTCTGCTGGACAGCCAGTGGCATGAGCATCCCCAGCTGCCCTGTTCTCCTTTGGGAAAGTTTGCATTTTCAGCTGAGGCAACCAGTATGTTTCTCCCTTGGTATTTCTCCGTTTCTAGTTGTATTGCTATTCCTTTTGGTAACCATCACTTGCTTGGCAGAGCTGACCTGTGAGTCGTGTCCAGGCTCTGGTTGGCTTTTACATTGGCAGTCCTGTTAACAAATTCTTGGTAATCAAACCAAGATGCACAGTCAAGGTGTGAGTATGAGCTGCTTTCTCTGTTTGGCAGATGAGATGTGAGACGAAGGAACTGTGACCACCCCAGCCACTGAAAGAAAGATGTTTTCTGTGTTAGGACATAGTAGCAGTCGTCTCTTAGGAATGTGTCCTTCTGGTATCCTTCCTTGTGTTCACTTACCCAATCACACTTGTATGCAAGCTAATCTTTACCATCTTTATCCCAGCATTAGATCCTTTCCCCAAGTCAACATCCAAATGTTGAGAAAGCATTGATTGTTCGTAATATTTCTTCTCCACTGAGAGGCAAATTCTGCACACTGTTGGCTATTGGCTTAAGCACTTCGTTTAAATATCCAGAGAAATAATGGCTGATAATCTTCAGAATCCAGGGGAAAGTGGAGAGTTGTCAAAAAGCACAGGGATTGTTCACAGAAGGCACCACATGGTTCAACAGTACTCTAGAAGACTTGCACTTTACTTTTACTGACTACTCAAGTTGTCCAGCACTGCAGGAAAAAACACTGGAGTTTGGTGATGAGTAAAATAAACTGAAGATTTGCAACAAACCCTACTGCACTGTTAGCAATAAATGGAAATTTATACAAGTGTATAAAAATAAGTGCTGTCAGTTAACAAGGCAACATTTGCACTTCCAGTTTGCACACAACTTTCTACCTAAGATGTGAGTTAAAAAGCTGGGCTACAAATCTTAAAATTACTGTCATCTTTAAGTTGGGATTTAGATAGTAGAAAGTACTGAAATGGATCTTTTTTTTGGTCAAATATTTTTTTGATTTAATAAGCTCTAAAATTTAATGGAAATAAATAAATATCCTTCTGCAGCTATCCAGGAAAGAAGACGAAAACATTTGAGTTGTGCAGAATGTAGCCAAAGCCAAAATGTTGGGGCAAGTATTTGCATCTTAAGAAGTGCACAAAAGAAGAAATGGAAATCATTGAACATTATTCAGACAAACAAAGCCTGAAGAAACTTGTCATTGTTCATGTGTTGTCTGTGGAAATGATGACAGAGCTTTGCATTTATGGCAGTGTCTGATGAGAAGAGTTTAAACGAGCTTGACTTGCGTTCCTTACTTATCTGAAGAGCTGAATTAATTCCCTAAGGAAAGAGTCAATCTTCCTTATCGAATGAAACATTGCATATTTTTCTGAAGATATTTCAATTATTGGCATCTTGTATTCTATCAGTCATTAGCATTGTATACAAGGATTTCTTTCAACATCTTCTCTTACCAGGTCCTGTGATACCAGACTACTCAGCCAGACTTTCCTTGCCATAAAAAAATGAAGAGTGGGAAGGCAGTAGAGGTGCTATTTGACTTCTGTGGTCAGACTTTTTGATGTGAGATTTGCTGTTGCAAAACCAGTCAGTCATTCAGGATCAGAATGGATTCGTGGATTAAGTGATTATCACTCTTGTCAACCCTAAAAATAGATATTGCTATAATAGCAGAAACAAAGACAGCAGACAAATGAAATAGGGCTTTTTTGTTTTTTACCTGTGTAAGGGTGTCCAGGCAAGGAGACTGTGTCTTCATACAAAATTATTCATATCTTCAGTGAAAGGGAATTATTGCAAATTCCAACTTCCCCCTCCAATAGTTTTCAGAAGATTCACGAGTTTATTTAGAACTGTCTGAAATCTTTGGTTCGTTTCTCAGGCTTCTCCTTCCTGCAGAAATGCAAACATTGGGGTGAGCAACAGGTGTGGCTCCTTGAAGTTCTAACATGAGTGACATTTTGCAGGAGGTGGCATATGTTCTGTCTCTTAAGCTAAATTTTTCTGGTAGCTGTCTTCTGTGCCTGGAGTCCAAGAGGCTGCCAGACCCAAAGTTACACTTTTTAGATAAACTGTTGTCACAACAGTTGTAAAAAGAACAAGAATTAGAATGAAAAATAACGATGAAGATCAGTTTTGGGAAAACATTGCATAGTAGTAATGGCTGTGTTGTTTGATAGCAAAGGTCAGTATAGTCTCGTGCCCTGCCTCTGACTGTGGCTGACAGCAGAAGCCTGGAAAACAGTAGAAAACAAAACAAACTAATCCTTCCCCAGAACAGTCGCCTACTCTCTTCACAACTTGCAGCTTAATTGCTCCGATCCTATGCTGTTGTCAGTAGTAGTGGTACAGAGGAGGAGTCTCTTTATTTTGTATCTAGCAAGCTGACATCTGCATCTACACTCTGTATATACTTCTGGTTTTAGCTGTATTTGTTTTGCAGGGTTTGCTAGTGGATTTGGGCCTCTAGAGTGGTTGAATTCTGTTTTTTAAAGTGGCATCTTTTTGCCACCATATAAAAACATGTTACAGGAGAAACCTAATGCAATAAATTCATTGACACCATATTGAAAATGAATAAATACATTTATTTCAGGTTATCCAAAAATTTCCTTTAGGTAAAAAATTTGGCAATTGTGACAGTTTTTTTAGAGGAACAATTTATTTCAAATAGGTATAGGGAGAGGCAAAACTGTGTTTATTTTGTGTGAGGAACTTGCTGTGTTCAATTGGAGAAATAGTTATGCACTATAACACATTATACTGCAGCTAAGTAAATGGCCTTCAACTGTAGAGAAATTTGGGGAGGACGTTCAGCTGCTATCCATGACAAATAGGATCGCTTTTGTCCTCTGTATGCAAAATTGAAAGTATTTCCAGTGGTTGTGTAGATACATGTATATGTAAAGCTGAATGCCAGATAAACCAACCAAATAAGCAGATACATGTATCTATTTGATATGACACTTAATCTTCTGCTAACGTGAAATAAATAGCAAATGTGAACTTCATATGCTTTCTTGTGTGACAAAATACTGTATTTTGCATGGAATTCATAAAATTGCTTTTATACTTGACATAGACTACTTGTAATTTTTTAAGTTATAGCTCTCATACTACTGGACAGTGATGCAAAAAACACCACTTGGCCCAAATGTGTAAATCAAAACTAATTAAATCTTCTATTCTCATCATATTACAAAAGATGGATTTCATGCTGCTTTAATTCTGGTATTTTTGATCTTCTCAAAGTGATAGGGGTAGTACTGATGTCCAAGCCCTTACATTTTGCCATGCATATGACTTAATCAGCATCACTGGCTCTGTCTCATACAGTTTTATTTTAAAGAATATGTGTCAATGCCCATCTGAACTCTTTGATTCTGAATATTGATTTATCTTGCACATAGATTCTCATTTTGATCTATGACTGTGTAAACAATGCATGCTTTTATGGCTTCATAGTAAATACTAATATGGGCTGTTCCACACAAACATTTTTGGGTAGATACAGACTTGCTTGACCTGTGCTACAAACATCTGGGTTTAAATTAGCTGTGAACAAGGAGTGTAGAATTAGAATGTTCCTAAGCCTGAGGAGGTGAGCTCATCTCTTACATTGTGGACAGAGCAAGGGTATGTCTGCCTGCACAATCTCTGGAGGCATACATGTTTGCTGTTATGGTGTTATTCTTAGATCTCTGTAAATATTCCTGAATCATATAATGAGCTTGAGTGTATATATGTAATATGCAACCAGAACGCATTCCTGTTCTGTACATTGTCCAGGACCTAACAGTGGGAACAGATTATCTCCCAACTCTAATACATATGTTTAACTGGTGGAATTTTGAGAATAAAAGCAATTATTAATTCTGTTTTTCATTACAGGCAGTATGGGCTCTTGGCAACATTGCTGGAGACAGCACTATGTGCAGAGACTATGTTTTGGACTGTAATATCTTGCCCCCTTTGTTGCAGTAAGTGTGTTTTAATATGTTATCCAGAATTTTGCTTGAGTGCCTGATTAGACTGAAATTCAGGTTTTGCCTTGAAGGATAGTAATACTGGTTTTTTTTTTGTTGTGGACTAATAAGAGTTTTTAATGGGGAGTCCTGAACTACTTTTGTAATGAAGCTAAAATGGAAACATGTTTTAGAAGCAGCTAAGCTGGAACTATTTTGTTCTACAGTGTGGGTGGATGCCTGGGCTTATTTTAGAGTCACAGAATAGTTTAAGTTGAAAGGCACCTTTGGAGGTCATCTAGTCAAAGCCTTTCTTCATAGCAGGTGAGATCAGATTAGATTGCTCAACTGCTTAACCAGTCAAATTTGGAACATCAGAAGTAGATTCCGTAACTACCTGGTGTAACCTGTTGCAGTATTTGACCATGGCGTGGTGAAACACCGTGTTCTGGTACCTAATCAGAATCTTCTGTGTTTTACCTCGTGATGGTCCCTCTTGTCCTGTCACTGGGCACCTTTGAGAAGGATCGGGCTTCCTGTTTTCTGTATCCACCTGTTAAGGTGTTGTTGGCAGCAGTTGTATCTCCCCTTGCACCATCTCCTTTGAAGGCTAAACAAATCCAGGTCATTGACATCCCATTGCATGTCATTTCTCTAGCCTGCTAATTATCTTGATGGTCCTCTGCTTAAGAAGCATGTTATTGCTGAAACAGTGACACCATCTTGTGTTGTCGTGTCCAAATTACGATTACTCAGTCTGTGTCCTTTGCAGACTCTGCAGCAGGGGAATTCTCCAGTGCTGTCATAAAGACATTGGTACAGTGGAGGGATGGCTATGAGAAAAAGAAACTGAATTGTTACACTTGTGGGAAAGTTAGGTCTTTCCTTTCTGGATTTTCCTAGACCAAAGTAGGATTCGTAGTCTGAGACTGATGTAAAAATGCAGTTTGGCTAAGAGAGTACTCTCCAAAACTGCCTGCATGTGCTCCTCAGAGTAATTTTGTCACAAATTCCTAATGACCTTTTGACTGTTAATCTGCCACATCAGTATCTGAGCATTTAAGTGAAACTTCGTGTAATGTTTACTGTTCTTGTTGGGATACTAGATTCCTGTATTTAGCATGTGTGTTAGTAGCCATCAAGGATGATTTTCCTCAGGAATGTATTTTTATAGAAAAAAAAATCTACCGTATTTTGCCCTGGTATATGTTAAAAAGAGTTTGTTTTAATTGTTCACACAGTTAACAGGGTTGCCTGGCTTTGATTTTTTAAAATCAAGGGTTGGAATTTTTTGTTGGTTTGTTTTAGATTGCTTTCAAAACAGAATCGTCTCACTATGACCCGAAATGCTGTATGGGCTCTGTCCAACCTCTGCAGAGGGAAAAATCCACCTCCTGATTTTGCCAAGGTAAGAGATGCTTGAAAGAAAACGTGTTGTGGTGATAGCCAAATTATTAGTTTAAGGTGGTGAAACTTAAACTAAACACAAGGAATGCTTCAGAGAAATTTTGTAGTATTTGATGGGCTTCTTACAGATGAAGTTTTAAAAGTTTTTTGTTTAGTCCTTTGGGCAGACATTCACGACCACCGTTTTAACACAGCTGCCTTGTAACTTTTTGTTACTGTTCATGTACTGGAGATGACTGTCCCATAGCAGAACAAAACTCTACATCTTGGCTGCTGTAGAGCAGCGCATGGCACATCTTAGTGGACAAGTCTGAGTTTCACTGGCAGGCGTTGTTCTGTGGAGGCTGAAGAGTTGCTGTGGTGCTTTTCTGCAGACGTGCTCCTCTGTGCTTATATAGCTACAGCCCTGCACAGAAGTGCTACCTAGGTCTCAAATTTTCTGAGTATTGAATCTTAAGATTCCAGTGCCTAGTCCTTTAATGGCATACAAAATTAGCTGACATAATAATAGATCTTCTGGCCCTTTTAATTGTATGTATCTCCTCTTAATCTCTTACAGGTCTCACCTTGTCTTAGTGTGCTTTCCTGGCTGCTCTTTGTCAATGATACAGATGTATTAGCTGATGCCTGCTGGGCTTTGTCCTATTTGTCTGATGGCCCCAATGATAAAATTCAGGCTGTGATTGATGCCGGAGTCTGCAGAAGACTTGTGGAACTGCTGATGTAAGAAATCTGTTGCAAGCAAGCATCACTCTTTTCCCTGAAATCAAGACTGTAGCAATAAGGAGTTTATTTAAATAGGTCTTGAAATGTTGTAATTTCCAAAGAGCAAGATTTGAGTTTTAATTTTACCTGTCTATTCAGTGTTCCCTATTTGTCATGAGTAACAAAAGCAATAGAACTTTTCTTGTACTAGTTTTGCTGTTTCTTAAGGGATTTTTTCCTGCACCTAAGAGCTACATTTTTGTAAAATCCATAGTATACATTGGAATTTTCCTTGTGTCATTGAAGTCCATATTATAGTTACCTGACAAGGAAATTACCTAAGGATATCAAAGATAAAAATGTAAGAAATAGTTCAGTTTACTAGAATTGACAATATCAGGGACTTGAAATATAAATAGTTTCCTCCACCCTTACTACAGGAGAGTATATGCACACTTTGGTCAGTAAAGTGTAGCTGTGAGAGTTGGGCTCACAGAGACTGGCCTTGTTCAGAGCCATTGCTTCAGATCCAGTGTCAGGACATGAACCATTCAGTGGCCTAAGAACAAGGAATAATGGTTTGCAGTGATGTAAATAAAAAGACTGTGAAGGCTTCTAACATGAGAGCAAATATGATGCTGGGTTAATGAATAGAACATATTGCCTCCAAGTTGCTTTTTTTAAAGAACTGTTTTAATTTGAGAAAAAAGTTCCTTCCTTCACCTTTCCTATTTCAGTCCTGATTTAACAATGATGCTGGAGGGATGCACGTGGTGATGGAAAATGATCAGGCAACTCTTTGGGTTAAACACACAACTTCTATCCCTGTTCTTCTGTCTCATTGTCAGCCTTTGTGTGTGCTACATTAAGTGTATTTTATAGTTAAAGCTAATTACTTTTTCCTCTCAAGGATGCTTGGAAGTACTCTGAATTACTTTTATTCTTTTAATATTTTATTTTTATTGCTGCTGAATGACATCTGAAGGTCTAAATATTTAGAAACCCTAGGAAGGCTTACCATTTGTTTAAAATCATAGTGTTTATTTAGATAGCGAAAGTCACGTTTATCAGGGAAATTTTCCCCTGGCTGATAGATGGTCCTTCCTTGAGAATGTGAAGATGGAGATGCTTTGGAAAGGTTAATACTTATGTTTTTCTTTGTCAATTTTAGGCACAATGACTACAAAGTTGTATCTCCTGCCTTACGAGCTGTGGGGAACATCGTTACAGGAGATGACATCCAGACCCAGGTATGGATTAACTTTCTCTTGTGTTCTTCTGCAGTTCATCTTTCTGTTAATTGTGGTAACCTGTTCACAGGCACCTTCTCTTGTTCCTTTTGAAGTTTGAAAGTGAAGGTTAATGAGACTAATTGCTTCAAAATGTGGTGGTTTTCAGTTTTTGTGTTCAGTCCTGAACTGGTGATGATTCTTAGGTAGCTTTGTCTGGGACTTGTGGGCAGCTGTGCAATACCCCTCAGGGGTGGGATGTTTTTGGTTTATTTAAAGCAAGTCTGTCTCTTAGTGTGAATTTTATGCTGAGTAATGTGCACTGGTAGTGCTATCAAAGGCCTGTCACATTCAGTGCTGTTGGCAATCTGTGATGAATATATCATATATATAGTGAAAATATATCGTATTTATGATGAAAAACAAGTGTCTGGTCAGATTTTCGATGGTGTGTGGCTGTGTGTGGCCATTTGTTTGGAGAAGCATCGGTAGGAGGCAGTGACTCCCACCACTGTATTGGAATTAAATTGGGAGGCAGGAAACGTGGTGCTTCAGAGGCACCAGGTTGTCACTGGGATGCTTCTGTAGTTCTGTGACTCTGAGACCGGAGTTAAAGATGAGTTAGCAGCACCAGGGCACTGTTTCAGTATCTTATTGCTAGGAGGAAGATAACATGATTTTTTGATTGTTACAATATATTTTGTGTAGCTGAATTGCAGAGGCATTGTTGTATTTTTTTCAGTGGCATTTGTTTCACAGATCAGTCATAAAGAATGATTGAGGTGTGATTTCATAATTTTGTCAAAGATAAAACCACAAGGGGTCACTAATTCACATGCAATGCAGGTTATGAAATACTGCATAAATCTTAGATTTTAATTAAAAAATAGTTAAAACTTTTTTGTTGTGCTTGATTTTTTCCGAGGAGCATACTGTGAGCTTTCCTAAAATTCTAGAGAACTGTATACATAGGATAGTTTAATAGTTCTACCTGCAGATTGTGCTGTATGGTAAAAAGTGATACAGGATGGATATAAAAATCAGTAATCAGAAGGAAGAGTCCAGTTGTGAGAGCTGATACATTTCTGATATGAATGCAACATACACAACAGTTCTTCAAGAACTCTGTAGAACCTTGGAGCACAAACTTGCTTTTACTTTTTTTTCTCATCTCCAGCTATTAATAACTGGCAGTGCTTGGAGATGGCCATAGTTAGTATGCACAAAGAAAAAAAAAATTGTCCCAGCAGACACCTGATAAAATCCTGAACCATAATCTTTGCTTTTTTAATCTTAGTTGGGAGCACAGAGATTTTAAGAATATGGAGCAGGAGGGGATGCAAGCAAGGGAATTAAGTCCTCAAATGCCATGATCAGAAATCATCACCATTATTCAGCTTGACTGGAGTATTTCTTATAAAATTCTGTACCACAGTGTTCTTTCTAAGGTGTCTGCTTTTGCCACACAAGGCAAAACTACTGTGCTTCTTGGTATACTCTCCCAATTTTTGGCTTAATTTTTAGAAGTTGGAATTGAATTTTAAAAAAAAGGCAGTTCATTTTTCATTTTTTGAATCTTGTTATGCTCTTTTAGAGGGTAAAAAAGTCCTTCACTGTCACACATGACATAGTCAGGTGTGCTGTCTTGTAACATCTAGGTTCTGGGGCATTTTCTGTTGTACTTTGGTCATTTAGGAAATGGAAATTTTGCTGCAATTTTTCTGCACTGTGAAATTGCAGGGTTTTTACAATTTTTGTAATTTTTAAATAAAAATTGTCCGTTCATAACTGTCACTGGTCACAGTGTGCACCACAGTGCCGGCAGATGTGGAAAACAAGTAGTTGGAGCTTACAAGTGTACAAAAATACAGGGAAATACCATCACCTTATTTTTGTTTGGTCATAATGTGCTTAGTATCTTGTTTTCAGGTCACACTGAAGTCATTATGAAGGTGTGATCTCTTACCTGAATGACTTGGTAGTTTTGCTCTTTAGCTTTCCTGCAAGCATTTATTTCTTAGTTCTTGCAGGTTTTTTTGTTTTGTGTATATTTAGTGGTTTTAAAAAAAAAATCTCTGGGATCATCTAATGGGGTATGCTTTTTAGATTTTCAAGACATTGTACTCCTTGTTCCTTTGATTCTTTATCCTAAAGTTCTTCTAAGGTGTGTTTGGTTTTGTTTTTTTCTGTTGTATTCAGGTAATTCTGAATTGTTCAGCCCTGCAGAGTTTACTGCACTTGCTAAGCAGCCCAAAGGAATCTATCAAAAAGGAAGCATGCTGGACAATATCTAATATAACAGCTGGAAACAAAGCCCAGATCCAGGTAACCTTTTCAGCTGTGATCAGTAATCTTTGTCTTGCAGTCTAGAAGGAACACAGGTGGTTTTTTGTGTATAAAATGCATATTTGTGTGTATGCACTGTCACAGTTACATAATTACATACAAGAAGTATATTATTGTGTATAATGAGAATATTTCAATGGCCTAGTCATCTCCAAATTAAAATAATTTAATTTTCTAGTCATCTACACATTATAAGGGGGGAAGACAGTCATGGTTGAAAATGACAAAACGTGGCTAAGCTCAAGAAAATTTTGTCTTAAATAATTTGCTTTGTGCTTTTGACAATCACTAAAATACAGAAATTCTGAAGTATGAAAAGAGTAGGCTACAAACTGAGAATCAAATAACTTCACGTATTTCTTGGTTTCACCATCAGACACGGACACCTACACTTGAAAGTACTTTATTTCTGTTTCTATTTTCTCATAATTCCTTTTATAATTTCCATAAATGGGCCTTATAGTGCCCCATCCTAGGCATGTGTGCTTAGCCAAATCTGTATCTGCCGTTTATTAAACGGAACAATAATGGAGGCTATCTAACATGTTGCCCTGGGATTTGTCCTTTCTGATTACACTACATGTTGTAATCCCTTCATATTAAGTGATAGCACACAGAAGCAAATGAGTCCCACTCCGTTATGTCAGTCATTACAATTAGGCTCCAGAAGATCAAATCGTTGTTCTGAGTCTGGACTGAGTGTCAGCCATCAGGAAGAATTCCCAGGACTTGTCTCCAGGTGGTATAAATGAGCGATGGAACATCTTTTCCCCAGAGAACAGTCTTTGGCTAGATGAAGAAGAAAGAGCTCAATATATTTTGTTTTCCCTGAATATGGAGTTTTGTTTAAGAACAGCTGTACTAGGGAATTTTTTGCTTGTCTTTTAGGGATGTGGTTTAAGTTGGTGGGGTGTCACTCTTCTTCTCAACTGGGCAGAGGAGAGAAAATACAAGGGAAGTTTCATGAGTTGAGGTTGAGGACAGGGAGAGATCACTCACCAGTTACTGTCACAGGCAAAACCAGACTCAGCTTGAGAAATTAATAGAATTTATTACCAATCAAAATCAGAGTAGGATAATGAGAAGTAAAACTAATCTTAAAAGCACCTTTCCCTCACCCCTCCCTCCTTTCTGGACTTAACTTTATCCCTGATTCTCTTTCTCCCCCCCTTGGTAGTGCAGAATACAATCAGTTCATTACAGGTTGTTTCTACTGCTGCTTCCTCCTCAGGGAGGGAAGTCCTTCACCTGCTGCAGCATGGGGTCCTTCCTATGAGAGACAGTCCTCCAGGAACTTCTCCAGCATGAGTCCTTCCCACAGGCTGCGTTTCTTCATGGACTGCACGGGGTACAGTCTTCAGGAACAGGCTGCTCCAGCATGGGTCCCCTCTGGGGTCACCAGTCCCACCAGCAAACCTGCTCCAGTGTGGGCTCCTCTCTCCACAGGGCCACAGGTCCTACCAGGACCCTGGTCCAGTGTGGGCTTCCCATGGGGTCACAGCCTCCACCATATATCCGCCTGCTCTGGGGTCCTCTACAGGCTGCAGGCGGATCTCTGCTCCCTTATGGACCTTCATGGGCTGCAGGAGGGTGTCCTGCCTCTCCATGGTCTGTACCACGGGGCTGCAGGGGCATCTCAGCTCTGGTGGCTGGAGCACCTCCTGCCCTTCCTTCTGCACTGACCTTGGTGTCTGCAGGGCTGGTTCTCTCACATATTCTCACTCCTCTCTTCTCTAGCTGTGATTACTTTTGCCCAATAATTTTGTCCCCTTCTTAAATAAGTTATCACAGAGTTGCTATCACCATCGCTGATGGGCTCAGCCTTGGCCAGTTGCAGGTCCATCTTGGAGCCAGCTGGAATTGGCTCTGTCAGACATGGGGGAAACTTCTGGCAGCTTCTCACAGAAACCAGTCCTGTAGCTCCCCCCACTGCTGTCTAAACCTTGCCATGCAAACCCAATACAAAGAACATTGCCTCATTCCTTCTCTTTTGCAGAAGTGTCGGAAAAAGAGATTGTAGTGAATCATAGAATCATGAAGGCTTGGTTTGGAAGGAATCTTAAAGGTTATCTAGTTCCAGCCCCCCTGCCATGGGCAGGGATGCCACTCACTAGATCAGGTTGCCCGTGGCCCCATCCAACCTGGCCCTGAAACGAGGCTTGATCTGATAAATACAAGTGTTTCCATCAAGGCCGTCAAATAACAGTCTCATGTAAATCAAATTTAGTTCTGAGGTTACATTTTTCAATTCTTTTCTCCCTCACTGGATACAGAAAGTATTTTCAGAGATTGCAGAGGATTCATGAAAGTCTGGCTGGAGACATTTATTCTTTGAGGAATGGCAATAAATGTCAGGAATATTAGACTCTCGAAATACTTGTCTTATTCATCAGTAACCTGGAAGAAAATATGTTTACACAGAAAGTGAACCAAGCCTCTTAATATATTGGCAAAAGTAGCCAAGGCGTACTTGTTGCCTCTGTTTTCCTTGGAAGGCAGCCTGATTGCTGCTCTTACAGTGATGACTGTGGATTAGTCATTCTGTATGATCAGAATTAGCATGAAGTGGTTAACCCTCTTCACCTATGGGGTGGAATTACTTCTCTTTTTGCAGAAAACTTGCACAAGATTATGAAAAGCCTGTATATTTTTCCTGAGGAATAAGTGTATTATACCCTTTGCAGTGGCACTTGGAATCTTTTGGGTTTACATTCTCCCTTACAAAGAACCTTCATCTGCTGAAGGGGCAGCATAAAGCCTTAATACCTTCAGTGAGGGCTTCATCTCAGAAAGCATAGGAAATAAAGTTAATACTTTGGTGAAAGATATTTCAGTCTTTGCTAAGCTACCTGACATTCTTGAAAATGAGAGCGAATGCTCATCTAACATTAGGAGATCCTTATGTTAGGAAATGAGTAGGCAAAACCCAAAAACTTACGAAGGTAGAAAGCTCTGGAGGTCCTTCTTGTTTGATGTGAAGATGTGACTGAGATGGAAGTGGGACTGTGAGGAAAGGAACCCCCTACAGTGGTATTTGCTCTGGCTTGCTTTGTCAGGATTTTGTTTTTACCACCGGAGGTCATGTTTTTTGTCAGATATAGAGAACGATATGGTAACTCACTCTAACCTTGGTAGAGCTCCAAGAATTTTGATTCTGCCTTTATTGTGGTTTGTGTGTTAATCTGTGGATTAGCTGAATTTCTAACAAAAGGTGCTGTGTAAAATCAGCAACTGTACCACTGGTTTTTTTCCCACATCAGCAATTGTAATTGCTGTGCAAGTAGCAGTGCAGAGTAGGTAGTTACTGCTGCTTGTACCAAGGTAAAAATGTTTTCGCCTTTGTGTTTCTTGCAGTAAAGTCTTTTGGCTCTTTATCCCTTCAACTACCACCTTCAAAACCCAGTATTTTCTCTCTAGAAGGGCATTTCTGCTTTTTCTGGAAAGTCTAAGAGTATTTTCTGAGGAACAGTCCAGCCAAATACATTGTCTTAAGTTGGTGTTTTTTCTCAAGTCTGTTGGAGGGTTGCTTCAGGATGTGTAATTGTATAGAGATGTTCCAAACGTAAGAAGAGCTTTAGAAAGCCAGATATCTATACAAGTCATTCCATAAAGATGTATCAGAAGTGACAATGGAAAGTAATTTGTTGTTAGAACATTTTTTCAGAACTTTGGGATCTCTGTTTTCATATTCAGTTGTGAATAGTCTTAGAGGTAACTTGAATTCTAGTGCACCAGAAGGTATTGCAGTAGTGTATTCACTTCTGTAACTTCTTCATAAGTATTTACTGTACCACACTCGTGTTTTCAAATGAAGGAGTAGGTGCCTGTCCTTGTTTGCACAGTACTCTTACACCTGGTATCCACTGCTCAGGCACAAGTGAGGCTTTAGCTGGAGAGTCTTAACTGTATGCCTGGTAATCCTTGGTCTTCTAAACTGTTATCACATCTTTATTTGAAAACGAGTAAGGATAAAATAATCTCCTTTGTTAAAACAGAATTTGCCTAACCTACCTGAACAAAATCATTAGTCTATGCATGTGTGTGATTAGCAGTTTTTAAATGTTTTGGGGTATTTTATCACAGATCAGCTGCCTTGCTATTGAGAACAGATTAGAATTGCATGGTGACTTGAAAAGGTGAGGTCAGAAGGTAGGGAGAGGGAAATTAATGCTATGAGCCTTTAATATTGCATCTTCATTTCTAGCAGTGACTCTTTAAAAGTGCATAAAAAGCCCTTTAACTATGCATAGAAAAATACTTGTGATTATGTGGATAGAAGCTCTCTTTCTCAGGAGTCTTGTATCAAGAAGAAAACAGTGTCAAACAAATCACCAGAATACATGTGGATTTAAAAGAATCCAGCTTAAAAGCAGCTGCCTTAGGATATGTCACAGACAAGGTTGGAAGTGTGTTGATGCGTTATGCAAGTCCAGGGAAAAAGAATGTAAGAAGCATCTTCTCAAAAGTGAAAGCTGCATTTCATTTAAGAGCCTCTTGGGCCCCATTCAGAGTAATTGGATCTGCCTTCAAACTCCAAGCACACACATGCTTTGTAGTGAAACACTGACTGCCCTAAGTGCATACCAAATTTAATCTGTAGTGACAGTTACAAAAATTAAATTAAAAACCAGTGCTTCTGATTGTGAGCGGGATATAACTATCCTGGTAATGATGACATACTGCAAATCGTGTCCATCATGAGGCCTTGATTTTTGGAACTACAGAAGATGGCCCATTAGAGGAAAGTTGTGAAGTAAAGCACAGTGGAGAATGCTTACAACATGCTTGATTGGAGAGCTCAAAGCCAGTGTTTCTTGGAAGTAAAATTGGCAATTGCAGGTGTGATTGCAATGATTACCTTTTGTTGAAACTCTCATCACAGATGTGTAACAAGTTCCAGAAAGACCCTTGATTCTTTAGATTCTTGTCTCAACCTAGAGAACATTGTGTGAGATACAAGGTGTGATGAAACTTCTTTTCAGCTCCAGAGCTGATAAGCCTGCATTTCTCAGAAAATGCCTTTGAGGTATTACTTCAGACAACTCCTGTTTAATGGCAAAATCATTGTAAACATTTGAGCTGAAAAGCACTTGAAAAAAAGAATTTCTGAAGTTGAAAAATGCTGTTTGGTAAAGTGTTTTTTGAAGATGGTCATATGCTAAAATGGAGAATTAAAGTGTAGTCTGTTTTTAATAGCTGTGATGATAAATGATAATTCCCATCTGGGATGAATACTTGATTTAACTAAGTTCATGGGTGAGCCTATTTCATCTGTGAGTTGAGGTAGTTTTTTTTCCTTTACATTATTTCATGTTGTGATGAATTAAAACATTACTTCTTGAGAACTGGTCTTCCTTACCGAAGGAATTCTAAGATACTAGATGCAGCTTTAAATTACATTATTTATTTTCCTTTCTTTCCAGTCCCTCTAAATTGCTCAATAGTTGTTACTAGAGGTCATAAACTGGAGCAGATCTGTTCCACTCTCTGTGATGTTTACCGGATTTTGAACATGCACAATCTTTAGGCAGAAATCAGACAAGAATGATTTCAGCACATGATAATTTTTTCGCGTCTGCCTGGCATAGTAACCCACATTTTTGTGAGTTACCAGCTGATCTAACTAGTGGATTGTTGCTCCACAACAGTTGGGATGTTAAAATACTATGGAAACTTTGGGTAGTGCTCAAGCCATAATCTAGCAATCCCTTCTGCACACCAAGAAGACATTAAAATATTTTGGTGGATCTGATAGGTATTTTACCTAACCAATATTAACAGACAGAACTATATTTAGTGTTGTTTAAGATTGCATTGGGTTACACTCCCTCCATCCACCCACTGTAAAGTATAGAAATATAAAGTCAGAGGGAAGGACTTCTATATCCATCTCCACTTTCATACTGCCTACGATGCTGTTTGGTAGCACACTCCAAAGGCTTTCACTGCCATTTCTAAAAGATAAGGCAGCAGCCTATACTGTTAGATTTGCACTCCAACACAATCAAGTAAACTCTTTCTAGCTTTAAGGCAATGTGAATTAACATGCGTGAAATGTGTGAAAGTGCGTGCTGGACTTTCTTTGGTGGCTCTTACTATAACACAGGAGGTTTGGGTTTATTTCCCCACCAAAGGTGGAAGTGAAAGCCTCTCAGAGTGTGTTATCAACAGTGCCTAGGCAGCAGAAAAATGTGGTGGAATATAGCAGTCTTTCCCCTCTTTATTTCTGTGCTTTCAAGGTTTGGGGTGGATGTGTATATCCTGATGCAGTCGTGATTGTCACTAAGTATAGTTTTTGTTTGTTAATTTCCTAGTTTGTATACAGCTTTGCTGTACTTCAGTGGATAGCTTCCCCAGTCAGGGAGAAGGGGAACTACATCTTCCTGGGAGTCAGAAGGAGAACTGCACAACTGAAGCTTAATCCTGACTGTCGACCCTTCTGAAGGGTATGAAAGGCTATCACATACCTCAGAAAATGTTCTGTGTCTTAACTTCGCAACCTGTTGAAAAGCTATGAAGGGCAGTACATCAGACACAATCTTCCTTGTCTGACAGTGAAGACATCATAGGAGTTCTCTGCTCTTGACAGGTTAAGAAACTTATCACTTCTTTTCTAACATACCTTGAATTTTCACAAGAACATCTGTAAGTCTGAGTATGGCTAGGCATGGTAGCAACAGAATCTGTGCCGTATTTTTCCTCCTCTAGAGTTTCTTAACCTTTCGGAAGAGTGACATGGGCAAATGTAGTAAATGATATATTGCCTGTCAGTTTTAAAAACTCTGGAATGAAATGCATTTTTACAAAATGTGGTAAAGTTACAAGCTCAGAGTTGTCAGAGGCTCTTCTCCAAAAGGACCACTGGGGACCACTCCAAAAGTAGTGCTGGGGACATGGAAAAGGAATTACATGATTCACACAGAGCTGTGGTTTACACAGGCATCAAGTTACCTTAAATATGAAGTGTGTTTAGTTTATGTCATAGTTTGCATAAGTAATCTAAGAATCTTAACGTGCTCTTTGTGGTAGTAGAACTTTAAAAAGTATATCCATTAAGAGCAAAATACGGCATTGCTGACAAGGTCATATTAGTTTGCAGACTAGTGGAAGTCAAAGATGAATCTCTTTCAGGTTTAACTGTGTGTTTTAAGTACAAAATCTGTTTTCAGACTTCTATATACCTTATACCACATTAAGGGCAGCAGAGCTAGAATACCATTAATTCCTTTATTCTGGCTGAAAACCACAGCAGTCAGTGGTGTGTTACTGCCTTTGGGAGGTTGGTTGGTCTGTTTTGTTTGGTTTTTTCTTTCTTTGTTTTGGTTTTTTTGGGACTGACTGACCCTAAAAGCAGGAGAGAGCTCAACAAGATGCTGCTCATTATACTGACGGCAATAACAACTTTGTGTAAACTGGCTAGACGTTTGCTTTATACACAGTTTGGAGTATATAGGCTTAGGTGTGTGTGTCAACAACATAAATGTTCATTAGAACTGAGCTCTGAAGTGCTTCCTCTCTGGCTCTAGGAAGGCAGAGTTTTTTTGTACTCGTGCCATAGTGTGAAGTAGTTTTAGCTTACAAGTATTTGCTATGTTATTTATAAAGGAGTTGTAAATTGAATAAATAAACAAGGTAACTGGACAAGAAGTCACTGAGAAGCCTCTATGAACTAAAATTTCCAGCCAGGAGGGGGAGGTCATAGCAGTAGGGCTGTATTTGCAGCTGCCAGTTATATGGTGACTGTAATTTTGATTTGTTAAAGGTAATCAGAGAGCTTGCAGGAGCAGGGAAACAGTCACAGTCTAAGACTTGTTTGCTTTCACATTTATGTGATGAATGATATGTAGACATGTGATGCCAGCACGTGCACACTAAATGTGTATGTGTGTGTTTGCATATCACAAGTGATTTAGGTGTGGGAACCCAAAGGGGGACAAGCAAATTCTCACGTGGTATTGACCAGCTCAAAATATGAATTTAATATACCATGGCTGAAGACCTCCCTAACAGCAGCTACAATGTATTTAGATTAAACATCCATGCAGGTGTAATGATACTTCAAAAGTTCATTTTTTAATCTAGCTTCACTCTTTAAAAATCAAATACTGTGACGTGAAGAAGCTTGATTAAAATAAGACAGAATGTTTCCAAGAGACAGGCAACCCTCTTGGAGGACTACACCACAGGAGTACCAACTATTAAAAAAATCTCCCCCAAACCAAAAACACATACGCGTCCCAAACCAAACATAGAGAAGTTGACACTTTAGAAGTGAGGGCCAGATTTGCTAAGCACTGAGCATTACAAATTAAATTTGAAAGTTCATATTTCAATAAAAATTCAATTTCAGTTAAAATTCAGTTTCAGTTTTCCAAAAGACTCGTGGTTACAACTCAAGATGGGGTTCAGTTCCGACAAATACCAGTGGATGCAGCTGGGCAAAAACTTCAGTGTTAGTTTAATGTATTAAAGGATGGGCTTTGGACTACCTATTGTGCAAAAAAGAGATTTCTGATGTATTTTGTAGATAGCATCTCAGTGCCTAGTATTAGCAGCCTAAAACATTTTTATTTCCTTCACGTTTTTCAAGTTCTTGTTGAACTGAAATCCCTTGAGTAAAAAAAATCTTGAGTATTTTCTATGCACTACACTACTTTAGTCTTCAACACACTTCCACGTCAGGCACATGCAGTATAGGAATGCTAAAAAAGTAAAGTGATTTGAATTAAGCCAATCTAAATCCTTATGAGTTTTAAGTTGTCTCATCCTGCCATAGTTCTTTCAGGTTTTCCTCTGCCTGAGGCTTGCTTTTCTTCAAGGAAAAAAAAGAACAAAATCAAATTGTGTTCTAGCATTTACTATTTTATCACTTAAAAGAAGTTTACCTGAAAGGGGAACATGACCTGTTTCCACAGTGACTGTTGTTCCCACATAAAATATCATAGAGATAGGAATCCTTAGGCATTCTAGTATGCTTTCAAGAGTAATTGCTGTGGGCAGGTTACAAGTCATAGAGTGTAAATAATAGATGCTGCTCAGCACTTAATCTGTATTGGTACTTTATTGTTTCCACCCTTGCTGAGCTTAACTAGACTTTCGAAATCTAGTGAAGATACTAAGGTTGAAGCAGACCATTTTCTGACCTAGTTAATGTATTTTTTTTTCCTTAAAGCTAAGCTCTGACAGTTTCAACTGTCAAGAGAGTGCTATTGGGAAAGCTTGGCTGTGTTACAGAGGGACAGTTGAGAACCTTTAACTAAGACTCTTGCTAGGGCAAGGTGGCAACACTTATGTTGCCTGTTAAGCAGTAGGAAACATAAAAATATACTGACTGGTCATCTCTGTTGAGTCACTCTCTTTCAGAGAATTTCCTTATGAGAGGCTGTGATTCACTGTGGTGCTTTAACCTGTTCTGCTTGGGTAAAGACAGTCAACTTCATTGTAGAGCAGAAACTAAGCAAGGTCTCCATAGTCTTTTATACAATAGAAATAGAAGTAAGAGCACTCACCCAAGAGATGTGAGATCTGGATTCAGTTTTTTCTGAGAAGGTTCAAATACATATTTCTCCACTCTTATGAAAAGAATAATTTTGCCCACTGAACTGAAGCATCCAAGCACTGAAGCAAAGAGTTCAAAATTGATTGAGCCAGAAGAAAAACAGTAACAATCTTTTGTGTTTCCCCCACTTAATTGCCGTCTTGTTGCTAGTTCACTTTTTTGTGGAATTCGCTTACTATTTTACAAGTTTTAAGGTGAAACATTTTAAGGTAACATTTGTTTCTGGCAGTAAGAAGACTCAAGTGTTAGTTACTGCCTGTCAGATAAGGTGTGCTGATTTAGTTCCACGCTATCATGTAACATACTCTGATTTTAGTACTTATTATAGCAGTTGGTTTTAAGAAGACACTTTTTAAGGAAATAAATCTCCTGTGAAAGGATTTTTTTGGGGAGAGGATTTAAGAAGTGATAATGAGATTTTTTTGACTTGTTCTTTGCCACAATAGTAAAATCCTAATGCCCTCAAATATCCCTATCCTAGATCCATATCAAGATCTTTCAGTAGGCAGTGCTTGACATCCTGTAACACACTGTTCTTCTGAGGGCTTCTGCCTCAACAGCACCCTTGTATAGAATTCTCTGGACTCACATAAAGCAAAGTGTAGACTGAAAGTCCCCTTTTTCCTCCCCATGTGATGAGGACTGAAGTTCACTAGTGAAAACACTCATGCTCTCACTTTCTAGATGCACAGTCAGAGATGTCTCAAGTACCAGTGTAGGCCCTGCTCAGCTGCTGTCCATGGCTGGATCAGGAGCTCTCTTAACTCCCCTTGCTGGGCTTCTACTCATTGGCTGGTTCAGCTTGATTCTCACTGGCAAACAGATGCACACGTTTGTCTTGGGCATCTCCACACTTGCAGACCCGTTGAATATCAATACAAACCCTCTGTCCATGCCTGGATCCTGGGCCTCCCACTTGCTGCCCAGTCAGTGTGCCGGCAAACTAAGTACACTGTGATCTTCCACACCCACTGCCACTTTTGGGGATAACACAAATTCCCCCACCACACATAGCTGGTGCCCAGGCATATGGGTCCTGTGGCCTGCAGTCCCATTGCAGCTGAGGTGCTGGGATCTTCACTTAACTTTGCTCCAGTCCCCCTAGTAGCTGGCATCCAGACACGTGGGCCCTGTGGGCTGTGATCCTGCCCCAGTGGCTGATGCTGGGACCCTCACCTGCTCCAGTTGCAGGGGCCCTTTCATCCAAGGCCTGACAGCAGTTGCTGGCCCCAAATTCACGTTTTATGGAACCTGATTTCATGGCCCTTCCAGCTACTGATGCTGAGACACCCACCCACCCACTCTAGCTGCTGGCCCCACAGACACAAGGGGTTCTCCTGAGGTCTGGTCCAATTCCTGGCCCAAATTGAGTTGTGCTCGGTTGCTAGCGCCTAATCCTTAGAGTGCTCAGGTGGGATAGAGAGAGTGGTTACATGGTAAAATAGTTAAGAAAAGATTTGTTATTAAGTTTTGCACAGTTGCACTTGTCCCTGTCATCAGTTACAAAGTCCAGGCTGGCTCTCTGCCTGTAGTTTCTTAATTACCTATTAATTAGTGACTGGAACCTTTTCTTCTTTGTGATTGTTTATCTTATCCGTTGTCTATCAGGTTTGTGTCACTGTGTGTTTTATTTATTACTTTCCTGTTATTTGTATCTGGAAAGGTCCTTGATCTGATAACCTTAATGAAACAGATGCTCTCATGTTCCACATACCCTTACAGTGATAATTTTACAAATTAATTGAGGTTTTTTGCGGTAAAATATGTCAGGGGGTAAAATGCATCTCTTTTCAAGATACTTTCTTTTATCTTTTTAGTTTGTTTTTTTTTAATAGCTGGCTCCTGTTTATCACCTATCACTTTCAGCAGTCATGTTCAAAAATTTCAGTGAAGGATACTTTTTCAAATATTCTTGGCGATGTACAAATGTAATACAACATGGCATGATGGAAGTAATAGTTTTCCTTGAGGACTCCAGATTGCTGTATTAGAAGTGTAGATTCTTTGGCATAGGAGACAGTGTTCATGGGCCTGTTGATACAACTGATAGGCTGTATGGATTTACAAAGCAGAGGCAGTGTGGATGCCCAGACAAACAGGAAGGATAAAAGAAATATCAAACAATTGTTTTATTTTTACCAGGTTAGCCATTCACATTGTGAATTGACTGTAGCTTTTTGCTGTATGTAATCTGTTTTCTTCTACAGAACTCTGTGAAAAGGATCTTTTTTGGGCTTCTTCAAATTTTCCTTTATTAGTTCTGAGATGATTTATACTTGTAAAGCGGTAGATTAAAAAAGTAATCCTAGGATCTTGCTTGTTTGAATGATCTTTATCAAAGTGTTTCAAATCCTTGTCGTAGGTGTGTAACAAAACTGGTTTAGTTTTTATCTTATTGCAAAAGGCTGTTTTTAGAAGGAGTTACGAGAAACTTAGAGTTGCTGCGCAAATGCTCATTTGGTTTCTATCACTTTGTTGAGCTAAGCAGAGAACCCACTGCCAAACCATCAGTGCTTTGTCTTTTCAGAAGGTGGGTGCTTGTTTTGAGCAGTTCTTACCTGAACAACTCTGCTCTGTTGTCTCTCCCAGTGGAAATGTATTATGGCACACAGGCCTATGAAGTTTAGGGGATTTTAATGACTTAATGGTTTACTGACTTCATAGCTGAGTGGCTTACTACCTGGAAAAATAAGGGAAGTATAGCATTCTTTTGCTGTCAGGGTATGATTAAGTAACTCATTAGACATGGCAGTCACTTCAGTCTGGATGTATTTTGAATTCATTTAGGATAAGCATAGACTACAGGAGTAACTAAGGAATGTAAAGCTGAAAACTGATTTATCATTTTTGACATTTGATAAAGTGATACTTCATTGTTTAATGTGTTGTGCTGGGCATGGACATTAACTCAGAACAAAGCAGTTATTTCTAATTTTTATTATGACCCTGCCATGTCATTTATTTTTGCAGACAGTCATAGACGCCCATATCTTCCCAGCTCTTATAAATATTTTGCAAACGGCTGAGTTTCGGACAAGGAAGGAAGCTGCTTGGGCAATCACAAATGCAACATCGGGAGGCTCTGCTGAACAGATCAAGTATGAAGTAGTTTAAATCTTTCAGTGCAATTGACTGAGTTAGTGTTTGTGCAAGAAAACAAACTATCAGCCTAGAGACTGGAAAAGCTTTCAGTATGCTTTCAGTGTTGTATCCAGAGATACCATGTCCTTATTATGAATGAGGCTTTCATCCCTTCAGGGAGAAATTACAAAAGTATTCAGCTGTAATACTTATTTAAATAGTTGAACCATTTGTCTTACATGAAAAAACTAAATGCAACTTTTGAACTAACTTCTGTTACAGAGTGTAACAGAGTGCAGTAACAGTCTGGAGAGGAATAACTCAGCCCCTCGGACAATGGCATCACGTGCATTGTTTCTCCTGTTTAGTTTATACCGGTACATTATGCTTATATGCAGTTTTGTATTAAAAAAACCCCTACTTTGTAAGCATGTTAAATTAATATAATTGCTCTTTATAGAAAATATTTATAAGCTACCATCACAGAAATATAAATTATGGTACAAAAAAAATTAGTATTTCATAGCTATATAGAGTGAGACAGAGAAGGGATTTGTAAGTTATTTTCATTGTTTCAGCAGAATTTACTAGATAAAAGTAGATGCCTGTAATTTCTCTAGTTTTTCCAGTCAAATTGGTATTTTATCTGATTGTTTTGATTCTTAGACCTTCATGCTAAATGTTTAAATGGCTGCACCAATTATAATTTTGCAGACAATTTACTGGGTTCTGTGTGATGTTTTTCAGGTATTTAGTAGAACTGGGATGCATCAAACCACTCTGTGACCTCCTTACAGTAATGGACTCAAAGATTGTGCAAGTAGCACTGAATGGGCTGGAGAACATCCTGAGGCTTGGAGAGCAGGAATCCAAACGCAGTGGCACTGGCATTAATCCTTACTGCGCTCTTATTGAGGAAGCGTATGGTATGAGCAAAACCTGGGGAACTCAGGGGATACAGCAATGGTCACAAACCCACTGGAGTCTCAGTAGGCCCAGTTGTCACTGTGACTGAAAATAACCTGTTCTTTGATAAGTCTCCAGTGTACTCCATCTTCTCCATTATCTTTGTCTGTGTATAGATTGGAGACAGAACGTGCAGATCTTATTTTCTTGATTCATACACAGTAAAAGGTGTTAACAAGAAAACCACTACAATTCCTAATGGTAGAGATTTACTGGAATGGCTAACACTTGGATTTCATTATAGCATCATTCCTTGCTGTATTATTTTTCTTTGTATCTGACTACAAGGGTTGAGTTTGCCCATTTGCTTAATACCTGCCCAGAAGCTGGTTGCCTGAGTTTAACTGCATTGCATACGTATATATTATACAGGTTAGGAAATGGAGTCTCCGTCCTTGGAAGTTTGGAATACTTGTTCAGACACATGAGATGTAATCTGGTGTTGGTTAGTACTGCTGGGCTGGGCTGCAGGTTGGACTAGATGATTATCAGAAGTCTATTTCAGCTTACACGTAGGTGATTCTGTAGTCACAGTCTTCATAAAGGAAGCACTGTGAACACACTTCTAAGAAACACAGTCCTAGAAGTCTCCTCAGAAAAAGTCTTTGAGCTTGAGGCCTTGTTCTTTACCCCTTCAAGCTTGTTGATTTAATTTTTGAGTGAAAGGGTAGAGGCAGACAGAAATTACAAAACTCATAACACAGTTACAGAGATCTCTGTAGTTCAAACTGGTTTTCCTTGGTTCTGGAGGGTACAAGTTGGATACAGGTCTCCATAGAGGAGCCTGTTCTTTCTGAAGGTGGGAGAGAATCATGGAACAGACTGAAAATTATCGTGGTCATATCCTTTCACTGAGCTGTAACTTCTATGTACTATTTTCCTCTGCAGGCCTGGACAAGATCGAATTCCTGCAGAGCCATGAGAATCAAGAGATTTATCAGAAGGCCTTTGATCTGATTGAGCACTACTTTGGAACAGAGGATGAAGACAGCAGCATTGCCCCACAAGTGGATATCAACCAGCAACAGTACATCTTCCAGCAGTGTGAGGCTCCCATGGAAGGCTTCCAGCTTTGAGGTGCCCCTGTGCTGTGTGCTCCTCTACCTAGCCAATCCTGTTGTCGAGCCACAAGCCACCTGTGGAGTGATTCTCTCAATGTTTTCCATAACCCTGTTTGCGCTCATTCGCTTGCCTTGTGCACATGCTCTTACATACGTCTGGAAAACTTTTGGCTCTCCGTGGCAGGATGCTCCCTCCTTGGCAAGGGGTCACCAGAATCACCCTTCTCCTCTAGATTCTGAATCTCTCCACTGTCATTTTCGTGGAGTTGAGGCACCTTTCTATACTTTGAGAAATACCCTGTTCCTATTACAGGAAGGTAATCCCTCCTCCACTTGGCCCCCCACTCCTGGCATCCAAGAGAAGGCTGCCTTTCTGTTGTATTTGCTGCAGACTGTGCCTGCAGTCCAGGGAGTCATTCAGCCTTTCTGAGAACGTAGCTAAATTCATCCCCCATGGATGCCTCTTTGGATGGCTGCGAGAGATGCGGTAAACCTTCACACACGATGTATCTACCTTGCTGTATGTGCCAGCTGGGGTCATTGGCATGAGGAACACGTTACAACCAATGGAGTAAGTTCTCTATCCCCTGCAACAACAGGCTGCAATGGACATGTTTTGTGGTTCTTAAGAATACTGAACACATCTGGCCCCATCCCGTCTCAACACTGAGCTCCCAAGTTGGATTGCAGACCACTGTGGAGATTTGTATACCTTCCCAGTTTTTCCTCTCCATCCACAATAAAAGAACCTGTGAATAGGTCACTCTTAACACCTCCCCAGAAATGACTTTCCAAAAAGCTTCTAGAATGGAGAAACTGCTCCCACTTCTGCTTGCCAGCACAGTATGATCCAGCTGGGCCTTCCTTAAAAATCAAGCCCTTTCTGGCTCCATGCTCCAGAGTCTGGTCCCTGGTATTCTAGTTATGGCTGAAAAGTTCCTGTCTGCCTCTTTAGATTTTTACACAGCTTGACTTGAACAGATTTGTCTTCTGAAAAGTTAACTTCTGAATACAGAAATCTTAATTTGTAAAACTTAGCACAAGGAGCGTTAGGTCTCCTTTTCATTTTCACGAGACAAGAGCTTCCTCTCCAGCTCACCTGATGGAATATAGTCCTCCTGGTCAAGGCCCTTATTTAACAACTCAAATGACACTACATTTGTAGGATAGTACTATTACATCCGAATCCACCTGGCCCTCTCATTTCACTTTTCCCTTTTGCTGTTCATGAGACTTCAGGTGAATTAGCATGGAACGCATGGTTCCTCCAGGTGACATCTGTAAGGCATTGCTGACTGCATGGCAGCTGCCGCGTGCAGCTGGAGGCTGCCCTTCTGCTAGCAGCATGTTCTTGGCTCCGCAACCTGCTTGGATCACAGACTTCTGATGCAAAGGCCAGCCACTCCTCACTGAGTTCAGCTGACATTGACACCAAACTCTTCACACAACTGGGGAGATGCCATGTGATCGTAAGTGGCAGTTCCATTTCGGAGAATGCAATGGATTCCCTAGGCCGTCCGCTCCCCCCTGCATCGGGCTATGTTCTTTCAAGCCATTTTGGATGCTTGGAACACACATTTGTCCAGTGTAAACATTTCAAAATCGCCACTGGCAACTGCAGCGTCATGTACCTGTGGTAAATGTTTGTGGCAGAACTGTCTTCAAGATCCTCATGACTCCTCTCAGTGATAAGCCACTGCAAAAGCAAAACCAGCCCATTGGATACAGAGTTATAAAAACACATAAGTCACTTGTCATACTGCTGAAAGAAGCTAGGCAAAGGCCTGAACATCAGCTCTGTGTGACCATTATTTAAATAAAATCTTCTGTTCTGTCTCTGCTTCAGGATGAAGACTCTGACCTGTGTGGCCACTGCAGAAGCCACCTGCTGCCTCCCTTGCTAAGCCAGTTGGCCTCCACTTTCCCTCTCCCAGTTATTTTCTCTAGTGCTGCTTTGTGCTGAAGGAACATTTAGTTTACTGCACTTGATCTGTAAATGGACTTCAATTCTTTGTAATTTTAGGGGGTTAAATTTGGTGGTTAATTTAAAAAAGCAAAAAAACCCCTCAGTGTTGCCTTTACATCACATATAAATAACTGTGTTTCTCTTTTCTTGAAGGGTGATAGAAGCACTGATTAGTAGCAAAATCTTGTTTTAGCTTTTGGATTTTTTTGTGCTGGATTTTTTTACGTGTAAATTTCCAATAACATGTCATTTCTATAAGATTTGTTTAAAACCATGTACCTCTTATTGGATGGTATAAAAATGCTACATATTTTGTAAACAAATCTGAGCAAAGTGTGTGTGCATATATTCTGTATATTCATATATGTATATTCTGTGTATATATACACTAGCGTCTATATATCTATATATATAAGTGTTTTCTCTTCCAGGCTAGTGAAAACAATGTGGTGCATTGGCGTTTCCTTCCCCTGCCCCCCAAGAAAGTAATGACAATTGCCTCTAAATGAGTGAATTAAAAAAGAGTCCATTTAAGCTGACTGGTGTGCCTTCCTGTGTAAGGAGCCTGGCCAGTATTTGTTACTCTTGCCGTGGATATGTGAATTCAGAGCAGATAAGTATAAATCTTTTAACTTGGTATGTTTGTTTGAAGTGACAGGCCTGGTTGACGCAGGTAACATTGTTGTCATAAATACTTAGACTGTGTAAGGCATTTGACTGGCACTGCATAATATTTTGAGTGAAAACCACACCAATACAAGAATCAACATGGCACACATTAAATGGATTAAAATGTGGCTAACTCATAGGTCTCAATGTAATTTTAAATGGTGCTTAATTGAGTGTATTTCCATCAGGATCTTCCAGCAACCAGTTCTTGGTGTTGCTTTACTTAGCCTTATTAATAGGTTGAAAAGAAACAAAATCTACTTCTAACAAAGGCTGCAAATTAAATGGGTACAGAAGGGAGATCAGACTTGTGAATTATGAAAGGAAAAGCTCACTTATACAGACTGATTAGAATTACTTGGTAAGCCAAGGGCAAGTAAACTACTTGGATTTTAACAGAGCCAAACATGTAGTGTAACGTTACCCATCTTATAAATAACATTTAGGCCACAGATGAAGGACTCTCTTTTGGAGGAAAAGTGCCACTGGAAGTATGAGGATCATTATACCGTATTGCTTGAACACTGCTTCCTAACATAGTTCTGTGTGGCTGTATCCCCTGCTAGAAACACTGAAACCAGTATTCTCTGCTCTCCTGAAGGATGTGCTCAGACAGGGACCATCTCAGAGAATGCCTCTAGCTGCCCCTTCTGTGAAGGTCATGCTGGGTTTTGAATGATCTATTGTTGGTTTGTGTCTAAACAGGAGGCAGCATGGTCTCATGTAGAGGGTAGGTGAGGGAGCTGTTGAAGTTCTTGGGTTCTTCTCTTAGCTCTGTCAGACAGCATGTAATGCTAGAAAAGTGATCTCATACTTTCTTCAAAATTGAAATATTCTCATTGGTTTCTGTCTGCTTGTGGAGATCCAGTCCAAGCACCTTCCAAAAGCCCCACAGGCTGGTAATGAGAATTTATTGAATTCTTTTTGAAATGTCAGTAATGAGGTGGAAGCACTGTACTGAGGTTTTAACAATGTCTGTTTCAAACTGGATGTTGGAGAAAGGGAGATGCAGGACTGCCTAGGATTGCTATCTAGCAGCCCGGCACAGAGATCTGTAATGCCATTAAAGTTGTGGTTTTGTTGGGGCAGCAAACAGGAGCCATCATTCTTTCTGTTGGTAAAGTTGCCAGTGGAACATGGCAGGCAGGGTCAGTGTCTTGGATACAGGAGGATACAAAGGATGATGGAGCAGGTTATTGAAAGCTCAGTAACTAAGCCCGGACCAGCACTTGGGGCTCCTGGGAAGACACCACACAATCATTTGAGGCAACTGCTGCCTAGAGACTTCAGCCTGTTCTTAAATTCCTGTGTTTGTTCCTTGATGCCAACCAAATTCAGGTGGTTGAAGGCCCTTTGCCTAATGTTGAAAGAAGGGAGGAAGGCAATGACCCTGGACGTACGTGTTCTTGGACCTGCTTTTTTTTTTTTCTTTCTTTCTTTTTTTTTTTGCTGTCATCGTCAAGACTATTGAAGAACTAGATTGCACGATGTCATCCTACATGTGACAGTGCTCCTGGCAACTTCTCTGGGGACTTTCAGAACAGCTGTCTTACCTCTGTGCACTTTGATCTCTGTGCCAGCTTAACGTAAATCCCCATCTCTTCCGGTATGATTTTTTTTTTTTTTGCTTCTGGAAATCGGCACAACACACCACTGGTACTCTCCCATGCCAATTTCAGACATGAAGGTCTTTCTTCAGTTGCCTGAGTCTTAGTAGAAGAGTAAGCAAAACCTCTTTGTGTACTGCTATGGCCGTGTCCACAGGGCTCCTGCACATTCCACTGAGGCAGTGTTGGAGTTGTCAGGTGATTGTTGCATTAGGAAGTTTCAGTTGCCTCTGGACCGGGTACAGCAGTAAGGCACATAGTATAGGATTGGTAAATTGGACTGTTCTGGATAAATATGAATGGTGTTACAGACCAAGCCAAAGGGGAGAAAGAAAACAAGGTACCATTTAAGGGCTTAGGATGTTCCTTCCATCATGCACTGTTGAAGGGCTTTGGGCTGAAGCTGTGAGCTCTCAGTGATCTGAGGGGTGTTAAGTTCTCTGGTCAGCTGGACTGGCTGCTTTGGCCAGAAACCTGTGCTGGTTTTGTAACCATTGTCTGTGTTTAGAAGTACTTCTTGGAAGCCATCACACCAGGAAAGAGGGGTTCCTTTCATTGCCTCTCTGAGAAAGATTTACATCATTTTTTAGTACCCAGCTACTTGCAAAGAAAATACTGCAGTGGTTGGGAGCAAGCTGGAGACCACACAAAGCTCATTGTCTTGGGCTTTTGTTTGAGACTAGAGCCTACACAGAAGCTGAAAAAAACCACAAAGTTGGGCAGTGATGCAGAGTCTTAATGGCAGATACTGAAATGTTGGAGATACCAGGGTGACAGAAGGATACATGGAGCTTTTGTCAAACCACTGGGCCAGACTTCAATTTTGGAGTAAATGGCATAAAGCTTATAGAAATTTAAGTAAAATGAAAAACTGGTGACTGTTGCTGCTCTGACGTGTTGCTTTCTAAGTGGTATTTTGCATATTTTTATTTGAAGTACTTTACCAGCTGGATGAGTCCAAATAGTTTTATTTCCAAAAGTAGAAGAGGTACCCGTCAGTTCTGTTCATAGAGTGCACTCAGAGGTGTGTATTGAAGGAGTGGTATTTTTGAGATGCACAGTTTTAAGCTTTGCCATCACCAAGCACAAATCACAAGTTTTTCTTCATAGAAACCTGAAATGCTGTCTGAAATGCACGGTCTCTTTTTTGGTGTCATTGAGTACATACATGACCACAGGCATGTAATCTGGCAAGATTTTGTTTTGGTTCCCACCTGTGTGCCTACTGGTGTGGCAAAGAACCAGAATTGTCATGGAAGATCTCTTCACATACCTGCAGTGAAATTAGACATGGCTGGGATTCAGTGCTAATTAAGTTGACAAACCTGTGGAATCCTGCTCTACTTGATTCACAGTGTACTTATGGTAATTTCCATCCAGAGAATCTGATGACAGATCGTTCTGTCACCTGAAGGTTGTAACTTCTGGGGTGGAATTGACTACACAGCTTGTCTGATGGGTTACATCTCATTGTGGTACCCTGAAATGCAATTCATAGATGGACTGCAGCAGCTAGTGAAGATTTACCCTGCATTTTTGTAGGGCTTTTGATTATTTAGCAATACTGCTAATTTTTAGGAGTACAACAAGAATAATCCCCCTCCCACTCTGAGAAAGTTCACAAGCTAATTCTGGCAAACTGATATGTCTCTTCTGGTTTTGGAGTCCCCAGGGCCAGTCAGCAGGGCAGTGCTGGGCAGGAACATAGTTTTGAGCAGTCCTGACACTTCCAATCTGCATTTCCTTCTAAATGAACTGAAAAGAGGACGGAAGATACTTTCCCTGGTTGCTGCAGGCTGTTCAACATGAGTAGTGTGTGACAGGGCTCAATGCCAGAAATAGCGCTCTTGAGGCAGGTGATCTCTAGGTGGGCCTCGTATTGTGAAAGCACAGACAACAATTTAAAAGAGCAAAATATGTATAAAGCTACATGAGACGCGTAAAGAAAGAACTTAGTAGCAGAGAGCAGGGATGCCTGATTGACTTTCTCATACTAATGTGTCTCTAAATAGTAAATCTGACAGTACAAGTTGAAGCTGTTGCTCAGTATTCCTCAACATAGTCATCTCTGTTCCCTTAGCGTGGATGTTCTCTCATCTCACTGCCAGCTCTGCTGGGACCACTCTTAGGTGTCAGCTGCAACACCGTGGTTCTCTGGAATGCTATTTCACTCTTCATCTCCCTCTCATTTTATTGAAGGCAGGTAGTTCTTCACAGAAAATTATCCCTCACTTAAACAAATGCAGCCAGAATAATAGGACCTAGAACAGGGAAGCAGACTTTCTGGTAACTTAGGATCATTTTGCTGATGTTAATGCTGGTCAGACAGGAACTTTTGGCTCAAGGACTCCCTTAATAATTGTTCTGTCTTGCACAGAGGAACACGTGGGTTATTTGAAGTAACCAGTACAGAATAAATATGGTTCCATTCTTGCTGAGGGGACCTGAAAAAGTCAGTGATAGTGGATGACTGGCCAGTGAAGGTATTTTGTTTGTACAAGCATGGAGGTACAAATGGAAACCAAGTTGGACTGTCCTTTTTGTGTTACAGTAATCTGCCTGCAAGTGGTAAGTAGGGGATTGGTACCAGGAATGCAGGTGTAGGTCCTGCAGTAGTTCAAAAGATGCTTAGTCTGGTGCACAGCACGTGGGAAACAATTACATTGCTTATCCAGTTTGCTCATGTGTCCTGTCCCACTAACCATGAAGAAAAGAGTTTGGAAGAAAGGGCCAGTTATTAGGAAAAGAAAATAGGTATTTCTGGTTTTATTGATTACAGGACAATGTATTCATTCTTTCTTGAACATGAGTGTACAGAACTAACATACAGGAAAGATGTGACAATATCCTCCTCTCAGTGCTGAAAAGGACTTCGCTTTTCTACCCCAGTCCTTGGTCTCTTCATTTCCTCCTCTAAGGTTTAGCAGATGTACCTTCTGCTCTCCACTGGGCTTTCTTCTCCAAGTTAATGTTCGTAAGAGATTCATGTCTTTTCATAGCCTACAATGTAATAAGATCATCAGTTATCACCTGAAGGACCATGGAGTTGAAACTTGAATCAATAACTTATAAAATACCTGGCCTATCCTTACCAAGGCACAGTTCTGTCAGCTTTAATGCCAGGAAGCCAAGAGGGTTAAAATAAAATACTGAGAGATTATTTTGGCTGAAAGTAATTACTTCTCTGGCAATAAATTAAACCCTTTTGTAAAGGCACTTGCAGATACATTCTGTGCTTCTGGTCAGTATTTAATACTGATCTGATTTTCACAAGAGAGATGTACTAGAAACAAATGAAAAGTTAATCACAGATTCACAGAATATTTTGAGATGGAAGGGATCCACATGGATCATCAATTCCAACTCTTTAGTGAATGGCCCACAGGGCCATCAAACTTGGAACCTTGGCATTATTAGCATCATTCTTTGGACAACTGAGCTCATCTCAGGAAACACAAATAATTCCAGCTGCTTTGAAAACAAGGATTCCAAAGTAGCTGTCCTCTCTTCCTGGTGTTTGCATTCATACTACTCCAGTACAGAGGAAAATGCTCTGGGAAACATCAGTGTTTGATCTCTGCTGTTAAAGCCAGGAACAATCCTTCCACTGTCACATTTCAGAGTGCTGCATCCTTTTCATTCTAAGAGACAAATCCTGACAGAAATGTCAGGTGACACTCAGTAGCTCACAGTGCTGGGATTAAGACTGTCACTACTTTTAAGGTTTCTCTACAACACTTAATAGTTCATAGAAACAAGACCTGAACATTGTCATCAGAAGAAAGGATTCAGAGAAAAGCAGTATGACAAATAAGGTTCTTCTGCCATGCAAATGCCTTAAGCTCAGGTTTTTTTTGTTTTGTTTTTTTTTTTTTTTTAAGGAAGCATCTTAACACTGACATCATCCTTTTCTGATGGGAATTAGTCAATGAAGGTCACTTCTGGGGAACCAGGAGGACTTATTAAAATTTTGTTCAGTGATAAAATGACAAAAACCCCAAAACAAACAAAAACCCAAACCCCCAAAGCAAGACAGCACTAAAAATCCATAGAGGAAATGAGAAATTTATATGAAGATTTATTTGCCCTCATCATCCTGTGCTCACCTGCTTCCCTCTGACCACCATGATGATGCATCCCACTATTGTCAAGGCAATCATGACATAGCTGAACTTCACACGCAGGATGGTCTTTGCTGCTCTCACTGTTTCCAGCCTCAAGAAAGAATAAAAGAACAGACACATTGAGAGACCCAAATAATTCACTTGGCTAATTGTTTAATTTCTCCTGCCATGCTGGCCAGGTACTTTTGTATAATGCTAACAGTACTTGGCTCTTCCCACAAAAAAGTTTTACAAGAACAGGAAACGCTGATCCCTAAGTACCTTGGGAGATACTCGGTCAAAGAGGCATTCCTCTCAAAGCTGGAAACAAACCCAGCTTTAAACCTTGGTTACTCAAGTGTTAAAATACTGCCTTTGCAGACCACTTGACTGCAATGCACAGGAGGAAGGCTGCAGTATTTAAGTATGTATGTTCATTATGGAAAGAACAGGAAAAAGAGGGATGGTTTTACTAATACAATAGTTTTCTTACTGTCAGCTCCCTCTGCCTTCCAATATCTGCAAAGTCAGGGAGAACTCATCCATATTTAACTGTGATGTATTTAACATTGTAAACCATGCATTTTTCTCTCAATAGCAGAAGTAAGGTAAAAACCACAATAGAGTGTTTCAACAGGTGAGATTTTCTTGGGCAGAGGGAAGCATTAGCACAGCTTTGCAATTTCTTCTGCCTGAACTTCAAAATGGTTTAATTTATGATGCAGACTTATTTTCCAGCAAGGTGCTTCCTTTGCTACAGGACTTGACAGTGCTATAGGTGACCCCCAGGCTGCTGAATGCAACGCTCCTCAGAAATTCTGAATAGGACTTGGTAAAAGACCAGTGGTTCCCACTCCTGCTGGAGTAAATAGTCTTAAAGTGATCTGCTTTCCTGAGAAACTAAGGGGGCGTGGAGGATCGTCAGCTTTCCACACCAGCTTTGGACAGAGGAACACTTTAAATTTTTTTAAACTTTTTTTTAATTCCAGGGGGCTTACCTAGCCACACCAGTAGCTATACTACCCTTTTGGGAAACCTGTTGCCTACTCTGCTGTTGTCTTTTAAAAACCAGAAGTCTTCCACCAGAAGAGTAGCAGTTATTGACACCTTCCAGCTGTACATGTGAAGAGTAAAAACAAAAGATCATTTATTTTGAGTTAAACTCTGAAGATCATTCTACCCAAATGACATCTCGGTTACAGCAGATTTTAAGTCTGTGCTACAGAGAACAGTGCAGGAAGGGCCAGTGAAGCATTAATGCTTCTTAGAAGTGCTTTCCACAATAACCAAAGACCTACACCCTGTTTATTTAACTCTCCTTGCAGAATTTAGAGCAGATGACTTCCTTCTCAAGGAGGTCTGATATTCTCACTGATTACATTTGGCACATGATAAAATTCCAGAAGACTAGAAAAGCACCAACATTGTGTGATGAAAAGAATAAATGCATCAAACTAGGTTAATTATACCCCAAAACTAACATTGAGAATGGATTTAATGGAACTGCGAAATTATTACTGTACATAAACGTGAGTGAATATGGAATCTTTTGCTACATTTTGACCCTTCTATTTGGAAGAAAAAAAAAAGGTACTTAAGGATCCATGATAGTTCAGTGTGGTAAATCACACAGGACCTGAGAGCTCAAAAGTTTTGTTCTTGTTTTTGTCAGAGTATTGATTTGAGTACAAGATTTCTGATCATAGGGAACAAACACATCCATCTGCAATGAACTAATGGTTAATTTTAGCATCCAGGTTACTTGCTTCTGCTAATAATCTGCAGTGAAAGCCTTGAGTGCAGGCTGCAATTAAGCTGAAATGCACAGTAGTAGGATTAAAAAAAGTTTGCTAGGTAATTTTGGAAATACCTTAGATGTGTTAAGAATTTACAAGAGCAAAAGGTAGATATCTGAACACAACTTGCATTTGAACTCAATTCAGTGGCTAAGTTTAACATTTGTTTAATAAACAGGTTGCTTCACCACGTTTTACAAGATTACTGAGTTATATCACAAGCCCTTACAACCCACAATTAATCTCAGATTAATTAATTATCTCAGAACAGGAAAACAAGTTTTTGTGCTTTTATAGTTCTCAATTGTCTTCTCAGATTTGGCTGAATTATTTGTCTAAATAAAAAGAATTCCCTTTACACTTGCAAAAATGGTCAGCTTTTATCAGAAGTTGGTTTGTCCTTTCAATAAACTACTGAAATCAATCACTCTGCTAACTCTGTTTTCTTAAAAACACTCACAACAAGTACTTGGTATGCAAAAATATATGAAGTGATAATAAATTTTAATAATTTACTCCTGTATGTATTTCAAATGTAATTTTAAGAAAAATGATTCAATCCAAAATTGAAGGAGTCCACTTAAACAGAATTCATTCATTGTGATATATTTAAATACAGGCGTGCATTTTCAATTCCCACATGGTGCATCCAAACAAACAAAATATTTAGAGGGCAGCGACATCATTTTCTTACTCGAGTAGTGCAAGATTTACTGTTTCTTTTTAATTTAAATAAATACATGTATTTAAAAGCATTATGAGCATGTTTTAAAAGATAACTATACTACCACTAGGAATGTTTTTTAAACTAATAGTTGTCTTTTGTTGATAAATTTGATCTTTATTTTTGATGTGCAAACCAGAACATCCAGTTTTATTTTCTACTTTTCACACTGGACAAAGCTTTGACATTTGGTCTCAGCAGCAACAGGGAAACTTTGACTATATATGGTTAGGGAGCCTTTACACTGTTTGTCAGTTTAAATTCCAGCTGTAAAGGAGGTTTGCCCATGCCCTTTAGGTACTCATTAATAAATATTTTATATGAGTTCCAGTTATTTTATAGCTGTATATGAAAACTTTCCTCAGCAGAAGACTGACATATAATGAAAACACTAGAAAAAGCTCACACTAATGTTTGAAAAAAGCTTTCTAGTTGTGAGGGAAGAGTAAAAATGAACTGATCTGTCATGTGTTTCTAATGAAACAACTGATAAATGCTGGTCATCCCTTTTCAAAAAAAAGGAAGAAAAAAAATCAAGAGGGATATGTTATCTTAACACAAGAGAATTGCTCAGGTCATTTCATCTACAAGGACGATACACCAAACACAGCAGGGTAAGATTTTTCAGCTGTGCAAACCCATTCCTTTTAGAAAAGTTATTCTGGAGTTGCATTCAAGTAACTTATTTCTGCATGGACCAAGTCTCTTTTACAGCTTCAAAACCGACACTTACGAGACAGTCTCTGGTATATCCTCTGGCTTTTTGAAATGGCCTGCCCACAACAAAAACCTTCTCTCCCATTCTGTAGGCTTGTATCCAGGCACCCCCGAAGCAGATCGACCTAAAAAACCCCCAACAAAATGCACAAACAAAAACAAAACAACAAAACACCACAAAAAACAACAGTCAGAGAGGCTGGATGGCCAGGGCTGTAACAAAACCAGTTAGGGTGGGCAATGCAGAACTCTAAATATTGCTAGAGTTGGTTAGAGAATGAAAACTGTATCACAGGTTAACAAATGTGTAAATATGGATTAAACTGAAGCCATGTAAGGAAAGCCAAATCCTTCCCAAAACCTATGTATCCGCAGGTCTAAATATGCAGCGTCTAGGCTTCCTAAGGTGCTGTTTTTCTGTTTCATTTAAATAAGGTTAAAAAAAAGAAATCAAATGGACCAGCTATACAAAAGCCAACATGCTGCACAATAACAATAAAAACCAATATAACATGACAGAATGTTAACTTTTTCAGGCAGTGTAAGATTTTATCTGAAGGTATAAATAAACAGATGACCATAGGCAAAGATTAGACACATAATTTTCAGCTCAGTCTTTCAAACTCCATATACAAAATCTTCATAATGTAACAGGAGAAGCTTTTCATATATAAAATACCATTAAAATCTAGCAAACAAAGTGCTAAGATAGACAGCTTTTTCCTTTTAAACAACGGGCAGTATCCTGTATGGCCGTGTTCTCCCTCATGGATTCATGAACGATCTAGGAAGTGGGGTGGATGCACAGTTTGCTGACAATGCCAGGTTATTCAAAAACATAAAGTAAGAGGGCTGAGCCCAAAATGCTGTGGGGCTTCAAAACCCAGAGTCAATGAATTTGCCTGGGAACTCCCTAGTATATAAACAGGAAGCAATTCCATTTCACACACAAATGACAGACTCTACCCTCAATGTCGTTAATCATTACCCAAGCCTGAGCAAAGCCTCGGGGTTTCACAGTGGTTTTGGCAAAATATTCAGTAACAGAAAGGAAAAGAGCATAACTGTCAGTGATGAGGAGCACAGACAAACACAACGGCATTACTGGGCCTCTCTGTAAAGCTGTCACTCCAGCACGTTGAAAAGCATGGGAAATACTTGGAGGGAGCTGAAATAGAACAGGCACAGAGAACACTGGTAAGGACAGCCACAGGTATGGAATGGTCACCATGTAAGGAGCAGTGTGACAGACTGAGACCCTTTGGCCTGGAAAAGCAGTGACTGAAGCTCTCTTCAGCCCAGCAGAGCATTGTAAGAGACACTGGGAGTGTGGGTTATAATGAGGTCCTGTTTTGGAAGGGGTACTGAATAAAGGAAAACCAGATTATAAAAAAGTGCACATTGGGTTAAAAAAAACCACCAGAGTACTGGTCCTCTCACAGCATGGTTCAGCTGAGGAATTTCTTCTTAGAGAAGAAATTCTTAGAGAATTTTAGCATCCACATTCTTAAAGAATGTGGGTGTTAAAAATACATCCAGCTTCAAGAAGCTGGGCAAATTTGTGGGAAAAAAAAACAAACAGTGAGGACTATTAAACACCAAGATGCCACCTCTGGGACAGTGGTACAGAGGAGCCCTCTTCCTATTCTCTTCCTTGGGTTCTTGCTTTACGTCACCATTCCCACTTGTCTTCACAAAAAGTAAGGGACTTCCTTTACTGGCCCCTGCTGGAGACATCACACTTTTAGAGACCTTTTGTCTTACCCAGTGCAGCTGATTTATGTTTTTAACACAGAATCACGCCAAATGCCTCACATCTCTGTGCTCTTTTTCTCCTGCATGGGTGGGCCATAAGGAACCTGTGATACAGGGAGCAGAGTAACTGTCCCATCTATGGTGAAAAAACGTTTCACGTCCTGAGCTTTCCCTGACCAGCTCCACCCTTAAAACATGAACCAATTCAGACTCTTCCCTGCAGGGCACGTTCAGTTTTTGGAGCAGCTGGAGCTGGCTGCACTCTGAAAAATGCAGAAGTCTTTTAGCTCCCACAACATTCCTAAACACGAATAGTTTGCAGTGGGGCTGAACAGGCAGTTCCAGAGCACAGCTGAAGAGCCTCGGTGTAGGAGTGTGCGCCAGATAAGGTCCTGGTGATCTGCTACAAAGTGAAAGCTGTGTGACCATCACAAGCGGAAATATTGACCCCCGGCTGTGTTAGAAAACAAGACTTTACTAAACTGAACGCTCCATTCTTCAGTCTAGAGATCAGAACTCGCTCTCACAAAATCAGGGATATGAACATTTGTGTCAGCCAAATTCCTGTTCGGATGATTGCAGCGTGCATATGCGAGTATTTCGTGGCAGGAAACATTCTACGATCTTATCAAAGACTCTTACTCTTTGACTGAAGGTCTTGCTGGGGTTTAATGCACAGCCTTCTGCTTATCTTCGGGTTCACTCCCTCAGTCATCCTCAGAACTGAGGGAATATTTCTTCCCAGCAGTTTAACAGCCCTGTCTGGAAGAGAAAGCAGAGGCCAAATTTAACTCAGAGCAGAAGAAAGTGGGAATACCAGCTTTTCAATGGAAGCATTTGGGGTTTTTTGTAACACATGAGGAAAAAAAGAAAGAAAACCGATAGGTACAAATGTAGTATTAGGCAAGAAATACCAGATTTAGTTGTTACAGCCTACCAAAGAATTTAAAACTTGTCTATAAGCTATGCCTTGGGCTTGCTCATTAACCTTATGTAGAAAAATGTGAATGCAATTAAATTCATTTAGGAAAAAACAAGAATGCAAGATAACATCCTTCCAGCAATTTCTAAAACACATTACCCATCATAATTGCCAGGAACTCATCTATACATATGCTTCAGATACACTTTGGATGGTGCTGTTTTAAGGATCGCACACCAGCATTCTACCACTTTTGTCACATCCCAAAAGCATTGACAGAGTCAAGGGAAAAGCCAAAAAAAAGCAGAATCTTGCAGCACTGAGAGGTAACTACTTAATACAGTACGTCAGAAAAGCCCAGGGGACCTTATATATGAAAACATACTTTAAAGAAGGCGCTTCTAATGCATTAATTAATAGAATGAAAAAACTCTGGAAAAAAACTCAACCAACCAAGCAAACTAACTCTGAAAGGCAAAAAGGGCACTTTTAAAAATATAAAATGACTTCTTTTTCCCCTTCATTATGCTGTCTGAAGGTGTCTCTCCTAAGGCCCTTTACTTTTGAGGTATAATACACTCCCGCTCTGCAAGATCAGTAATTTATATTTACAGGCGACGCCCCCCAACGAAACCGGACCCTTTTCAAGCTCTTCAGAGAAAAGCGGGCACAGACCCACCCCTGTCATTGTTTTTAACGCCAGTCCATCAGACACGGCCCCTCACGCTCGGCTTCACCCCCGCCGCAGCGCCGGCCGGGGCCACCCCGCTCCGGGCTCCGGGCCCGGCCCCTCGGGGTCCCGGGGAGGAGGCGAACCGGCGGCAGCCCCGGCCCGGCCGCGGGGCTCGGTCACTTGGTCACTCCCTCCCTTCCTGCCTCCCTCCGTCCCTCACTCACCGGCGCGAGCCCACATGGCGCTGCCTCGGCCTTGCTCGGCGCCCCCAATGTCACCGCTGGGCCCCGCCCCGGGCCCGCGATTGGAGGGAGCCGCGCCGCGGAACGCTCGGGGCCGCCGGGGCCGGGACCGCCTCCGCTGGGGGCGGCTGGAGCTCTCCCAGCGGCTGGAGCGGGCGAAGGGGCCGCGAGGCCGCTCCCGGTGGAGATGCCCGGCCGGGGGCCGCTGCGCCGGAGGCCGCGCTCCGACGGGTCCCGCCCCGCTCCGCCCCGCGCGTNGGGTCCGGCCTTACCCCGCTCCCCTTCCCGCATCCCTCCGGCAGGAGCGGGGCCGGGCATCTCCCCTTCCGCACAGGTCCCTTGCCCGGGACGGAGCGCTCGCGGCGCGGGAGCCCCCGCGGGCGGCGGGAGCTCCGTGAGCGCCTCCGCGGCGTTTACCGGAGAGTGAAGTGCCACCCGTGACTTCAGCGGTGCGAGCGGGGCCCAGGCTGGCGGGGCGGTGGGAACCGGCCTGTTTCTCGAACACAGCATCCCGGAATATCCTTAGTAGCAAGGGACCCTCAGGAATCATCAGTCCAGCTCCTGACCCGGCACAGGACACCCCAAGGGTCACACCGTGTGCCTGAGAGCGTTGTCCTAACACATCTTGCACTCTGTCGGGCTCGGTGCTGTGACCACTTCCCCGAGGAGCCCGTTCCGGTGCTCAGCCACTCTCTGTGTGAAAAACTTTTTCCTAAGATCCAACCTTAACCTCCCCCAGCTCAGCTTCACGCCCCCCGGAATGGTGGGAGGTTTTATTTAAAGTTTGCCGTTTTGGTGCAGGTTGTGCCCGGTTTCCTATCTGGAAGTGGGGATGGGGACTTGGGCAGAGGCTCTTCAGCCTATCCATGCTGCCTGCAGGGCCAGGGGACTTCAGGGGGCATCAATTACTCACCCCTGCTCTGGCCTTTGCTGCCAGGGAAACTCTGTGGTTTGCAGCACATACTCCTGCATGTGGGATTGTTCCTTTGGTGTGTTCTACTCTTTGTAAGGAATCCTGTTTAGTTTCTAATAAAGCGCTTAACTATGCAAATTTTTTTGTAGTAGGCTTTTCTCATAGATATAACCAAGTATCTGTCTCTCTCTTTTTTAATACAGGAGCTGCTCAGAGTGATGAGGACGATCGATGATAGAATTGTCCACGAATTAAACACTACGATTCCAACAGCTTCCTTTGTGGGGAAAGTCGATCCTGGCCAGACATGTAAAGAGCTGTACCAGTCTGTGAGTGCACATGCCTTCCACTTCCAGCTCCCTTCCTGCAGCTTTCCCATGTGCAGTGGCCAGTAAAGCATCCTTAATGTCTGAGGAAAACCTACCATCCGCCTTGGTAGATCCTGCATTGTGTATTCCTAACTGTCCTGGTCAGCATCTCCACACACCTGTGTATGTAACAACTGCCTCAGTTTAAAACCATGCAGGGAAATTCTTTGTTCTGCAATACTGATCCTTTGAGGATCTTTTAAAAAGGGTGCTCACTTTTCCTACTGCTCTGCAAGACTCCTTCTCATGTTTACCTTCGACCTTTGATCAACTTGGTAAGAGCAAGAACCACAGAATAGTCTTGAGTTGGGAGCAGCTGCTGCTCAAAGCAGTGTTGTTTCCTACATGTGGATTATGAATTCAGAGGGATTTCTATAGGCACAGCAATACCATGACTTTAGAAAGTGTCTCTTTTAACTTGTAACTCTGAGGTTTTTATTCTCTGCTGAGTCACTGTGACTTTCTTTCTCTCCACACTTAGTTGATGGATGCTCATACCAATAGAGAAAGAATCATCAAAAACTGCATCTCTCAGACTTCTGCTGTAGTGAAAACTCTCAAAGAAGAGAGGGAAAAGGCCCATGAAGATGCAGCATTATTAAAGCAACTCAGGAAAGAGCAGACAAAGGTGAGTGGTGGAACCTTCTAGAGATCGCTTATAGAGGAAGAGGAGAGTATCTTTCCCAAACGGAAAGAGCAGTGTGATGGAGGAAACCCAAAGTGGATCCTGAGTCAAGCAGTCTTTTCCAAGGTTCTTGTTGACTCTTGTTGGGTCTTGTGAGAACTATTTTCCCAAGGCCTCAAGGCAGAGAGCTGCTTTTATCCTGCAAGTGGAGCATTTTCTAAGGTTCTTTTACAGAAATGCCATAGAAAAACACATGTTCTTCCCCATGCTGGATTCTAACCTTCACTGACTGACACCATTGAGGTACAACTTAATGTTTCCTGTCCTCTACAAGATGCTCCCAGGCAACCTTGAATTCCACTTACACAACTTTTTTGCTGTTTGGTATTTCTTGGATTAATATTTGGAGTACCTTGTGATGGTATGAGAGAGACTTTTGCCTATGGAATTCTAATGTGCAAATGCTCTCTCAACCTTCTGGCCTCTGGGTGGAAAGTGTACTTTACCAGAGGTGATTGAGTATCAGAAGGGGAGAAAGGAACCCCACTGAAGTTCTCACCCCAGTTCCAGGGCCCCCTTTGTAAGGAAAAGGATACTGAGAGAACTGTGTGGCAGATGAGCGGTTTTATTCTTAAAGCCTCACTTACTGAACTGCTAACAAGCATGGATATTAGTTTGGAAAACTAGAATGGTAGCTTAGTATTTTCTACAAATTTTGTTAGCAGAGCCAGTTCTTTAAATCATTTAGTTACTGAGCCCAAAACTTCTCACTGAAAGCACTGGGAGGATCACAATGATAGTGTTTAATGATTGGAGGTGGCTTCAAATGTTAAAAGCAATCCATGATTTAGAAACATCTCAGAAATTTTTTTATGAGATCATCTCAGATTTGTACTTGGACTTTATGAGGTGTGATCCCCCTGTTGTTTTTTTTTTTTTTTGGCTCTCCATGAGAGGTGTGTTTTTTCTACAAGTCAGAAAAGCTATCTTGACAGAACACATCCTAGTTTTAAGACTTGAGAATTTCAAATATCTATTCACTTGCTTGCAATACAGATCTCTTTTCCCTTGGTATATGTGTTTCTCTCATCCTGCTTATTGTACAAATTGGAGGACTTTATGCAAAATTATTGCTTCTGGGGCATTGAATGGGAAAACTTGGAGTAGTAGTTTCTTTGAACTGCTGAAGATCCTCTGAGTGTTTATTTTATAGAGACTTATTCTGGTCATCCAGTCACTCTGTGGATGCTGGATTGTTATTTCAAACAGTTCGAAGTCCTGTTGAGGTGGGGGAAGGTCCATCCAACAACTGTAGCAACTCTGTGTGCCTGGATATCTTACTTGGAAGGCTTTTAGTGGGATTGTTGTCTTGGTTTGCACTTGTTCACCAGGCCTCTAATTGGAACCATGTATTGAAAATGGATAAACTCTGGCTGTTAGTCTGTTGTGTTAAAGACTCCAACAAGAATACATCCTAAATTTGGGCAAAAATGGCAGATGGTTCTTATACCTCGTACTACTGCTTCAGGACCAAATTACCTGAACACAACTGTCACACCTGCCCCTCGGGGTTTCTAGTAAGTGCAAAAAAAAGAGATTCTTACCCTTCTCACGGGTCAAGTGAGTGCTCAAGAACTGTGTATTGTGATAGTTCTTGCCAGACTTTTGCATCTGTGTGGAGCTGATTTGTCCTGCAGTGATGACATAAAATATTAACTGGTTCAGACAGCACGAACAACGTAATCAGACCGCAGACCCTTTTTGGTCAGTGCACTGAGTAGATGGCAAATGAAGCAGAGAGGGTCTGTTCATAACCTTAATTTTAAATCTAGAATCCTAGCTGGATTCCTAGCTTTGCTGCCAGCTCCATATATGACTCTAATAATACAAGAGTGGCAACTCAAGGCTGCAGAGCTAACCCCAGCCCTGGCATTCCCTGTGCTGAGTGCTTGAATTTGGTGCAGTTTTTTATGCCTGTGAAGCCATCAATGTTAATCAGTTAATTGCTAGCAAATCTTGATGGGCAATAGTTAGGAACAGAGCATGAGTAACCAGGATCTTCTGCCAGGCTTGCTTTGCCAGTCTGCCTTCCCTGTGCCCTTGCAGACTTGAGTGTGCCCCAAGCACCGGCTGACTGGAAGGGCCAGGCTCCCAGGGTGGTTACACATCGTGCCCTTTGGTTTGCACCATCAGAGGAGGTGTGCACCTGGTGCTGGGAGCTGGGAAGTTGCAATGGTAGTAAATACTGAAGGCTGCAGGGAGACCTGTTTGACAATAACCTCTTTATCTTTTACTTCCTGCAGTTGAAATTGATGCAGTCGGAGCTCAATGTTGAAGAAGTGGTGAACGACAGAAGCTGGAAGGTACTCAGTCATTTAACAGTGATGATGTTCTGTCCCAACAGACAGTCCTGCACTGCAGGTGTGGGACTGGTGCCTTATGAAGCAGCTTAATTAGAAATAGATGAGGGCAGTGCTGGGGGAAATGCTTCAAGTCAGTCATTTTCCCAGTTCTGGATGCAGAGATCAAAGCTTTTTCGTTGCACTGCCAAGGGAAGAAAAGCATCTGATTTTGTGGGGAGGAAGGACTGTGGATTATTCCCTGTGTCCCTTTCTTCCCTTTGCCCAGTGGCTGAGCACTTTGTAGGCTTTTCTGTGGTGACTTGTCTAAAAAGCTCTGCTGGGCATCAGAGAGATGGGTCTTTCACGTTTGCCTGTATCTGGTGCTGATCACAACTCTGAGCAGAGCCTGGGGGAGGGTACGGCTGTGGAAGCTGAACCTTTTCCTGATGGAGTTTCTTCAGGCCTGAACCGACACTCCCTGGTGCAAAGGGCAGCCTTGCCATTGCTCTCCTGCGTCAGCAGAGGGTGCAGATCACCCTCTGGATTGATGGCCCCAAAGTCTATCTGGGGATTTTAATTAACACCGAGCTTAAATTCTGAGGTGGCTGTATTGTGTCACTGCAGCATTTCACATCTGGCATCCTTTTCCGGTTTGGTGTAGCTTTTCAGAGCTTTCAATACTGCAGAGAGAACCTCTTTCCCTCTCTAAATGCAAAAAGAATTTTTGCAAATAGCTAGTACTAGCTGCACCTTCCTTTTTAAGCCCTGCTTTGTGACTTTAGTCCCCTAGATTGCACCAGTGTAAAACCAATACAGCTTTAAGTCTTGGGTGTTTTTCAGTAACCTCAGTGCAGGCTGATGAAATTAGCATTTACACAGTTTTCTGTGTATGCTTTGCCATCAGTACACCTTTGTACAGTCCCAAAAAGCTAAGCATGCACTTCAGCTTAATTAATTTTAAACCAGCTCAGATCTGACTAAGCAATGCCACAGCCTTAACAACAACGTGCTGCAGGTCACTAGGGGCAAATATTTTATGGCGACTCTGCTATAGGGGAACAGCCCTCACCCTAATCTTCATTCTGAAGCACCATATTTAGTAATGATCCCAGAAGTTTCTTGTAGCTGCATTAAGCTGTTACTGGTGACAGAACTGTCTAATTTTTCCTGAAGGTGGAGAGTTTATAAACAGTGAGGTATGCATGGTGCAGGGGTACTTTAGCCTGCTAGTGTATTCCTCAGCCAGTGTTCAGAGTGGAGCTTGAAGAGATAAATATTTCTGGGTTTTATCTCCAGCTCTGCTATACTGTGCTCTGAATATACACATAAATGTCTCCTTTAGCTGCCTGTAAAAATGTCACTGATGGAATTAGAACCAGTCATGGTTGCAGACCGAATGCAGTTTGTTACATGGAAGTGATTATTGGTGGGCAGGCTGGTGTTTTACTGTTGTAGACTTCTGGTTGGGAAGTACAGTTGTGTATTTCCATTAACCCTAAACAACTAAAAACAGATTGGAAAAATCTGATTAGGAAACAGTTTTTTAAACACTGGCCGACTGTAGCAATAGTGCATACAGAAGGATGCTACTTCATAGAAATGCACGCAGTGGAATTTGGATGATAGCAAACAAGGAATTGACTTGCAAACAAGACACTTGCATTAGTCTCTGTCCAGCACCTCCACATTGGAGTTTATTGTTGGAGTGGTTTATACAAATACATAAAAACCAGCAAAATCAAACTTCTGCATAGTAACATGAATGTTAAGGTTTCTCAGCTATTGCTTTTCCTGAAAAATGTCTGAAAAATTAGAATAGCACTTCAAAGGTAGACCAATGGAGTTAAGTGGCATGAGTAACACTGAGATCTGTGATTCAATGATCCTAAAAGTAGGAGGCAGTGTTAGTAAGACTGCAGTGCTGATCTTCCTTCCATAGGTTGTGGAGTTACTATTGAAGACACTTTAAAAGTTAGCATGATAGCAAGCAAGCTGGTGTGTTGTTTGATGCTAGAGACCCTTGCAGTGCTTTAGAGAGTATTTCTAGCACCCTTTTAGACATACATGCCATTAAAATGTCATTAACAGACAATGGACAAAAAATGGTGCAATTTGTTTAGTATTAAAATGTTTCTGAATTGGAACCCCCTGTTGCTGTTAATTTCTGCAGTTTCCTCCTATCGCTGATCTCAAACCTTTACCTCATCTGAACTCTTCCTGAGGTGTCTGTTCCATGTGGTAACATAATGGCTGCACAATTTCTATGTGTGAGCTTTTGTTTTCTGCAGTATGAAGCAGTTTGTAATACATGTCTGTTTCTTAAAATAAATGAAATTTGAAAGGAACTTGAAAATTACTCCAGAATTGTTGAGAACCAATGCTGTAACTAATGTGTGCTCCAAGCTTCCCTTTTGCTGAAGTTGCCGTAGGTTCTGAAGTGTGAATTAGAAGATCAGCTCTAGAAGATTCTAGGAAGATAGAGCTTGAAATAGTGCATTTATGTAAAGTGTTGGATAATTTCCCCAAAATTACAAGTCCACTCACTTTGCACATAAAGCCACTGGGAGAGTTCACGAAACTTCATATCCTGATGATCACAGGCAGTTGGGTCTGCCAAATCCCTGAACAGCTTGGCAAAATACACTCTTGTGGGAATGCTGGTGGGACAACCAACACCTGCCAGAGCTTCAGCTTGGTGTTGGGTGCTGCTTGTGTCACTTTCAGGACTTGTGCCAGACGAGTTTGGATGAAAACTGATCAATAACTAAATGGCTTGTGAAGGGCACCTGCAACCTTGGTGGGAGCCTGTGTGTTTAGCTTTGGATTCAGACTGCCTTACTTTAAATAGTCACGTTTATTGGCCCTCCTCAGGGCAGGCCAGCAGCAGTTCAGGCTAAATATACACGATCCTCAGTATCCAGTTCTGTAGGCTAAATTTTACCCAGAGAAGGTGCCAGAGGTGAGTGAGGCAGGAGTGGTGTGCCCTTTGCAGGGAGTGCTGGCAGCATTGGCACAGGCAGGCAGATCACTGGAAGTGTGCACGTGGCTTCCAGGAGCCCTTGCCCTTCTTCTTGGCTGTCATGACAATGTAAAATGTGCCTGCTCAGGAGAGACAGGAATACAGCACCCAAATTTGAATGCCAGAGTGAACCTAACAGAACACAACCGTTCAGGAGCCTTCCACTGATTATTTCACTCCTTTTTAAAAACAAAAAGGCATCAACATTTTTGATGATAACATGCTGCCAGGATTAAGAGTCTGCATTATCTGAGGGAGAACACTTAGTGCTGTGCAGTCTCCCAGCATCAGGCTGCAAACTCTGGATTTACTAAAGCCAGGAGAGAAGGTCAATGGAGATGGATGTCTTGGTAAGTGCCATTTATCGGTACCTCAGAGCTGGGCAGCTTGAGATGGGTGCTACATGAAGAGGTAGTTGCCTGAACTGTCTGTGAAGTTCTGCACATTTCCTGGATGATTCACTTTTGCTCTTCTGTTTTGGTGTTTCAGGTATTTAATGAGCGGTGCCGAATTCACTACAAGCCTCCAAAGAGTCAATGATGATGTGGGGTATTTTCCATCAAGGTGGTCCATAACTGTGAGAGCCAAACTGGAAAGAGACCTTGGGTGAGCTGAATTGGGACCCTCCAGAACCAGTAGAACCCAGTCTTGTTTTGTTTTGGACCTACTTAGCTGAATTCTCAAGCTTGAAATGATTCTCCTGTAATTAAGAAAAAACAACTCATCTTTTGTACAAAATATGTGAACAAATGAGTTTTATAGTATTAAAACAATTTTCAAATGGAATGCAAAACCGGCATCTTTCTTGAACTTCCACAGCTTCAGTGATCCCAGAGGGGAAGAAACAGTAAAACCTATCCTGAGCAGGGAGGACAAGGCTCTCCCTGAGCTGGTGCCTGCTAAAATATGTGAACATGGTCTTTTTGTGGAAATAATCTGCTGAAGTCTGAAAGGAAATAAAAATTGCAGACTGATCAGCAAGTGTGGCAGGCTCAGCATCTCTGAAAGTAAGAAGTTACCAACCTTGTTCTGAACTGCTCAACCCAAGCAGCAGTGGCCCAGAGCTGTGTGTGGATACAGGTCTGCCATTGCTCCTGCAATGCTGACAGGCAGCATGTCTTTGCTTACTTTGGTCTGTGTTGCCTTACTGTCCTTTGCTCTGCGTTACCAAGTTCTGGAGTTTTCCTTTATATAGGGAATGTGGTGTCATTAAAACCACTTTGGGTTGGTGCTGAAGATGTGTCTCATTTGGGAATGACACTGTCCAGGGACCCTTTTCTGTCCCTCCCTCTGAGCCTTTAAGATTAGTTGTAAAAGTGAATTGTGTTTGAGCTGAGGAAACAGCTGTGCATACCTGATCCTGTTGATCCTGGCCATGGTGTTGTGTTTAGAAAGCTTTAATGCAGCACCCCTTCAGTAACATGTCATGTAAAGGTCGAGAAGTAGGAGGAAAGCTGAATTGCTGCAAATACACCTATATTTTTTAATTTTTACTTTTTATTTTGTATTTATCTCAGGTTGGCTGACAGTCAAGTGACAAGGGCTGTGTGGTTGCCAGCTGGTTTTATTACTTAGTGATATGATTTTAAGAACCACTGAACTTAAACAGAGCTCTAAAAATACAGGCCCTGTCTTGCAAACACTTTGGAATTCAGCAACAGCAATGAAATTACTGGATATACTCTCACATCCCTAAAGCTCTGCATATATAGGGAGTGGGAAATAAATGGAGGAATGTACCTGTGTTACTGAGAGCTGGCAAAGATCTGTGCAGCAGCATCTGTTTTATAGTTGTTTGCGCAGTAGAGACTCAAACTGCTTGGAGGTCTTCAATTTTTAGGCACCAGGGTCATTTCGTCTCACCTTTTTTCGAGAATGAGGCAGAAATATATTTTAAGTCTTTAAGGATGTAAATCCTAATGTTCAAACTTCATTTTTTGTCTTTTTTTTCTCAGGGTACTGCAACTGCTTTATGCAGAACTTTACTTGAGTTGGAGCACTCATTCTTGAATATTTCTCATTGTTTTTCTGCAACTCTGAAAGCAGAAAATGTGTACGTTCTTCAACTGTTAAACTCTTATAATTGTTTATCATCAAAGTGTAAATCAAATACTGCTCAGAACTCTGGGTTGAATTGGCACTAATGTAATTTCAACAGGAGATGATGGTCAATTAATGAGATGCTGAGAACAGTCAGTTTTGATTTCAAAGCTGGTAGTTTAATATTGATCTCTAGTATAGGTGTCTAAAATGTTTGTTCTCTCCAGGGCTTGGATCAGCTGCAAGGACAAATTCTCCTTTTAAGCCAGTTGTATGATAGAAACTTCTATGAGTGTGTATAGACTTGGATCAATAGTCTTGAAATATAATCTTTCATTTCTGTATAAACTAGAGACTGCAATGAGAATTAATCATTGTCTTCCTTTATCCATCCAGATGTTTGCTCAGCTGTTGTGGAAAGCTTCTTCACTTAAACAGATGCTGTGATAAATGACCTGTGAAATGGATGTGACACACAGATTTTTTTTTTTTTTTGCATTTGTTACGAGGAAACTATGTTAAAAAACCCCAAACCCCACAACCCCAAAAAATCAGCCCAACATAGAATTATTTTCACTTTGAATATAAGGCCAAATAAGTAGTCCTATACAAACCTGAGTATGAAAAACTGATACCATGAGAAGACTCCTAAATCCCCAACATCCCTTCTTTGGGTGTTAGCAGCTGGCATACAGAGGGTTGCACTGAGAAGTTGAATTGCTGTATTTAGTTTGCTCTGAGCACAGAGGGCTGTCACTTACAGTAGTCCATGGCAAATCAGGTGGCTCAGAGGCTGTTTGAATGTTGCTGTTGAACTCGATGGAGCACGAAGGTGAGTAAATGGAATTGCACACCACACTTTGGGGTTCGGGGCAGGAGAAGGCGGCTCTGCTGTTTCCCGAGTGCCTCAGAGCTGCGCGTGGAGTGGGATGTTCTGTGATGTCTGCAAATGGCATCGGTGTGAGCTGGGTGCCACACTGAACACAGGCAGGTAAATGCTGTGTCTAGGGACCCCTGAGGATTCCAGGATCCTGCTTAGTCAGGGATTGAACCTTGCTTCAACGTTACCATCCAGCTAGTTACAAAATGACTGGGCTGTTTGCTGTCATATGGGGGTCAAATAGTGGACCCTACAAATAGCAGGATTTCATCTTTTCCCTGGTTTTAACTTCTATTTTTGCAAGTAAAGGCACTTGAGCACAACTGATAGCCTTGTCCAGCGTCCTGTGGGTGTCTTGCCTCCTGTACTGGGACTTTCCCATCGCTCTGCAAGAGGTGGGCAGATCCTGCTTGCTTGGAAAGTCCTCTCAAGCTTGTGCATCTTTCCTTCCATGAAATAGAAAGAGGTGTTCTTTTTCTGGCACTCAGTGTGCTGTTGTCTTCTGCAGCCTGTAGGCATGAAAGACTGATGAAACGGGTTATTTCTTTATAGAACATTTTTAACAGTAGAATTCAGTTGTCTTGAAGCAGACTGAGAGGAAGAGGCTCAGGACAGGCTGGGCTATGGTAACTTTGTGCTGCTGAAGGACAGGTTTCTCTTGATCCTTGTCATGTATGATGTCAGAAATCTTTCGAAATCAGGGTGTGTAGCAGAAGGGGAAACCCTTTTTGCAGACCAGCACATTGAAAATCAAAGCTGTTATTCCTGTGCTGATGAAAACAGATCTCTGGCTGGTACATGGAGGGCTGCTTTCCTCTGGAAGCTCTTGTAGACAATCAGACCATGTGTCATGTCCAGTCACAATTACGTGTTTTGTCACTGTGAAACCGGAAGACTGACCTTACTGACTTGGCTTTCACAATCATTTCTACTGACCCGACTTCATTCTTGGTTTAAAAATGACTTGTAAATACATAACCTTGGGGTTTGGATTTTGGTGGGTGGGGTTTTTTTTGTTGTTGTTGTTGGGTTTTGTTGTTGTTGTTGATTGGTTGGGGTTTTTTAATATGTTGTTTGCTTTGTTTTGTTACTCTGCTGGTGTTTTTATCAGCTATAGCTTGTACTTCTTAAAATTGCTTAAACAGCACCAGGGAGTAGTGGCCTGCAAGCTGTAAAGATCTGTTCCTTCTGTGTTGGAATAGTACATGGTGCAACATGTTCCTCAGCTTCAAAGCTGTACAGAACGCCAGTGGTGGTGTGCCAGCAGAGATTCTCCAAGATAAGAGCAGTGCAGTGAGGTGAGGGGAAGCTGCCATCTGTGCCAATGGAGAGTGTAGGCTGGCCTGGTATGTGATGCCAGCTGCGTCTCAAACACTACAGGGGGGATGCTCACCAGCTTATCAATGCAGTGCAAGAGATGGGAGTAGGGGCGGCTGTTCTTTTCATGGCAGTGTTCCAACTCCTGGTTCATTACATCCAAAACTTAGTGTAGAGAGGGGTGGAGGTGGGGGTTGCCCTGGATAAGGTTGATCAATTGCCACTGATCATCTTTGATCACAGGTTTGTGAAACATCAGCAATTCAAAGTGGTTTGATGAAATACTTGTGCAGGATGAGCACTGCATCCCAGTCTTAGAAATATCACTGCATTTTGGGACCATCATTAGCACTGATATGGAAAGGAAAGAGTCTGATTTGCCTCTGTAAACTTCAGCATCAACTTGCTGACAATTAGTGTTGATTTTCCTTCCCTTCTGCACAACTCTGTGCATTTTGGGGAAAAAAAAGTTGTTATGCTTTAAAGTCAAAACCCAGCAAACTCAGAAATACAGTCTGGTGAATGATTTCCACACATTAACATCTTTAGTTTCACACCTAGAGTCTTTCCAAGGTTATAAATGAATTCTCCTAGACTTTGTGCTCAGTGTATTTGTTGCTAGACAGCATCAAGGGTTCTCCAGGAGCGTACTGCTGCCCTGGGGATCTTAACATCCCTTCCCAAGTAAGTTAGCGGGATCTGTATCCTGGTGAGTGGATGGGTTTATAAAATACCCTGTTTTAACTGTGCAGTTGTTGGACACATTCTCTGACTTCTGGCCTTGGTAAGGTGAGCTGGCTCTTCCAGTTCCTTAACTTATCTGTCCTGGGGTGTGAATAAGGCACAAATGGTGGAACATGATCAGCATTTGAGTGAATCAGCAAGGTCTTGTGCAAAAGAAGGTTTGAGTTGTCATCAGCTCCAGGAAGAGGGCTCTGAGGAACTCCTCATCTGGAGAGGAAAAGTTGGTAAAAGCAGCAGAATTCCAGTTTTAACAGCTACCACTCCCTTTATTCCTGAGAACTGGAAGGATTTTTCTTTTTCTCTTTGTTCACAAAAATGTTGTCTCAGGACAACTGTTTTTCCTCAAATGCTTTTTGTCCACTTCCATAGCACCGCTGCTCAAAATTCTGTAATATCTTTTTCAGTAACATGCTGTAATACTCATTAATACTGTTGAGTGTAGGGCCCCTACAGCCCCAGTTTCTCAATTTCAGGGGCTTTGTACCAAAACCAGGCCTTGAAGTCAGATCTGAAGTACTTTTGTACAGTCCATTGCATCACTTGTTATCTGTGAGGAGGAGGGTCAGTAGTATGGATAGGACACAGATAAGTTTGTTGCTGTGGCCATAAACCCTCCTGTTTCTAGCAAATTCCCTAATGCTGATCCCAGCAGAAATGCCCATTGCCTGTGTGCAGCACATATTCTCATTTCACCGGCTCCCATGTACCCATCCCTAGAGACTAAAAAGTGTCTGGTCTGTTGCTGCTTCTCTGGTCCTCGCTCTGGAACAACATTCCTTGTATTTGCTGGAGAGGGGGGATGTCAGGAATACCGACAGGGAGCAATTTTTTCTGTGGTCTTGAAGTGTTAGTTCTCCCTTTCCAGGGAAGGCTGTTAGCAGTTGTTAACCTTCCCCCAGTAGGTTTTGAGCTTTGTATATTCACATTCACAAATGTGACTATGCCATGTTACTGTAACTGCAGAATGAATATTTCTGACTATATTCTCATGTTATGTGTTTCAGCAGCATACCTCGAAATCAGGACAGCTTTTGTGTACACACTACTCCTGTAGAGAGGGGGACTGTACTTTGTCTTCCAGGAAATTGGCACTAGAGTTAAAAAGTAGATTTTATTGCATATTCAGTTACTATTATGATTGCCTGAATGCAGCTCTCAGTTTGATGGGAAAACAGCAGAAATACCTTATTTGCAGTACTTACCTGAATCTGGGAGTGAATTTTTTTCTACTTCTGGTGCTGGTGTTTACCTTGGCACCTTTCTGGTCAGGCAGAGGGAAGTCAAGTCACTGAATGTAAGATGCCATCTGCTCCCATTTCCCCACTTAGAAGGATATTGAGACAATACAATTTCAAGTTGAATAGGACCTATGCTAAGGAAAGAACTGCATCCTTTCCTCTGATCAGAAAAGGTGTTGGGAAATACTGGGTGTGTCTTTGATCTGTTTCCCAAGAGCTCAGCCTAGTCATCTGCACAGGGGTGGAGAGGCAAGAGGTTCCAGTTGCAGCCCAAACCAACTCTCTTTAAGATGGGGGTGACTGGAGGCTGATGTTTGCTTTTCTTTTTGATGTGAAGACCATAAACACTTCTTTAAGTGCTTTTTACATTTATTATTAATATTGCCAGTGCTTTACATTGCTTTTCCCCCCTTTTCCCCGTTTGTCTCCTTCTCCAGTTCAGTAATGGTAGGCTCCATGTGTTGCAGGTCACATGATTCCATGACACACGTGTGTGTATATATGTGAGATGCCTGGGGACTCCGCTCAGACTGCGCTGAACTTCCCTCTTCAGAGCCACCTGTCACCTCAGAGAAGTCATCTGCCACTATGATGCCCGGGGGCTTTTCTGACCCCAAGCCTGCTACTGCAGAAGTTCAGCAGATTGCTAACCAGGTGAGTTGCACCCTGTCTGTAAATTAAGTTACTTGTGTGCAAAAGAGGTCATTCCTGAAGCTTGTGTAAAGTCTGGGAAACTGAGCCAGGGTTTAAACTGAAGAAGCTCATGCTGAAAGTGGGAATCCCCTTGACTGGCAGTGTTTTCTCAGCATTCTGTGTAGGCAGTGCCCTGGTAAGACTGAGACAAACCACTCCTCTGTCTCCTCTGTCCATGGCCAGGCATGGTACTGGCTACCTTCAGTTAATGTCCATGTGAAGTTCAAAGCCCAGCTCTGCTATGCCAGCACTGAGGTCACCTGTTTGAAATGAGAGGTGGCATATTGGAAGGTAAAAGCTTGTACCTGGTAGAATTCCTTCCTCAGTGAAGGACTGCATAGGACAAACCACATGCAAGTATGCAGCAAAGAATTATATATGCAGGACAAAGCTATTTTTACATTGTGTGTTGCCTGCTGGCATTCAGTGTTTTCTAGAGTCACAGCTGTGATGCAGGGGCTGCTGGTGGGGCAAGGTGAGCTTGGCACAAGGCAGGCCAGCGAGTGAGCCCAGTTGCCAGCTTACAGGCAGTGGTCCTGTCCTGGAGCAGCTGTGTGAGCAGCGCCTCTGCAGATCCTCCAATGCCCTGCAGTGCAGCAGCTCTTTTTAAAGAAAGTATGAAGTGCATCCTGAGGAATGAAAGGGGAAAAACATGGCATGGGAAAACTCCCATCTTATGCTCCCACCCACCCAATCTCTTCATCCTTCTGACTCTGAAAGATGAGCTCTTCTCCCTTTGGCAATTGCACTCAGGCGCTCTTTGAGGAAACAAAAATAGGAAGTAGTGGGGCTGAATGCATTGGCCCATACCACTGCACACTCCCTATACCTGGTGTGCAGTGCTCCTTGCTGTGCCACCGAGGACAGAGTTTGCACCAGCATCCTTCCACGTCTCCTGCCATCTTGCAGGCTGAGACCAGGCAGCCCAGTACTCTGACAGGGTTCTTCTCCGTAGTCCACAGGTGGAGGGGATAACGTTTAACATCCAGTTTACTGATTTGAAGAGATTCCATGTTACACGAGGCTTCTGGTTTAGCAGAGTGATACAAATATACTGGTAACTTGATACAGGTCTAAGTTACTCTTAGCAAAATGTAGCGACTGCAGTCCCAGGTCCCTGAGGTCACCAGCGTGTTCTGCACTTCTGGTCTACGCTCTGTGTCACGACACTGGCCAGCCTCAGCCACTGGGAAAGGGGATGTGGGTTTAAGTCAGCTCTAGCCAGCTGTTTCCTTCAAAATTCTTTTGTCTACTGTTTAGTTTTTATACTCAGGGTTGGGTAGAGCCATGTGTTCACTCCTCCCATGCTGGTCTGGCTAACTCAGGGGTGTATTCGCATTCTTTTAATGAACTCAGGGAGTTCCACCGCCACACGATCCCCTCGACTGACAGAGCTATTTATCCAAAATACCTTGTAGTCAACCTTCGTATTGAGATAAAGTCAGCTTATTTGCAAAAGCTGTCACACCCTGCATTATTCCCTGAGTTTCATGGGTGGGCACATCACCCTTCTCAGCTCCTCTGAGCCTTCTTCCATTGTAGGGCTTTATTAGTCAGTCACACCTGGGGTCACCAGAGTGGGGGACACGTACACGGGGAAGGGCTGAAGTCTGGGGTAACAGGTTAGTCAGAGGAGAGATGATTTACTGCAGAACAGAAAGAGAAATGGATGATCTACAGTTGTTTGAGGGGCACTGACTGAATTATCTGGGAGCAGTATCACTGTTCCTTCTATGCTGGCAGGAATGTTTGAAGGAGCAGCACCTGCAGAGATCAGAAATTCTCTTTTACCTATGGAGGGGAGACCCTAGCGAGGGACTTGTAGCACCTATGTGTATTTGCCATTCTTGTTTCCTCGTGTTTAAGATGGGGCCAGCTGAGGGCTATGAAATTTTATTAATGAGTCTGTGAAATACCTCAAGCACCCATGCCGGATACTGAACTTTGTTTTCAATGCTGGGCTGCGTTATTTATGGGTGATCAGAAATCTTGCAGTGTATGTTGGAGGTGAAACCACACCACTTGGGTGTCAGTGAGCAAACAGGCACTAAAAAATGTGAATGCTCGTTTCAGGCAGTGCTAATGCTCCCAGAGTACAAGGCAAATATGGAATCTGAAATGTGGATGATAGAGAGTTTCTGTTTGATTCCAGAAAAGGACTGATCCTAATTTTAGTGTTCTTTTGTTCTCAGTAGCTTCAGGAAAATGAAAACAGATTGTTCTTTGCTCTTTATTTTCTGCAAGGTGAAATTTCTGCTCTGTGCTGAGAGAGGGTGAGAGAACTCTTCCTGGTCCTTTCCCCGCTTGCAGAGGTTTTGGTATAGTTCTCTAAGGAAAATATTCTTATAGAAACCTTATGTTAGGGAAATCCTGCTATGCTTCCAGCATAAGTGTCACCCTTTCATGAAGCAATTCTGTGGGATTTTATGCTCTGCTGAGCAGAGAAGCAATTCCTGTGATTTCAGTGAAGTTGTGAAGAGCGTCTGCTGAGCTTGGGATGCTCAAGGTCTATCTGCTCTTGAGATTACATAATTATTTACTTACACCTGTGCCTCATCTCTAGCCATCACTAGTGAGCTGGGGAATGTTATTTATTCAGTCTCCTTGTTTTACAGCTGTTGCCCAAAACTGAGGAATGTTTTGGGTTTAGGGTACTGTTAGATAAGAGCTTAGGAATGTTACGTTTTTTCACCTGAGGATTAAGGAGCTGTTTGCCTGCTTGATTTTACTGAAGGCTCAGTCTGTAAATAACAAATGGGGGACATAGTGGCCAGAGGAGAGAGAGCAAAACTGGAGAGAAGTGGCTTTGTTTTGTTTTGTTCTGAGAGAGGAACATGATGTACCAAAAGTTGCCACTTAGGAGCATTCTAGGAGGCCCCTGCCCCAACAGCTGGAAGGGTGTTGGGAATTAAAGTTTCCCTGGCTTGCCAGAATAAGCAGCTCCTCAGTTGAAAAGTATAGCTGTCGGTTCCTGGGGATAGAAACCCTGTGGAAGCTGCTCAGCAGAAGAGAAGAGTAAGAGATCATGAGGAAGCTGAATAGGATGATAATTTCTGGCTCTCTGGAAATGATTTGGATGTTCCTTGGGTGTTCTCTGTGACCTTCCTGCTAGGAAGGAATGTCATGGGAGTGGCAGCCAGCTTTTGTAGGTGCATGTGCTGAGAAAGGAAATTAATTCTGTGCGTTCCTGTGAAGCGGGTGGGTGGTGAGAAGCGCTGAGGTGCTGCTGGCCCTGCCCAGGGCAGCCTGAGCAGGCTGACACTGACCCTGCTCCTCTGCCCAAACTCAGTAATGCATCCAGTCATCAGCGTGGGTGTCATGTGCAGAGAGACACCGTGTCAGCCAGCCTAGGGAATATTGTTTCTGCTTTCTGGGTGCTGGTCCCACAGTGATCATGAAATGAGAGAGTTTCTAATTCTTGGAGAAGTAAGGAAGGGCAACAGCAAAACCACTGCCTTGGACTTCTGGAGGGCAGATTTTGGCCTGTTTGGGAGACTGGTTGAGGGAGTCCCTTGGCAAAGAGATCCAGGAAGGTTGAGCATTCTTCAAGAAGGAAATTCTAAAGGTGCAAGAGCAGGGTGTCCCTATGTGCCAAAAGACAAGACAGTGGGGAAGAAGACTGGACTGGCTGAGCAGAGTTTTGGCTGGAACTCAGGGTCAACAATGGAGTTTATGAGCTTTGGAAGATAGGGCAGGCAACTCAGGAGGATTACAAAGGTGTTGTGAAGTTATGCAGAGAGAAAGTTAGAAAGGTAAAACCCCTATTAGAACTTCAATCTGGCCACTGCCAAAAGATATGACAAAAATACTCTTTTTGCTGATTACATCAGCAACAAAAAGAGGGTTAAGGAGAATCTCCATCATTTGCTGGATGTTGGGGAAATCATTGCCACAAAAAATAAAGAAAAGGCTGAGGTACTTAATGCCTCAGTCATTAACAGTCAGACCAGTTGTCCTCAGGGTACCAGCTCCCTGAGCTGGAAGACAGAGACAAGGAGCAGAATGAAGCTCCCACAATCCAGCAGGAAACAGTGACCTGCTTCTCCACTTAAACATGCATAAATCTATGGGGCTGGATGGAATCCACCTCAGGGTACTGAGGGAGCTCGTGGAAGAGCTCTCCAAGCCACTGTCCATGATTTACCAGAGGTCCTGGTGAACCAGAGAGGTCTCACACAACTGGAGTTTGGCTAATGTGATGCCCCTCTAAAAGAACATCTACAAGAATGACAGGAAGGAGGATCCAGGGAACTACAGACCTGTCAGGCTGACCTCAGTGCCGGGGAACGTCATGGAACAGCTCATCCTGAGTGCCATCACACAGCATGTGCAGGGCAACCAGGGATTCAAGCCCAGCCATGATGGGTTCATGCAAGGCAGGTTCTGCTTGATCAACCTGATCTGTTTCCACGACAGGGTGACCTACCTAGTGGATGAGGAAAAGGCTGTGGATGTTGTCTCCCTGGACCTTAGTAAAGCCTCTGACACCACTTTCTGCAGCATTCTCCTGAAGAAGCCTGGACAGGTGCACTGCTCACTGGGTGAAAAACTCGCTTGATGGCTGGGCCCAGGGAGAGGTGGAGAATGGAGTTACATCCAGCTGGGCAGAGGTGGTGCACCTAGGGCTCAGTGTTTGGGCCAGTCCTGTTTAGTATCTTTACTGGTGATTTGGACAAGGGGTTCGAGGGCATGCTCAGTCACTTTGCAGACTTTCATTAAGGGAGTATGTTTGAAAGGATGAAAATTGGAGTGGTATATGTGAAATAAATCCCTAAAAATCAACCTGCCAATCATTTTTCCCTTTCTTTTTACAGGTGAAGTTACAGTTTGAAAGCCAGGCAAACATGAACTGTGGTGTCTTCACAGCCATAGTATATGAGACTCAAGTGGTTGCTGGGATAATCTACTTGATTAAGGTTTGTATATATTGCAGGAGGGAGTGTTTGGAATTAAGTGATACAGGTGACTTGCAGAGTGGCTTACAGCTAGAAAGAGAAGCAAACATCATAGGAAACCATCTGATGTGAGTAACAGAAGTGGGGACTACCTCCATGCTTTTACAATTCCTCTGTTTGGCACTACTATAAGTAGGAATATAAATAGTATAAAACATGCCCTTTACTTATTCAGATGTGACTGGTAAGCTTATTGGGATCATCTCCCTCAAGGACTATAGATTGCCTTCCCAACTCAAATGATTTAAACAAGTCGTAACTGGTCTCCTCTTTCCTTTCAAGGCAAAGTAGTGTCTGTGTCCTTCAGTTGTGTTTGCTGGGCTGAAATTGAAGTCAGCTTCAGGAACTGATGGAGAGATAGAGTCAATTTTGTAATGCAGTGCAAGCAGCTGTGTTGATGTTTTGGTTCTGTGTCAGGTGCCGAGAGGTACAGCCTGCCTGCTGGTTCTATCTGTATTTTCAAAACTCTCTCTCTGCTGCAGAGGAAGAATGGGTAATGCTTAATTTGGAGCCCTCTGATGGCACCATTCAGCCTCTACTGGAAGCCCTGACCGATGGGTGTGAGCAGCTTTCTGTAAAGCAGTGCAGAAGAAATGGCTGGGTGTATTTTGCATGTGAAGGCCAGCAAGCACTGCTGAGCAGCAGGCTGGCCTTCTGGAGCAGAGGAGACATGGCCTGTGACTGCTGTGTGTGAAACCCCACGTGTGTGTGGACATGTGCCTGGCAGGATACGCTCCCTTGACATGGGAATTGGAAGAATTCTTTTATTAGAGAAATTGGCCTGTAATGTTTGGGGGAGGGTAATTCTGCAGAGAGACACTGTGAACATTAGCTCCACGCTTCTCATATTTAGTTGATCTCAGGAAGGACAGATGCTGCCAAACCTTCTTCTTTCCCAGGTGCTTCCTTAAAATAACTTTGTTATTTGTGCTCTGTGGGCACCAGAGGATGGTACTGACAGACTACCTATTATGGGGCCAGTCGGAGTCTCACCTATACGAATGATGTTTATCCTTCCCTTGCTCCTGTGAGATGTGCTTTCATTTTGTGGACAAAGCACTGAGTAATGAAGAGTAACAATTTACAGGTACAGCCAGAAGTCAGGCCTGGTTGGATTTCTACACTTAGTGCCATCTTACTGCTGACCTAGGCAATGTAAAATACTTGTCTGCTGTCCCTGCTAAGCCTTGTGACTAAACTACTCAGAAATGAAGGTTGGTGTGTTACTGAACTTGGAAGAAATCCATTTGTAACACTGAAAATGGATGATTTGTGTCTTCTTTTCCAATTTTACCAGTGACAGAAAACAGTTACTCATTTTAGCATTAACTGGAAGAGGCTCTGCACAAGATTCAGTCTTTTATACTTCTGAATCTTCCACATCATTGATATTTTACCAGGAGACTTACAGCTGAGATGCAACCCAGACCAAGCATAGTGCCACACTGCAGCCACCAGAAAGCATGCAAAAACCTCTTGGAGCCTAAGGCATTAAAGTTTCCACGTACCTCAGAGGGAGACTTTAGTGCCTGTTGTGCTTGGCTCTGTAAGAATGAAATTTTACAGCTTCCTACCAAGTCTTTATGTGATGACTTTCAGGGGTGGGGGGAAAGGTGAATTACTTTGAAAAGAAAGAGCAAAGATGTTCTTTCAAGAATGTAAAGAACAGCCTTTTGTTTGAACCTGCTTTGAGCCCATGATCCTCACTTCCCCACTCTTTGATTTCTAGGTCCAAGTTTCCGATACTGAATATGTCCACTTAAAGGTGTTTCAGAGTCTTCCTTATGAGAACCAAGGTCCCAGGCTTGTCGGTTTTCAGACTGGCAAAACCAGAGATGACCCTCTGACCTACTTCTGAGAGATGATGAGGTGCAGTGCCTCACCTCTGCAAGTCCTATGGGGGTTCTGCCCATGACCGTAAATAAAATAAGTTTGGAAAGCTATTGTCCATATTTTCCTTTTGCTGCTGACATACCTGCAGAGGTCTTTCTTGATATCTTTCATGTCTGTCACAAGATTAAAATAAAGTATTTCTAATTAAGACATAGAATAAACATAAGGTTATCTGGAATATAAAAAACACTTAAGGAAAAAAAGCTGAGCAAGATAATAACCAATAGTGAAAACCAGTGAAAACACGAAAGCACCAGTCAAAGAGACCATCTCAAGTCAAAAGACATGTTTATTGTTACAAATGCAGAAATGCTTGTCCAGCTTAAGTTCCTTTCCAGGACTTTTCCATAGGACTGAGAACATAAGCAAGCTGGTTTGGTATTTTAAACTCACACACCCTCTACGGGACATAACATGCTACTGCTGCAAGAGGATGAGCATGATTACCAAGGGAATGTTTGTTTCAAACTACTTTAAGCCTCTTTCTCTTCCTTGCAAAATTGCTTCAGCTCGAGTCTCTCATCAGGTCTTTGCCCGTAAAATACAAAGTACAATTTAAATCTACACATATAGTCACAGTTGCAAAACAGCACAGAAAAGACTGAGGCTTTCCTCTTGTTCCTTGCTGCAAATATATGAGTTCTGGTGTCACTCCCCTTCTGATTTCCAAGACCAAGGAAGTCCACAAACAGGACTCAGGCACAGTATTCTGGTTAAGTTGCACTAAAGTCTAAGTTACGCTGCAACAAAAGTTGGGTTTACATTAGTGCAGGTAATAGGAGAGCCCTGTGACTCTCAGATTTGGAGACTGCACAGGAAGGGAATGGCATAAAAGAAATTGATTTTTTCCAGGATTATGTTAAAAAAAATACAGTTTTTTCTGCCTTTGTTGGCACAGGAATCAACATTTTGCAGCCTGTAGAAAAATGCACATAAGAACCAGTTAGGGGAACACAGCAGAGGTTGCTAGAAATAAGCCAGTTCATCGTGCTTTGTCTTGCTGGCCTGGTAACTGTGGAGGCTCAGCTGCTCATTCTCATGGGGGAGGCTCTTGAACACCCGCAGGTGCATGAACTCCTCATTCCCAACATGGACCTGCAAAGCACGAAACCCAGTGAGATCCTTGGAGGGGGAGCAGCCTGCAGCAGGAGGGGTGGCAGAGGCTGGGCTGGTTTGAGGACAGAGCAGCAGACAGGCAGTAAGAAAAACCACTGGCTTGTTTTAAACCAGATTAGGAGCCATGACTTTGCACAAATACCACCTAATCTTCCCATGAAAATGGAGAAAAGAGGATCTTTCTATTTGACAGATAGGGAGAGGGGCTGGGAGGTGAATATTTGCGGGTTTTTAATGCACAATTTTTTTTCTTATTAAGGCTAAATCATAAGCATTCTCCTCTAGTTGAGAAAGAAGAAAACTCCACCATTCCAAAGATTATACACATTAATATAAAAGAAACAACCCAGTGTCCTCTACCTTGATGAAGTAGTTTGTTCCAGCAACCAACTGAGTTTTAAACTCCACTGCAGTGAAGACGTCAAAGGTTTTCCCTTCTTTTTCTTCTAGCTGAGCTTTTACCTTAAAGAAACAATAGGTTCTTTAAGACTGATGCAAGATTCAAGTATTTAGGACTTAAGGCTTACAGGTCACTGCTGCTGAATTCCTAGACACAGAGTTCCCGCTTTTCCAAGATATTAAAAGATCAAAATGAATCATGTTAAGTTTTGTGTGAAAGCAGGACCAGGAATCTAGGGAGGTAGCAAAGCTGAGACCATGGTGGCAGTCAGTCACTACAGGCTGACACCGAGCCTGGACAACACTTGACAGTTCTTTCAGCATGGAATCTATCTTTTCAAACTGCAAATCAGTGCTCAAGAAGTCAGAATAACCTGGCCAATACCCTAGAGGGAGCCATGAACTCCTGAGATGCAGCTCTTCTCTCCCACACTTGGCCCTCTAGAACATTGTGGCTACATGGAAAGTGCCTGGTCAGGAAAGCAGAAGATTTCAGCCTTTGTTTTGCAGGGCAAGATGAGTTAGTCTTGGAGTCCTTGCTTGCAAGTCCTTGCCTGCTCCAGGCTGTACCTCCTGCACTGCATCATTGTGTAGTCCTCCCTTCACTCCCAGGGCAGTATATCAGCAATGAGTAGATTCTCCTGCTATATGGTGTACTTCTTCCTAAAGTCAAGGGAAATAGATATATCTGCTCTCCTGCCTAAATCCCACATGCTTCCTTGGGCAAAAACAAGTGCCAACTTGCCACTGCTCAGGTGCTGTAGGTGAAGCAGGAACAGAAACAATTCCTGCAACAGAGTATGTTCTCCCACCTCTCCAACACCCGGAGCTCTGGTGCCTTTCCAGTGACCATCCTGTCCCTGAGAGCTGTGTCCATGCTTTTCATCTTCTCTCCGAGGCCATACCTCTACACTTCCTCCAGGTTATGAACAGTATGGCACAAGCAAGATAATGATGTTTAGACACTTTTCTGTTTGTTTTTTGCCGTATGGAAATCCAAGCTGCATTCTAAGATGCACTGAAGGGCACAGCCCCAGAAAGCACCATGATTCAGTCCTACCTCCTCCCCTTCTTCTGAGTCAAAGGATGGACCAAGTGGTTTCAGTTTTCATCACTAGAGCTACTTTTATAAATTTTAAGGACCAGGGCAGACATAAGTATCCTGCTGACCCTATCCTGTCCTGTGCTCCTTTAGCAATCCTAGGCGCTGTGTGATGCTGGTTTCTGAGGTCTCTAAATCAGTCCAGCTCAGCACATTTTGTATTTCCACCAGCGAGCTGAACACTGGGCCCTGCCTGCAGACAGCTCAGAGTCCTGCAGCTGCAAGCTTGTCAGGGTGTTATCACTTGTGGCAATGAGTCACCACAGCATGTGACAGACGAGCATCCTGAGTCAGTGTGGAGAGCGAGATCCCAGACGGAAGTACTCTCCCAAAGATGTGGTTCTTGATCTCAGTCTGGATCTGGGAGTCCTGGAAGACAGGAGCCAGCACTGTGTCCTGGTGGTACCAAAGTTAATGGCATACTGGGTTGCATCAGCAGGAGCCTAGCCAGAAGGCATGTGAGTGATTATTGCCCTTTACTTGGCCCTTGTTAGAAAACTTGGAATACTGTGTCCAGTTCTGGGCCCCCAGTACAAGACAGACACCAACAAACCATAGTGAGCTCAGTGAAGGGCTGCCAGGAGCACTCCATGAGCACACCAGGATGGCTGGAGCACTTGTGCAGTGAGAAGAAAATCAGCTTGCTCAGCCCAGGGAAGAGAAGGCTTTGAGGAAAACTTTCCAGTATCTACAAGAAGCCAGGCTCTTTCCAGGGAGGTGATAGCAGAAGAATGAGACACAATGCTCATAAACTGAAACTGGAGGTTCAGATTGGATATAAGGAGAAACATTTTCCCTGAGGACACTCCTGCAGTACAGCAGGAGCGTTCAGAGAAGCTGCAGAGTTTCCATCGTTGGAAGTTTTCAAGACCTGACATGACAGAGCTCCGAGCAGCCTGAGGATGCTGACCCTGTGCTCAGGCAGAAGGTGCAGTCCCTTCCCACCCAAACAACCCATGATTCAGTCACAGGCTGGAAATGATCATGCCCTGAAGGCTCTCCACTGCCCTGCACGGCCTGTTTGTCATGCACTCCCAGAGCAGTTAACTCAAAAGCAGATGGTTCAGAATCACCCTGGATAAGCTCTGCCACAGTCACCAGTGAGAAGCCAAAGCTGAACAGGCCTGGGTGGAAATCCTTGCCATGAGGAGGCTGTTTCTGTGGGATTCCTAAGCCAGACACCGCCGAAGGAAGCTGTCCTGCCCCCTGTGACACTACACCTGCTCTGGGTCACAAAACTGAACAACATTCGGCCATCACAAGGATTCTTACGAAACTGTAAAATGAAGGCAAGAACTGGAAAAGCAGGAACAGGGAATATGTTTATGGCAAGCAAACTGGCAGGCTCTAATAAATCTCCACAAAGATCTAACTTTAAGCAAACAAAACGATTTGAGAAGTCTACCTCAATTTAACAAAACTAATGTTTTCTCCAGCAGTGTCCAGATGAGGATATGAGTGCATGGACGAGTTCCAGGTGTAGGTTTTCCCACCTGTATTTCATTGAAGTAATTTAAACTACCAGTCAAAACAAGCTGGTCAAACTTTGAAGTATTTATGTGACTTAAATGAAAATACAAGTTATTTGGTTAATTTTGTTCATTTCTGCATCCAATGGGTTTCATTTTCATACTCCTTATTTTGGGGTTTTGTATTTCCACTGCAGTCTGCCACAGAACAGAAAGTCAGGATCATGTGCAATGTTAATTGCATATTTGCATTACCTTTAACATGGCATGTAGGCCTTTTCAGGTCAAAGCAATACTTGTGACTCTCTTAGCAATTCTCAATCATTTGCTTATTACTGCAAACTCAGACTGGTGCTTAGGAGACATGCATATCTCCCTTCTTTTAAAACACAGACTCATCAGACTTTACAAGCTAAATGCTAATTTCAGTGACTGCTACAATCTGGGGAACAAACCCGGGCAATGACAAAGAGTGTCAGAAGCTGGACCGCGTCCTTCATCTTTGCTCTCTAGCTTACCACATCCTAGCCAACAAAGACAAAAAGCAGAAGCAACTTGAGTTTCCATGACAAAAAGAAGAACATGTGATTTGAAAGATCTTAGTTGCACACTGGCATTTTTAGAGTAAAAGCATGTGCTCCAATAACATGAGCAGTAATCTAAGGTACTGTAAGTAGTATCAGGATTTGGAGCTGGCAGTGGTTGGAGCTGAATTCTGTGTTGGGGAAAAGCAGAAGCAGCGAAGAAGCTTTCTCGCTTATTCCCCATTCCGCCCCCTCAAAAAGCCCCCCCAAGAACCCAAAACCCAAACAAACAAACAAAAAACCGAACCAAAACCCTCAAGCCAACCAAAACCCAAACCCTAATGTGTGCACAAGGTTCAGGCCTTGTAGGAAGCGCTGGAGCTCTCTCCCCGAGCCCAGTGGCCCTGTCGGGGCCGGGCCATGCGCGGGTTCCCGGGGGCCGCAGCACATCCTCCACCCTGCTGGGGCCTGCGCTGGCTCCATCCCAGCTCTCCCCGAGCACGCAGCGCTGCCCACGGTCCCTCTGGAGTCAACAGAGCCACGCCAAGGCGGGCACAGGGAAAGCGAGCTCCGGGAGCCGGGGACTGCTCGGTGCATTCCCCATTCCTTCCACCTTCTACACAGGGGGCGGGGGGCGGTGTCTCGGCGCTTGGCCGCGCACAGCAATGGCCGAGCACACCCTGGGCCCCCGGACAGGCCCTGCACGGGCCTTTCCCCCGCCCGCGGGACCCTCCCGGGGCGCGCCGCGGCCCCTCACCTGCTCCACGATCCGCTGCGTCTCGTCGGTGGCGGGCCGGGCCGCCGAGGGGCCCCCGCACAACATGATGGCACCGCTCCGGTCCTCCTCGCTCCGCGCCGGGCCGATCCTGCTCCCCGAGCGGTGCCGGGGCGGGGTCGGGGGCGGTGCCGGGCCCGGGGCTGGAACCCGCGGGCGGAGGATCGGCGGCCGAGGCGGCGGCGGGCGGGAGCGCCCGGGTCTGGCACCGCCCAACCGGGGGAGCCTCAGCGCGGCCCAGCCCGACCAGCGCTGCCCGCGCTTGGCGGGGGCATGGCGGCCCGACGGCCGGTTGAAGACAAAAACAGCCCAAAGCGACACTCGCAGTGAAAGCTGCTGGCAGAATTTATTCTGCGCCCTGGACAGAAGGGCTGCAGCCGCTCCTCAGCGAGCGGCGCCTCCGTGACAGCCCCGCGTGAGGACAGGGCTGCCCTCAGCCGCGGCGTTTTCCCTTCCTGTGTGTCACCTTTTCCAGCAGCGGCATGTTCGCTTCAGCCGCATGGAAAGTTCCACCTCCAGACTCCCTCGTTCACGACATTCATCATTCCATCTCCAGGCTGATTGTGCTGCTCCTCAGCCAGCAAACTGAAGGCGGTGGTGAATTATCCAGCCTTTGGGAAATCCCTGGGGAGATTTCAGTCTGAATGTTCAGGTCTTTACCTAAATTTTCCCACAATTTAAACATCCAGACTCCTTGGAAAACAAAAACAAACACCTACCTTCCTCCTCCCACTTTGCAGCACCCCTTGGTAAAGTTGGTCAATGTAAACCTAAATTTAACAACAGCAGGTATTGCAAACTGAACAAAGCTCATAGACTGACAAGGAGGACATGGTGAGAAGCACGAAACATAATGGGGAAGGTTTTCTTTCCTCTGGTATCATCTATAAATAAATTCTCTGCTGGGGTTTTGGGTAGGCAGAGCTCTGCCAGGTTTGTGAGAAGACTGGGGATGAAGAGTTTGGCTCTTCACTGGGATGGTTCCCAAGTTTTCCAGTGGAAATCCCACCAGAGACATGATACACTCTGTTGTTGCTTCACTACTGGATGGTTCAGAAAACCCCACACTGGGGCACGCTTCCCAGTGGGTTTTTGAGCCGTGGTGGGTGGGATGAGGCAGCCATTCATGCGGGCATCTTCAGTAGGAAATGTCAGTGGAGGTTCTCAGGCTCGTACTTTCAACAGAAGAATGTTCCCCAGTGTGTCTTCATCAGTGTTGTTGTGTGTGACACACCGACAGGCTTTTGGACAGGTGCCTGACCAAGCCTGCTCTTCCCTTGGACTTAGCAGGATGAGAACATATCCCCCTCTCCGTGCATGGAAAAAAGGGTTTGATTACAAAGCACCTTCCCAAAGGGGTCCTTTTTTACTGAATTTCCCTTGTGTCCAGGTGTGTGTCACTGCTATCAGCTGCAGCAGCAGCTCTCACACAGCATTGGAGCTGGATGCTTAAGGCTCCAAGTATGGGAGCAGGGAAGGTGGATGGAACTTCCCCAGCAAATACAGCACAGCTGGCCATGCTAAAAAATGATTGCAGGTCTTGGAGACTCATTGTGTGTCAAGGTATAAATTCCTTTTAAGTAAATGTAAAGAGTGAAAAACACCCAAGGAATGAAAAGCACCCAAATGTCAATATTATCTACCGTATACACAGCTAGTGAATATTGCTCTCCAAACAAGGCAGCTGATGGTGACTTTCTGTTTCTTACACTGCGTGTGTTTGTACACAGTCTTTGGTTTGTAAATTGCATCGTTTTCATTTCACTCATTGAACTCTTACATGTTTCAATGCTGTCAGTTTCACTTCAGGGGCTACTGAGCTGGGTTTGCTCCAATAAGAATGATTCACTAGCACTAAAACTATTTGGCTGTTGAAATTTTTGGAAGTCTAGGCCATAATCAAAATGATTTTTTTAGCCCTTTCTGCCATCTAGTGCTCATCCCTGTTCGTGCAGTTAGACTCAGGAGACCTCAGGGCTCAGTTCTGTACCCTAAACTGAGCCCACACACCACAGCCAGCAGCCTGGAGAAGGGACCTGGGTTTCAGAAGAAGTGAGCAACTCTTGCTGGGTCCAGGGGTAGAAGGTGGTTTCCAAAATTGGGGCTAGAAGGATTTGTGTTTTCAAACTCTTTTTTTTTTCCCCCAACCATCTGTGCCATAGTTTTAATCAAATATTGTCATTTGCAAGCCTTACAGTTATGGTTTGATTGGTTCTTATGTGGTGCAATTAAAATTTGAGCCCACTCCAAGGGGGATATAACAGATCAACAAAAGGGTTAAAATAACTTCTCTGAACAGTCTTCTTCTTGGGGTTCTGGACTTCCACTTTGCTCTCCTAAGTCAAAACATCTCTTCCTTGTCAACAGCAAGTGGAGGTGGCAAAACAAAGTTTTTATGCAGTAATGTCACCTGTAAGTTTTATTTGCCTGCCCTGGCAAAAGAACAACCAAGCAAAAACAGTAACAAGAGAATTGTGGTGTTTTCCCCAACGCATTCGAACACAGTCCTTTTGTCTCTGCTCACACTGAACTGCAGGCCCACCTACCTTTCCGTAGAGGTCTAGACTACCTTTGTGCTTAATGGGGGAGGGTACTGACATCTTCCTGACAGGTGCTTGTTCTTGCATGGGGAATCTGGGAAGAGGGAAATAAATTCTGCAATGTAACCCTAGCCCCTCCCACCAAGCTGTCCAGGGGTGCTTTTTCTCTCATCAGGGTGCGACAAATCTCTCTTCTAATGGCTCTCTTCAACTTTTCCAGCATGAATCAAAAAGAACCAGGCATGCCTTGCAAAACCAGGAGCACTTATGTCTGCTTTAGGAAGAGTGGGACAAGAGTAATGAAGTTCTCCTATGCTCTCTGCTGAAGTCTTTACTGTTTTTCTTTAGGTACAGTCCACCATTCTTGTGCTAGGTGCCCTCTCTTCAAAATGGGAAATAACCTCGTAGGTGGCCTGTAGGCACCAAGCTATATCCAGTTCGTCCATTTGTCTCTATGTGTCACTCTATGCGTGTCTCTATTTGTCACTCTATATGTGTCCAAGAACCCAGGCCTGAATGACTTTCTCACCCAGTCATCTACCAGCACACACACTTCAGATATTCACCCGCCCCGGCGATCCTATTACCACGGCTGGGGGCTCCTCCTCCATCCCTAACTCCTCCATTTCTCCTTGTTTCATTTGCTGTGTCAGGCCCACCAGTACCGCCAGGACTGGCGCAATGCTCCGCGGAGGTGTGAGGCAGATTAATATGGCAAAGCACAACACTGACTATGGTGTGAAAGGGTTAGCCATGTATGCCTTGTGGGATAGTACAGCAGCATCACTTGGTTAAGCATACAACTACTAGCAACATAATCAATCAGGGATACATCTCATTGTGCTCTCGCAATGTTCTTCGGGAGGGATTTACAAGCTGTTCTCCCCCTCCACCAAAGCAGGCAGGCTGGAGGTAAAGCTAATCCAGCTGGAGGGAACCAGTAGGAACATAAGTAGCTTGGTCTAGTGCAATGGAGTCTGTGGAGAGTACTGTCCGATATTTCCTGTTGGGCAGAAAAGAGAGACTGGGACATTACTAAATATAAATAGCAGGGCGCTCTGTCACATTAAATACTTTACATGTTCACACCCCTGGCTGTACACAGCATGCAGGATGTTGGGGGCTTTTTTATTTTCCCCATGACTGTGCTTTCCTGAAGTGAAACCGTGTACCTTGCTTTTGTAGAGCTGAGAGTCCTGATGCACATGGTTACAGATCACATATACTGGATAAAGAGGGAATATTATACATAGTGGGAAAGAGGAATATTATACATAAATGTAAAAGCAGGGTATAGTGGAATTGCCTAGTGCCTCCCATAGTCAGCTGAGTTGCAGTCTGGCAGGAAAAGCTTACGGAGGCAAGGCAGCATGCAGACTTCTGCTTAAGCCCCACCAGAGGCGATCTTCACTTGTCCTTCTGAGATGTCCTGGTTTCAATAAAGCAAATGCAAATTCAATCCAAGGCTCCCCAGACACAGTCCTTCCTCTGGAGGCACATGTGTTACCCTGCCGGTGCTAACATTAAGGTGTGGTGGGGCTGTGTCACAGCGGTGTGTCTTTGTTGCCTTTCCCGTTCAGAAGCAAGAGGTGAGCAAGTTCCTCTTGGGGGGTGGTGTACTTTTCACAATCTTCTTTTGTTAGGAATGTACCGTGTTCTCTGTGACAGAGCCACCTCCAGTGCCTATAAAATTTCGGGAGTTAGCCGATGGCAGGGAAGGCTCCGCCTCAGGGCTTGGTACTTCTTCTTTGTTGTCTCCCACCACGGACTCCTGTGAGCTGGTCTCTGGGCTGGAAGCTGCCTGGAAGCCAGGCTCAGCCCCGAGGGGCTCGTTGATCTGCAGGGGAAGCAGGGCCCGGTGCCGCATCAGGCTGTCGTCGCTGTTCTGGGCCTCCAGTGAGTTCCTGCGCTTGGCGTTCCTGTTGGCCATGGTGTTCTTCTGTGGCTCCTCAAAGCTCAGCGACAGGGTCACCGTGCCACTCCCAAAGCTGACTTTTTGCTTGCACCCGCGCTGCTGCTGGCGCTGCCGCTCGGCGCAGGCTGGTAGAGGAAAAGGGTCTTCATGGTTGCTCTTGCTGCTGATGGAGGAGGAAGGGGTGGAGCCAGTGGAGCCCCCCAGGCTGTTGGAGCGCTTGCGGGACACGTTGCTCCGTCTCAGCGTGGCCCTGGCAGCCACTTTGAAAGCGTGGGCAGCTGTGCTGCAGCGCACCTCTTCAATTGTGTTGCGAGAGGGCTTGAAGAGGATGATGTAGACTTTGTTGAAGAAGATGCAGGCCAGAAGCCCAAAGCTGGCAGCCAGTATTGCAATCACCTCCACAGCAGACACAAACTTGCCGTACGTGCTGGCGTAAGCAGGGATGAAGGAGATCCACACGATGAAGAATATCAGCATGCTGAAGGTGATGAACTTAGCCTCGTTAAAATTCTCAGGCAACTTTCGAGACTTGAAGGCGAAGAAGAAACAGATGGCCGCCAGTAGGCAGGTGTAGCCAATGAGGAAGCCGAGGGCCATCAGGGAGCCTTCATGGCAGGTGATGAAGATGATCTCATCCTCCAGTTCATGGTTTCGGTAACTGGATGGGGGGGCCGTATAGAGCCAAATCACACAGATGACAATCTGCACAAATGTGCACAAGAAGACCAGGAGGAACTGAAGGTTGAGGCCCCACCACTTTCGGTGGAGACTTGTGGGGATCTTTGCCTCAAAGACGAGCAGGACACGGTTGGTTTTCACCAGGATGCAGGAGATGCAGAGGACAAAGCTGATGCCAAAAGCTGGCTGCCGCAGACGGCAAGTCCAATTCTGGGGCTCACCAATGAAGAACAATGAGCTGGAGAAGCAGCATAGCAAGGAAAAGAGGAGGAGGTAGGATAGCTCCCGGTTTGTGGCCTTGACGATGGGTGTGTTGCGAAATTTGGTGAAGACTCCCAGAACAAAAGAAGTCAGGAAAATTCCAAGCACAGCAAAGAGAGTCAGAGCAATCCCAAAGGGCTCAGTCCAGGCCAGAAACTCTATCTGCTTGGGGATGCAGGACGTGTGGTTCTCATTGGACCAGTAATCCTCAGGGCACTTGTCACAGGCACTTGCATCTGAAAAAGAAGTGATAAGGAGAGGGAAGGTTTGTCAGAATGAGAGGCTGAAATGTGGGATGACATATATGGCAGCTGTGCACCGGCCTTGATCTTAAACACATGGAGTGTTACACTCCTGTGTCTGCAGATCCCCAGAGTCATATATTGATGTCTGAGTTTCTTACACTGAAACAACCAGCCTCCCATGGGCTACAGAGCAAAACACAAAGCATGCTTGGTTCCGGCTTAAAAGAAGTCCTGCCTCTGCACTCATGTTTTTTGTAATCTGTTTCTTGGCAAAACTTTGCAAACTTCGATTGCTATCAGCTCTTACACAGGCTCTGTTTTTCCCTCTTCCTTGTTCCTTCACTTTTATCTTCTACTTCTGTCTGTCTTCATACCTCTCACACTTTTATCATAATTTGAATATCCTGCCTTTTTCTATTATAGAGAAAATTAAAAACGTGCTTGCCTCCTTAAATGCTTTTGAGAGCCTATTTCATATTCCATGGGGGCAAGTCTTAGTGTTTAAATTGCTCTTCCCTGAAGGCAGGCAATGCCCTTGACTCCCAGCACATTCTCATTTCATGTTGGAATGCCGGGGGAAGATGTGTCTTAATGACATCACTCTCCCTACACCCAGCAAATGTCCCACTAATACTTGCAAAGGGGAAATTTGTGCCTCCATCTCCTTCCTCTACATGAAAGTAGTTGTGCCTGCTGTGATGGCATGGTCATGCCAATGGCTGGCATGATCAAAAAGCAAGGACCTGCTGCTTCTGCTCTTCTTCTTTGATTCAAATAGGTCTCGTGCTCCAGCAGGGAGGGTCATGACTCCTTGATGGCAGTAGAAAGGGGCTGAGAGCAGAGAGTTGGAGGTCTCAACTTACCTCTGCTTTTGGGAACCCAGCAGGATAGCAAGGGGCTGCAGTGAGTTCACAAACCGCTTTAACAGCAAGGACCCTCTGAGCTTTGCACCTGAGCACAGACACAGACTCTGACCATAGCTTCCAGAGCAGAGATGGATGCTAATGCGAAAGTCAGGAATGCCCAGCTAACAAGGGCAAAGGTTTTCAAGCTCCCTTGGTTTTGAGGTGTGGTTGGAGAGAGCATCCATGACCTGATATGGTACTGCTTTCTAAGGACTTTTTGCCTCATCTATGTTGTTCATTTGAAAACCTGGCACTAGATGCAAAGCTCAGTCCGAAGCTCTCATCACCACGTCATTTAATTTACATCCATTCAGCCAATAATTCTTATTTTTCTCGTGCCTTTTACCTGGAAGCTCATTGCAAACTGCAAGCTGCAGACAAAGCAAAGCTAATTTTGTGTAGCAGGGAATCCAGCTGCCTCTACTAGAGACAGGGACAGCTATTTAGCACTGCATCCTAAAGATAAGCTTTCGCTGCTGTCCTGTGGTGGCTTAGAGACTGTGCTGCCACTGAAGGGAGTAAACCAGATCTCCCTCCTCCTGCAAGGCTGCTCATTCTCGCCCCCTCCTTTGTGTTGATAACACTAGAGGGCATGCAGCTTCTCATTCTAGCTGGAAACTCAGCCTCCCAAGAGCTTGTTTTCAGGAACTCCAAAGACCTGATCCAACTCGCTCCACGGTCCCACAAGTACCAGCACTGCTCCCAGACAAAGGGTGGGAGTAAACAGCTGGGAAGGGACAGAGTATTTCCTTTGGTAGCATCACTGTCTCAGCTGCATGAAACTGGCTGTAAAACTGCTCTCTATGCCTATAAAACTGGCAAGCACAGGAAATAAAGACCATTACTGTCAGCTGAAATTGCAGCAGGAAACTGTAGAGGCAGAAGACAGTTGCCACCTCAGCCCCATAAATTTCACCTCCACACCAGAGCTAGCTCCCAAAATTATGTGAAAAACACCAGAAGACCCCGATTACACGTGACCAGAATTGCTTCTATTAGATCTGAAAATGCTGCTTTCAAGCATCCTGTAGCACTATATGGTTATGCTAAAAAAATATCATTCCTGTCTGATAGGACACAAATTTGATTCTCCCAAAGAACACTTGTTCAGTTTTGCAAGCAGTTCATGGAACTGCTCATCTTGGGCAAGGTCTGCAGTGTTTGCTGGGACCAGTGCACTGGAGAGGGTGTGAGGAGGTCCCAAGTGCCCTACAGCATGGAAAGGACTGATATCCTGATAGAATTCACTTGCCTTCATTACCCTGGGGATGCCCAACACTGAGGGAGCACTAGTGGTGCTGGAAATCAAAAATTTTTCAACCATTTCTAAAACAGAGGTTACCTCTTCCATCTACTGCAGAACCTGAGTGGCTTGATCCAAACTACCAATAAAATAAACAAAAAGCATGTCCATGGGTGCTTGGTAGGAACCATAGATTCTGATCTTTTGCAGTGCCAGTGATCAACAGAACCTGTAGTTTGTGAGTCCATAAAGGGTAATATTCCTCTCTGCTTGTGAAATCTGGGATGTAGTGGATTTTATTTCTTTGTAAGGCATGAAATAAAACCCTGGCAACATGAGGAAAAGATGGAGGCAGACAGATAACTACAGAATTTAGGATGGGGAATATCTCCCTCCTTCAGGTTTTTGGAGGAAGAAAAGCTACTGCTACAGTGCAATAGAGTTTGCTTGTGGCTGCCTGAGAGGCTTTCTATATGCAAGTTGTTTTTCAAGTTCTCTGCCTTAATTTTCCAAATGCAGAGCAGAAGGGACAAGCAGGCTTAGCAGTAGACAGGACCTGAGGACCACAGGACTCAACTCCTGTAAGCTTTTCAGAAGTCCCTCAGATGTTCTGTGGAGCCTCCTGGCAAGGCAGGCATCAGCCCAGCACTGCAGGGAAGTGATTTCAGTGCAACTGCGGGTGATGCCCAGAGGGCATCGCCCTCGACAAGGCCCAGAGCAGCTCTGTGGGTGTTACCTGTCTCGTCGCTGTACTCCCCGTCGGGGCAGTCCACGCACTCGAAGCAGCAGGTGGGCTCCCCCTCAATGATGCCTTTCCTTGTGCCCGGCAGGCAGTCCCTGCTGCAGTTGGAGAAAGGCACCTGCAAGAAAAGAGCCCTAGCAGATTAATGGTGCCAGTGCCTTTCTATGGCAAGACCTTGGGCTTCCTCCAAGGGTGTTATTGCTTGGTCGGCATGCTGGATGAAGAGCCTCAAATGCTCACCTCTTCCCCCCACAGAACAGACACATTTTGCACAATAGTCCTTCCTCAACCCACTGCAGTGGGATTTCTTTGAAGGAACACATCAAGGGATGGTAAAGAAAATCAGCAGATCTTTGTAATCTGTACTGTGTTGTGGGCATTGCAAACTGGAATGTGGCCATGATATACATAACCCAAAACAGTCATTAGATGGTTAAAAGAGAAGACAGTGAATCTCTACTGGCAGGAATTTGAGTTAGCCTTGGAGATGATGGGCTCAGACTTCTGATCCCCAATCCCATATATTGCATATTGTCTGCTGATAATTTATGGGAATTAAAATGGTTTTCTGAAACTTACTTCTTCTTTAGGAACACTGAGCATGTAAAGATGCAAATCAGTAGTGCTATACAGATCCAAAAGTTTCCAGACCTCTGCGGCTGTAAACGATGTCACCTGCTGGCTGTGCATTTATTCTGTGTCTGAGCCCACCTGAGCATTGTCATGTCCTGGCAGCAAGTGGTTGCATGGGCACACTCACTGCATTCCTGAAGTACACTGACACAAGGACTTCAGCATGATAAACAGAAGCCTGGGCCTTTGTCACACAGAGTCATGACCTGAGGTTGAGCTCACCTTTTCCCAACTAAATTAAGGAAAGACAGTTGACACAGAACAGGCTTTCTCATCTCAGGAGAGTTAAACCTACAATTTCCACTGCTAGCAAAGTACCATGATCCGTACATACTTAAGGGCTGTTCTGTTTGGAAGCCTGCATTCACCTTTTTGGAAGTTTGATGCTAGTTTACCCAAGTGCTGCCAACCAGGAACCTCCTGTGTTGATGCACTTACACAATGAGTCCTAGGTATGGTTTGGAGGTTGCCTACATGCAGGCATTGACCTCAGCCCTAGGGGAAGCAAGCCCTCAGTAATGGCAACTCCTATGCAGAGATGACCACTCTGTGGCTCAGGTGAGGGCAGTCTCTCTTGCCTATCAGCTTGAAGTGTAGCTGCAGCACAGTTTGGGAATGCTGTTCCTAAGCTGTTCATCAGGATTACATCATTGATTCGACAGACACATACTCAGGACAAATCCCTGCAGCTCCCCACTTGAAGCACTCTTTGCTGTTAGTGCCTATTGCTATTAACACAGTGTTCCTATTCCTTGGGACAGTCTTTGAGCAGGCAGTGCATCCACCAAGAGGACTTCAGCAGTCCAGGCTGTCTTTCCCTAGGCTGCCAACAGTGATTTTGAACACGGCTGAATCAAAGGCCTGGCTCAAGTCACACACTGCTTCCCCATCATCTACTATGCTGATTGAGCTTCCAAGAAGGAAAATTAAATTGGTTTGGCATGGTTTTATCTTGACAAATACATGTTGGCTTGCTCTTATCAGTTTATTATCCTCTAAGTGTTTATAAACGGTTTAATTTTTTTTATCAAGTCTTTTAGGTTACTGAAGCTCAACTCAATTGTGTGTAATTCCCTTGGCTCTCCTATAACTGCTTTAAAAACAGGTATTACGATTACTCTCTAATCCTTTGAGACATCATGCATCCTCCACATTTCTCAAAGATGAATTGCTAGTACTTTTGTGATTGCTTTGGCTGAATTCTTAAGTATTCTGTGGGGAATTTCATCAAGTTCTGACAAAATGAATCTATCTATCTTACCTACTCTTTAACTCATTCTTTTGCAAGTCTGCCCAATGCTGAAGTTCCTGTGTTAAAATTACCTACATTTAAACTTTTGTTGGGGATGACAAGAGGCACAGTGAGTGAAGTACTGGCTACTCTTTTTGAACAGAGCCTTTTATCTGAAAGAAATTAGAAGTCTATAAACTGAAAAAAAAGGCTGCAGCAGACATAGAGATCACAAACTCCTCCACTGCCCTGGCATTACACTCAGCAACATCCTGTCACATTTTTAACAGTTTAGGACAGAGAATGAAGTTAAATATTGCACTGCTGGAGAAATTTAGACCAAGAGAACACGGTTACTCAGTTTAAGTAAAAAACAATAAATCCTAACTGTTGGAAAAAGTGTAAGTTGCATTTGCAACAATCAGACAGAAAGATTAGAATATCAGTGTTTTTAAAGTTCCACTTTTAGTTTGTACTTAGAGACTCCAGCTGGGCTTAGAAAAGTTTTGAGCTCAGTATTTCTGTGGTAGTATGCTCTGTTCAATTCATGCCTCCTTCAGAGTGCTCTGGACTTGAACCAGAAGTGAAGCTGGAGTAAAGGCAAGGCTGAACTGATGCTGTAACTGTTTTGGGCAAGCGTAGCTAAGGCAGAAGCATCACCTGATCTGCCAGCCAACGTGAATAATCACCTGGAAGTGAATTGCCTTGTTCATTAATCAGGTGCTGGTTTAACACATCTAAACATCGCAGCAGGGCCTGGCAGTGACATTTCTGAGCTAATACTCTACTCCCTGTATCAATTCCCAGACCACAAACCATATGCCCACTCAGCATTCCTTCCGGGAGTCAGAGTTTCTGCCTAGCTGGCTGCTGCCAGCTATGACCGCAGTTCATCTGGCTCTTGTCTGGAGATGTCTGCACCATGTTTCCAGCATGTGGGTCAGATACAGCCTCGCTGCTAGTGACAATAAGTATGCTGAAAAGATTTAACATATGCAAGACAGTGGAGAAGGACTTAGGTCTGACTGAAGTCAATTGAGATCAGTACTTCTGAGACTTCAGAAGCACCCTCAAGGAGAATACAAAGAAAGGTAGCAGGTGCTGGCATCTTCCACTATTTGAGCACCACGTCCAAGTTAACCCAGGGACATTGACAGGGCTTGTTCTGTTGCTTTGCAAGGCAAGGGTGTGAGGAAGGCTCTGGAACTTGGTGGGTGAAGTCAGCAGAAAGAGTTGCAAATATAACTAAGAGCAAGAAGAGACACTTCTTGATACAGAGATAATGAGAGATGGCTCTTTTCAGCAATGAAACTACTGGACTCAGGAAATCTTGATTTAGTCAACAAGCAGACTTGGGTAATGAATTTCTCATCCCTGTTGAAACAGTGCTATAAAATTCTACTCTATCTGCTTGGGCCAGGAAAAGAAGACATCATTTAAAACATTAAACCCAGGGTCATCAAATGTACAGGAGGGGAGGAGACGTCTGTTATTTCAGTGCATAAGAAGGGTATGAAGGACTATGGTGGAGACTGTGTGTACAGTAAGGTGAATGGATCTTTTAATGAGACATGAAGCCATAATATGAGGAGTCTGCAGGACTAGTTCAAATTTCAGCTTGTGGAAACCTGGAAAACATTGCTGTGAGGATTTAAACACTTACCTCCTTAGAGAATCCACCCCATAGGATCTTGTTTTCATTGATAAAAAGCCTCTCCCCTTTCTTGGCATAAACGTTGTAGTGCCCAACCTCTTCAAAGACGACTGAGCCATCCTCCGGAGAGAGATGCCAATTGATTATTGAGTAATTTCCTACCAGGTCCCCAAACTCATCAAAATCCACTTGCTCCCCCATGTTATTGGTGAAATTTAAGTGTCGCAGATGCTTGAGAACCTAGAGAGAGACAGAGAGACACTATGAATGCCTGTGTGTTACAACCCTACCACAGCACACACCTGCTACAGGGACAGAACTGGGAAGAATCACTTTACTACAGACCTTAACCTCTTCAAATCTTTTAATCGCAGCAGTAGGAGGCTTTCTATCACGTGAACACACAGAGCCTGTACAAGCCTTGTAAGCAACACAAGGTATCATGGCCCTCAGAGTGGTTGGCAACCCATCTGTAACACTTACTGATGCTCTCCCATCATCCACTTAGCATTCCTCTTTTGTCCTCTGAGACACCTCTGCAAGCCCAGAGCTCTTTGTTAGGGCCAGAGAAGTGGCAGCAGCCTCTGACGTGTTTCAGTCACCCATGCATTGCTCCCACCCTGCTCTCGCAACCACTGCATAAATGCTCTCAGTTGGTATCTCTAGTCTCTGAATGATCAATCACTCAGAAACAGGAGTGCTTGAGAAACAACTCAGACTTGACTCTGGATTGAAAAGACCCAAGCCCAATGCACTTCAGTAAGAAAACCCCAACAAATCAAGCTCATTTGCCATATGGCAGACCTGGAGAATTCCTACCACTTTTTTTGGCTTCTGTCTCCTGGTTGCATAGTTGAAAGTAATCACATTCTGCCTGTTCCCAGGAGTTCTTCCCTGTAATTTTCACCTCATGCCTTAAAGTGTCATATAGAATCATAAAATCATTAAGGCTGAAAAATACCTCCAAGATCATCAAGTCCAACCATTAACCCAGCACTACTGTATTCATCACTAAACCATGTCCCCAGGTGCCATCTCCACACATTTTTTTAACACTTCCAGGAATGGTGATGGCACCACTTTCCTTGACAGCCTATTCCAATGCCTGATCACCCTTTCAGTGAAGAAATTTTTCCTAATATTGAATCTCAGCCTTCTCTGGCACAACTTAAGGCCATTTCCTGTCATCATGTCACTTGTTAACTGTGAGAAAAGACCAACCCCCTCCTCGCCACAACCTCCTTTTAGGGAGTTACAGAGAGTGATAAGGTCCCCCTAAGCCTCCTTTTCGCCAGCTAAACAGGCCCCCCTTCCCTCAGCCTCTCCTCATCAGACTTGTTTTCCAAACCCTTCACCAGCTCTGTTGCCCTTCTCTGGACATGCTCCAGCTCCTCAATGTCCGTCTTGTAGTGAAGGGCCCAGAACTGGACACAGCACTCAAGGTGTGGCCTCACCGGTGCTGGGTACAGGGGGACAATCACTGCCCTGGCCCTGCTGGCCACACTATTGCTGATACAGGTCAGGTGCCATTGGCCTTCTTGGCCACCTGGGCACACTGCTGGCTCATGTTCAGCTGGCTCTCAATCCCTAAACCCAGGGACAACTGAAGTTGTAAAGTTCATGATCTAGATAGCCTGACAAGTAGACCTCAGAAACTGCAGCATGAAAGAAAGCCTGTACTGGCAACTGTGATACAATTTGTCCACATTGTATTTCTGTTAAAAAGTTAGTTACCGGTTTATGTACTTATCAGATTTCTCCCCAAGCTCATCTATGGAAAGATGAGGTGACTGTAAAGGCACCTGGCTGTCAGCTGCCCCTAGACCACAGCAGCATAGTTGCTGCTGTGGTCTATTGCCTGTGACAGCCTGTAAGCCGAGTCGTAATCCCTCCCCCCGTCACCCGTGCGTGCCCAAACATACAACTCTGGATGGCAAAATGTAAGAGAAACCAAAACAAAATCAATTTGTCTGGGCAGGCAGAGCCCTCTTCACCCCACAGACAGAACAGACAATATTGTTTTGATGAATCCTTTTCACCTGGAAACACAGGGACAGGGGAACAGAATCACTTCATTAGTTCCTGTCAGTTTTGCTAAATGGTCTCATTTTTTGCTGTTTCCTTTTGAGATCCTCCTGTCTCAAGCTAAAATCCCCAGAGCCACAGATACCCTCCTCTCACTGTCTATACCACTGCCAGCCTGAGAGAGTCTGGAAAAATCACTGTAGTACTACACAGGGTGTGACCAACAATACCTTTTCAGCTTGTGAGATGTTAATGGAAGGATATCAAAATATTGCCTCAGTATTCAGTCTTTGAATAATGGGTGAGACAGAGAAGGCAGGATTTTTTTCTGTCTTTCTCATCCCTGCTGCCCCTCCTCTGCAGACCAGCTCACCCATAAGATGTGCAGCTGGAATGATCTCACTGAAGAGACAGGATCTATCCTTGGAAGATCTCACCCTGTGATGGACACAGCAAAATAAGGTGCTCTGTGCTGGCAGTTTGCTGTGGAGAGCCGGGGCATTGCCTGTTGTAGGTAAGGAAATAGGAGTCTGCTCCCCTCTCATTCCCCTCATTCCCTCGGGGTACCCAGGAAGATGCTACTTGCCCAGCTCCATCAGGGGACAGTGAGAAGAGAGCAGAAGCAGCTCTGAGGTCAGAACGGGTGACAGGATCTGCAGATCCACAGTGACGTGTTGTACTGCCTCACCTCACTTTGGCCTCATCTGCATGGGAGCTGCAGTCTTGGTCTGGTTGTTACCAGAAACTGTCCGTCAGCAGTGCAGGTGCTCAGCAGGGCAGCTCATATTCCTCTGCAGGCTCTGGCACCTACCACAGGGTGACAGCTGCAGCTTTGATGTCCAGATCAGATTTGTCCTTACACTGAGCCTAATGCCATGTTTCTCCTCACTCCGACTCAGCATGATGCTCTCACTCAGCAGTACTGCATCCTTCTGAATGACACCAGGATACCCTGACTGGGTATCACTGCTGGGTTGACTGCTACCTGTTTAGACAGGAGACCTTGCCCTTGTTCTGACTGCAGTTGCTACACATACTAGGAGACAATCTTGCAAGAGCAATATTGAAGATTCTTCAGTTCAAGTCCTGCCTTTCCTGGTCAGCTGCAGCAGCAGGAGGCTCACTGGTCTTAGGGTCAGCGAGATGAATGGTGGAGAAACTTCTGGATTCCCTGAATGCAATTTTTTGTTTGTTTAATTTCATAACATTCATCTCAATTAGTCTGTTCCTTTGCCTTCCCTCCTGTCACTAGGTTTCTTAAAAAGCAATACATACCCCTGGCTTTTAGTGGGGTTTTGTAGGATTAGTTTGACAGGATCTTTCCCTTGATCACACACACACTACACCTGAGGATTCAGGTTATAAATGATTTAATGTGTGACCTGATATGTCTATCTGACTGTTAATTCATATAAAAGCACTGATCTTCAATTAATGTTGCCTTTCCCCAGGCACAGTATAGCAGCTTCAGCTCTGCAATGATAACTAGGGAGCAGGAGAATGTGTATCAGTTCATGCAGGAAAGGCACATGACTTAATTAAAATCCCAAATGGAGAGGGAATAGGAACAACAGAAGTAACAAAGCCTGTTTTTTTCTTTACAGAAAACACTGACGTTTTGCTTCAAATCTAAATTTTGAGGGGCAGCTTGTAAAATGAACAACTACTAAAACATATTCCTTTTTTAGAGAACAAGAAAATCCCAGGATCGCATCTCTATATCTCACAAGTTCTGCTCTTTACAGGGTGAAAATACAGACAAGGAATATATATACACTAAACGTTGCAAGAGGAAGTTGTAGGCTCTGAATAACTACAGCACTATTTTATAGTCACCAGTCTATCAATGATTAGCTAAAGGCTTTACAGTTAAAAATGTGTCATATGTTTTGTAACTAAAGATAGAAACATAAATAACCAGGACTCAATCCACAAAGACCTAGAAGACCCTGCTTCAGCCAGGCCAAGAGCATGTGTCAGGGGTACGAGTATCATACCCTGGAACCAAGAGTTTATGAAAGAAGTGTGGACCTTGTGGCTTGGCTATAACATCAGCTGCTGGTGGAGCAGCTGCTCCTGCAGGGAGAGCATCGTGCAAGCTGCTGTCTTCAGATATTTCTTTCTGTAATTTTTCCTTCTTTTCTTTTCTCTCTGTCACAGACTTCATGTTGAATTGCAATGCCTTTTAATTAAAACACCTATTATCGGAAAGGACTCGCAAGCTGCCCTCTAGTTCACCCTCCCGTAATTCCTGGTAAGGCCATTCCCAGCCATGCAGCATCCCATGCTTTATTCAGGCTAGATATTCTGGGTCATGTGGTTTCCACTCTTACAGGAGAATCATAAAGCTGTAACATAAATACAGTTGTATTAGACCAGGCTGGCAGCTCCCCTGCCCAGGACCTGTTTCTGACTGCGGCCAACGGCAAATACCTACACAGGAGCACACAGGGACGCGATATTTCCCCCAAACACTCTCACACATTTTGCAGCTCTGTGACTTCCTGGGCCAGAGGCTTTGTACCTGATAACCTTCGGGTGGATTTTTCTTCCATGATGTTGCATATTTGTGTTCTGCACCCGTGCGAACTTTCCCCAGCCACAGCCCCCTACAGCACAGAGACCTACATTTTATGAGACAAGCACCTCTTCATCCCTTTCGGAACAGAGCAGCTACTAATCTCTTTTGATGGCCTTCATGCTTATATTGGCAAAGAACTGTCATTTGCTAATCATCTTTTCCACGCCTCGCAGGATTTTACAAACCTTTGTCAGATCTCTCTTCAGACACCTCTTTCTCAGGCTGATGAGCCTTATCTGATACTGCTGTGTCTTGCACAGATGTTCCACTGACCCTTCTCTAAACATTCCCAGTCTTCTTCATCAGTTCTGAGCCTTGCACATGATACTGAAGTGATACTGAAGTGAGATGCACCAAAGGGTCGAGAAAGTGGCCCCAGGACACTGTTTACCTCTCTGTCCCTTTTCCAGTGTGACTATTCTTAGAAGTGCGTTTGCTTTTTTTGACTACTATTCAGACAGACCCGAGGAGTCCACCCATAGACTTGATCAACTTCATTTGTGATAAGTCAGGTCTCGTATTTATCTTTATACTCTGCTGACTATCTTTCAACCAACATGCACATAAGTTCTGAATTTGGTGACAGACTACCAGAGGATGCCTTTAAGAAGCCTTAGCATACTCTGGGAATAGAAGTTCCCTTATCCATACACATCCCAAAGCCTTCCAAGCACTTCAGGAAGTTTGTGAGGTAAGGCTTTTCTTTAGAGAAGTCATGGTCACTCTTCCTCAGTATATTCCATTTTTCCTTCCTGATTTTTTTAAACCCCAATTTCTAATAATGGGCTCAATCAGGCTCTGCTAGTTCCTCAGATCTCCTCCAGAACCCTTTCAGAAAACTGATGTCACATCTGTCAGCTTTCTAGGCCTCAGGGCCCAAGACTTTTCAAGTCTGAGGAGATGGACACCACAGCCAGCTCTTCAGCTACTTCATCTGTGAGCTCTGGCAGATCTCTTGGGTGAATATTGTTCACTTGCCCTGAAGTATCAAGGTTCATTTTGCTCTTGTGTTCCATAGTTTCTTCTATAGTCAGTTCAATTAGACAGATCCTCTAAAAGTCCCCCATAAATAAATAAACCTTCTTAAGTTTGTCCATGAGGAGCACACTCTTCTTCTGTCATGGCCTTACCTTGTCTTTTGCAGTGATAATCTACAGCTCAACAGACAGTCCTACCCCTGAAATGTTTAAAAAAGGATTTATGAGCTTTTACCCCATTTACAAGCTGTTGCTCATTCGGTTTTTTGGCCTGCCTTATTTTATTTTTACATTTAACCTGCCAGAGTTTATGAATCTTCCAATTTTACTCACTGGACATAACTCAGTTATTTGAAGGATGCTGTCCTCACTTTTAACAAACACTACCTAATACCTTTGTTTTGTCTTGCCAGCTTCCTTTCTCCACCTTTTCTTGATCTGCAGTATACACTTACTTTCTGTCACTAGTATTGAGGCTGGTGGCAGGCAAAAACATCCATTTAAAATTTTAAACGCTGTCAGATAGCAGAGAATTATGTGTGCATGCATGCCCAAAGCTGAACTTTGAGCTGTCCTCTGAAGCACAAGCCACAGAATAGTTGTACATTTTGATAGCAGCTGGACTAAACAATAGTGGCATGTCCTAAATACTCCAATTAGTAACAAGATAGGAGACAGATACACCAGTTAGAAGGCTGATTGCAACCAAAACCTAGGGCTCAGGGCTAGAAACAAGAGACTGAAGATCATGTCTGCACGAAAAACACTGGAAGTAGGGAAAGATCCTGTAGATGAAGGAGATGTGTGGAGAAAAATGTTGGGGGATGCTCATTAACCTTGGTCAGCAATGCTTGAGAAAGGCAACTGAGAGGAGCTGCACAGCATAAACTGACAACTTCCACCTTGACAGACCTCCACCATGTCCCTGCCAGGAAGGGAAGGTGAGACTTGGTGATGTAGAGCTGTGGGGAAAGCAAGAGTGTGAGATACCAAAAATTGTTAGATGTTGTAGTCTTGTTAATTCTTAAATAAATGTAAAAAACCATCAGTATCCAGGTATGCTATGAGCTGTTCTTTATTCTGTCTCAACAGTGACAGGTCCTTAACTAGTCTCCATATACTGTCAAGGATTTAATATCCTTGGCTTCCTTCTGCAGTTTCTTTCTGACGTGTTTCCTCCCTCGGTCAAATGGTCCTGCAACGGAAGACAACATTATAGGTGTCTGTCACCATGAAAGACAAAAAATTCCCCCCTAACACACATCTGCAAGCAATCCTGCCTTGACAATTAACATACATTTTCCTACACTTAAGTTTTAATTTCTGTCTACCTGTCTCTTTGCAGGCCTGTAAAACAGTTCTGGACTGATAGGTACCAAATGTTTTTCTCTTTGGTTTGGTAGAGTGCCCATGCTGACAGCAGCCAACAATACCATGTCATGGCTCAGTGTGAATGAAGATGAAAAGCTGGCAACTGTCCCGAAGATGGAAAGTCCTGACTTTCACTTTGAATTGAAGAGGGCCCAATTTCCTCTCGCTTCGGATCCCTCATCAAGCACATGGAGAAGATGCCTTCATAATGCTGTAACAGGCGTAAGGACTTGAGAGATCAGCTATCGCATTAGGCCAGGGGTCATGGTGAACAGGACTTGGGTTTTGCCCGTGGTTAAGTATCACGAGGAAATATGCCCAGGCCACTTCTGAAAGAGGCATTCATAAAATACTTTGAGAGAAATGTTGTTTGAAGCAATAGTTTTTTGGTGTTTTTCCTTTCTTCCTTTCACTTTCAACTACCTATGTGTCAATCTTTGTTTACAGCCTAGCAAAACTCAAGTTTTTACTTTCTGTATCAAATCCTTAATTCCTGCTGCATTGTCTACTTTGGAGTATCTTGTTCTGCCCATTTTTTATGTAGGGCCAACTCTTAGGCTCTCCGAAAGGCAGTGCTGTCATCAGTTCTGACACACAGGAGCCAAGCAGGCAGGAAGGTGCTGGCCCTCGCCCCTTGTGTCAGTAACACCTATTTCCAGAAGCCTGAGGCAGGGGAAGATGAATTTCACCCTTCTGCCCAAAACATTCTTCTTGCTAGCAGGACCTGAACTTTCCTTCCCCTCTATAATCTCTCCTCCTTCCCTGCTGCCCTTTGTACACTAAGAGGGACAGCATGTAGTGCTGATATTGTTTTTAAAACCAAGATGCCAGAATATGCCAATACCATCAATCTCACCTTTTTCCGAAGGCTGTTCAGAAGATAACAGAATTCTTCAGCCAGTGAAGGATGTGATTCATTGCCTCACACCACTTGCTACATTCACAGGATCATAGGCTATTCTGAGTTGGAAGGGGCCCACAAGGATCATTAAGTCCAACTCCTGGCCCTGCACGGGACACACCAAGAGCCACACCAGGTGCCTGAGAGCATTGTTCGAATGCTTCTTGAACTCTGTCAGGCTTGGTGCTGTGGCCACTGCCCTGGGGAGCCTGTTCCAGCACCCAGCCACTCTCTGGGTGAAGAACCTTTTCCTAATATCAAATCTAAACCTTCTCTGACACAGCTTCAGGCCATTCCTTTAGGTCCTGTCTCTGGTGACCCGATTCCACCTAAGCTGCCTGGTTTCTGTTGGTTTTCTGCTCTGAAGAACTGTTAATACTTTTCATCACTATAAGGGTAACTCAGGTGGAGAAGCTGAAAGGGACCCAGGAACAGAGCTGTGATTCTCACTGTAAATACCTCACAAAAAATTTTGGATGTCTTGCTGTTACACACATCCAGCTTCATGCACAGGAGTGCCTGATGTGTAGTTGGGATACTGAGCACTTCATGACAAGATAATGAAAACCAGTCAGCACCTACTGTACAAGGCCGGGGCTGTACTCCAGGGCTGAAACTCTCAGGTTTATTACGGGGCAGATGAACAAAAGGAGACAGACTCTGGAAAAAGGGCTAGTGTTGAAGAGAGAGGAATTGATGGTCAGCCAGAGATACACTGACTATACTCCAAGGGAAATTTGGCAAGATAGGATGGACATCCCAGCTCTAGTGAAAAGCTAGATCTGCACTGACTTGAAAAACAGAGTGAAAGCAACAGTTCATTCAATACTCAAGAACAGCTTTGTGAAGCCTGAGAATAACTCAACAACATTCAGTATTGTTATGCTTTGATAAGAATCGAATGACTTCCTTGTAAAGCTAGGAAGGTCATTGGATAACATAATTAAATGTGTATGACAAAAATAATGTGCCATATGTTAGAAGTAATAATTTAAGCTACTCATAATCTTTATTGAAGAAAATTAACTAACCGCTCAAGACAAAGACCTGTTCATTATTGTAGGCAGCTCAGTAAAAACTGAGTGTTATGCAGCAAAAAGAACAAACAAAATATTAGGATATGAAAGTAAGAAAGAAAATGATACTGAAAATCTAGTGCCAATAGTACAAGTCTTCTCTGGAAAAAGCTGTTAGTTTCAGTCATTTCATCAGAAAAGAAGAATAAAATTAAAGGAAAATCAGAGAAGTCCAGAGGTGGTGATGATAGCTCTTGGACAGTCAGTCTTCCATTTCAAGAGAAATGAAAGCATGGAATTATTTAATTGTTTATGACACATGTAGTGATTTGTGGGAAAGAGGTCATATATTCTCACAGTAGCAGAGACCCCTGTCCCTGCAAAGGCAACTGACTTTATTCAGGTCTCCAGAGAAGTACAGGACGTCAAGCTGACATGACAAGATGTGCTGATTGTCATTTTGTAACTGGTAATTGGTTCCGTTCTGCTTCCGTCAAGGATATGATCCCATGGCAGATGGGGGCTGGGCCTCTCTGCCTCTTCCATTGACCAGTGCCCTGTCCTTGAGGAGGGGCAGCACTGGTGCTGATGTGGGGACCCATGCATACATTATGTCCTTTTTTTGTGAGAGAGAAGCAGGATCTCCAATAGAAACTTGCAGAAATTGGGAGAGGAAGGAACTCATGTGGACTGCATTGGAAACACCCTCACCTTCTGCGCAGAAGAAGGTGCTTGGTGCTTGCCTTGTCTCATTCTATGCTGTGAGTGCTTCGTCTGCTTGGAAACTGGTGAAGCCTAGAGTTTCCTAAGACAAGGACCAGTTTTGCTGCCTGTAACTGGGCTTGATGGGTCAGCTTATGTGGTGTTCTCACCAGCAACCAAGCGACCCTGCTGTGCTGATTAAAACCTGCAGCAGCTTTCATGCTTTCCTGACAATGAAAGGTGACTAAACTAACAAATTAACAGCTACTACTACAGCAGTAGAAACAAGTAACTTACACCAAAGATGCCAAAGGCAAGCATTTCTAAATGGGACTTGATATAAAATGGGGCTAAACTGATTTAGGATCAGATTTACTACAATACCATATTTACAAGGATGTCCAGAGAGAAATCAAAAGCCCAAGCCTAGTGGATTTCACAACAGAGGCTGCACAAGTCAGGTCCAACTGAGATAGTTCAGAAAAACCCATTAGGTATTTACTGGTGTTTGCGGATGCCTCAATTCCATCACAAATCTGGGTCGGAAATGCTTCTGAAAGACCTGTCTGATGAGTCACAGAGGTTCCCAAAGGAATCAAGAAATGATCTTGCAACATTTTGGCATTGCATGGTTGCTTTTCCAGACTGATTCAACCATCAGTTAGGAGGCTGCAGGACACAGTAAGGATGGGACCAGGATATTTTGTTTCCCCAAGGTCCTCCACAACTCCTGCTGTCCCTGTGCACACCTACAGTTCTAAATGCAATTACCCACAGAACACCATTCCTGAGCCTGTACTGTGTAATGCTCAGCTAATAGCAAACAGCACCTCACATAGGTGTGCTATGGTAAAGAACAATGATTTCGCCCAGTGTGACCAAAGATTTACATAGGAAAACATTGTGTGAAATCCTGTCAAATGAAATTCAGTACAAACATATTTTTAAAGTCAAGCTCAAAAATGTGACCTTCAAGTGACAGTTCCATATTTAACTGTAATTACATTTTTTGGGGGGGGGAAAAGGGGAAACAATCCATTTTGAGTCTCTTAAAATTCTGGCTTGGACAGTGATGTTTCCATTAACTGCAATTAGTGATTTTGACTAGCTCTAGAGCAGAAAGGAGATGACAAAATACTTTTTACCTCTAACTTTCCCTTTTACTGTTTTAAATTAGGATCCAGCTGTATGATGGTACCCCAACGTATTTGTATTGCCCAAAGCATGATGTTGTAATATTAGTTCCCTAGAGTCCAAAAAAATCCTTCCTACAAGCAACTTCAGGAGCTGAGGCATCTGGAGTAGGCTCAGTCCCAGTTCAGTGCCATTTCAAACAGACTTAATCTGATCTACTGACTGCAGTAGGTTTCTTCTGGGGAGAAGCGGCTGGAATGACAGCACCTCTCCCCTCCTTACAAATTCTGTGAGTTGAGCATTGATTCAGTTCCTAGGAAACAGGACAAAAATTATGGTAGGAAAATGAAAAACACTGTCTGTGGAAAACCCCTAGATGCAGGATATAATACTATGTAAAATCAGGGAGGCTTCTGACTAGTCTCTGCTCCAGTGATATACAAGCATAGGACAGTGATGATGGAGGCCTCTGAACTCCAGAGAATGGAAAAAATCCTTGGACAAACTAGAGGAAGTGACTGACTGACTGTACTGTATGCATGATAAACCCATTATCAGTTCAGGATTTTGCCTGTGTTCATTAAAATAAAAGCTCATTCATTAGGGAGTAATTTGTATGATGAGGATGCCATCCTCATCATACAAACAGAGCTCAAACAGCAGTATTTATAATGGTGGGCTCTAAAAGCACGAATCCAACACAGAACATCCAAATAAGGCTGAAAAAACACAGGTGTTGTATTGACAGAAAGTAGAACATAAAAAATCCTGGAGAACAAAGAAGAAAAAAATCACCAGGCAGTGTATTAAGAAGTTCCTTGAACATATTAAAATTGAAAGGTGTCATGTATGCCAGATCCTCAGGACATTAAGGCTGTAAAAGAAAGCTAAAGAGAGAGCTGAGGAGGAGCAGGAAAGCTAAATGAATGATGTGTTAGTACCCTTGCTATCAGAAAAAACCACAGACATTCTTATCTCAAGGGCACTTGTTTTGGAGCCATAATGTGACATTAACTGAGGTAGAAGGTCCTTAAAGAGAGATTAGAGGGCAGCCTGAGCAATTTAAATTGGATCTAAAAGGCTGACAGAACCAGACAGTTCATCACAACACTCCATGAGCAATAAAGAGAGCACTAATACAGTAGGTTTATGATATACACATAAAAATGCCACTGGCTTTGAATGACAAAGTCAATATGCTATCTAATCTTATTCCACAGCAGCCCCAATCCACCTTTCTGCTGCATCTGCAGGTGTAATGCATTCCCAACCCTTCCAAAGGTTCCAAAAAGGTTCAAAGTTCTACTCAGTGTCAGCCTCTGGTGGGCTGCAACAGCTGTCAAGAAAAGACAATACTGTAAAAGGCAGAGGGATGTCCTCTGTAGCCAAAGGCTGGTCAGTCTGACATCAATCACAGGAAAAACAATGGAAAACAAGAGTTTAGGGCTGAGGAACAAATAATACAAAACTATAGGTCTAAAACATAATTGCTGCCACCTAAACATTTGAGGAATACAGATCTTCTTACATTCAGGTTGAGTTGACAGACATATCCCTTCAGAAGTGAAGTAACTGAGCTTTATACTTCATGTAACCTGGATCAAGAATTGCCCAACAGATATGAACAGAGGCAGATCATCAGCTCATGGGGAATGCCTCCAGTCTCAGTAAACAACTCACTGTTTCCCAATATGTTCATCAGTACTCTGGCAGCAGCTACAAAAGCACTGCTGGGAAAATTTGCCGAAAATTCATGGATTAAGGTAATGGTAAATAATATTCAAGAAAAAGCACTTCCCCTCAGATTGCTTTCAAACATCTGTGTTTAATACAGCGAAATTCAGGCTTGTGCATCAAGGCATAAGGAATTCATGCCAGGCACAGAAGGGGTACCACCTGCTGCAAAGTATTACTGGCAACTAAATGTGACCTTTCCACTGCACGTGGTGGCATGAAAGGCTCAGGTACCTTGTGCTCCTACAAATGAGGAAGTGACAGGAGTATGCAAATGTGGGATTTTTTCACTGTCTGGCTGTGCTGAGTCTGTTGAAGGAATACTGAATACACACAAAAAAGAAGGATGAGTGAATGGACAAGATACAGAACTAAAGCACAAAACATACCTTATGACTCAAAGTCCACTCTGTTTAAATTATCAAGGAAAGACCGTGGAATAATCTGATCAATGTGCATAAATATTATATGGAGAAAAATGATGCATACTTCATCTGGACATTTAAATCTAATAAAGCAAGCCCAAGTAAGGACCAATGAAACTAAAGGTCAGTAAATCCCAGCTGGAAATCAGACATGATCTGTGACAAGAGACGTGGCTTGCCATGGATCATACTAATTAAAAAAAAGGTCTACTAGTCAGCATGTCTTTGGGGAAAATAAATCTTGCTAAACACAAGTTTGGCTGTCAAACACAGCCCTTCAGAAGTGAAACATCTAGGTTTTACACCTGATGTGAAGCTGCCCTTAGCTGGATCAAGATTACTTGCTTTCCTGAATGTGGCATAAATTTACATAGTTAATTATACGAAGGATTTCAAGCTGCATGATCATTTGGAAAGTGACTCCATTTAAACATGTTTTAGGTTTCTGTTAAGGTTTTGTGGGGAGGGATGGTCTCCGGACAGAAAAACATAATTGTACAGGTACAATGAAAACTAATTGTCAGTGCTGTTAGGTGGTGTTTTGTGCTGTGTGCTCCTGCCTTTACCTACAGCTACGACATGAAAAAAAAATCAGAGCCACTTAGTCCAGACTTAATGCCATAATTGCTTTGGTTTTCACTTGCAGCAAATATAATATGGAGAAATCCATTTGATACAATAGCCCAGGTTGCTGTGTACTAAGGGTGAAGGATCTATTGTCACAAGTCCTAACTGAGTAAATGATGCTTTAATGCTCTTGGGACATCACCATACTGCGCAGTAACTATTATGTTGAAGTATCTAACAGCTTAAGATAGGGCTCTTTTTATTAATTTAATATTAAATAATACATTAAAAATTGTCCTATTATTAAAGCTACTAATAGATCCAAAGGTTTGAGTGCTCAGGGTTTTCAAGTAGTATAATTCACATCTGTTGTCCTGGATAATCAAAGTCTGATTTAAATGTTTTTTCTGGGAGGTGTTTAATGCTATCCCTACCCAGCTGTGCAGAGAACAATTGTGTAGATGCGTCCCTTTACACCCCTCTGCTGTTGCGTTCTTCAAACAGCCCTTTATGGATCAGTCTCTTCAAAGTCCCAATGAGGTCTGAAACTGCATCCTGCACAGAGCACTGCTGATACTGCTTTGAAGAACTGTTCCGCTCTCTAGGCCAGGAGGAAGCCATAGCTTTTGACTGTAAATTCATTCTTGTTCGGAGCTATAGGCTGAATTACTTCAGTGCTTGGGTAAGCTCTTTATTAGAATGAGAACCAACAGATTCGGCACTCTAGGTGGCATTTCTTTTAACAAAACCATGGTAATTCATGAAACCTGAGTTCAATGCTTATTTATAATCTATTCAAGAAGTACTACCCATGGAAAAAAAAAAAAAAAAAAGAGTCCCAAAGTTTCCTATAGTCATGGTGAGTTAACTGAACTCATGCAAGTGTTTCAAACATTCAGAGTGGGCAAGCAGAGTCATAGGTGCCATCAATGGTCAACTAATGTTCCAGGGGATTCAGTTTCCGTGTCTGGGCACATGTTCCACTTGGCTACTGGCTTAAATCTGTTTTTTCCATTTCCTCTATCAATGTAAGTCTTGGCCAACAAAGAAATCTCATGTCAAGACTTTGATTTCTACAGTCTTTTATGTCGTTCTTCCTACAGACAATGGTAAAAGTCCTTTCAGAGCAAAACAGTGCTTCTAGTCCAGTTGGAAGATCACTCTTATAATTCTACAAGGCAAAAGGGTCAGCATAAAAAGTAATTTGTTCTCATTCCTCCTAACTTCTTTGTGGAGCAACACCAGTCCTTCATAGTGCACGAAAATTAACTTTGGGGATAAAACTCTGTGACTGGTTAGTAGAGCGTTTGTGAAGATGGCTGACTACCCAGAAAGAAATGGAATAATAAACTATGCTATGATCATCATGCCTTTGAAGTTAGCTTCAACCCTACCTTGGGATTAAATGGAAATTTTTTATATATCCACTTGTTTCCTCATCTCACTTTGTGAGTGCCTTTAGGAAGCTCTCAAGGTGCCCTTTGTCACCAGCTCCATTTGTGAGTAGTACCAGGAAAGATCAGTGCTGGAAGAAACTTTACATTCTTTTCTGTAACAAAGACATGCTGTGTCTTTGTAACAGATAGTGGTGTCTGACGTCTTGGTAATTCAAGGGATAATTGTTATCTGAAGTTGCTACAGCGATACCTTATTTGAGCATTTCATAGAGCCTTCCCTAAAATTCCCACCATAGGCTGCAAAACTGACTTTTCCCCAACTGACAAAAGTACTCCATAAATGAGCTTCATAAATATAAAAAAGTTCTTTTCAAATAGAGCTTTTGTTGTAAAGCAGCACATAAGTGACTATATTAAAAGTGACTTTTATGAAAAATTCAACGTGTTCGGGGGCAGACAAGAATACTGTGGGTTTGGTCATCAGGTAATGTGTACTACCCCAATTCAGAAGAATCTCAGCCATTCTTTAGTTAGTAATTAATAACCATAACTCCTTTGTTGTATTTGTTGCATGCAGGTCATTCACCCTTCTTCTAGCAGCGTTGTCAGGGTAATAGTTTCCCAGCACCTTTTCTACTGGTGAGTCCAGTTAAGTCTTTCTCCTTTTAGCTGTAGAGACATCTAAATAATACTCCATCTATTGTCTGCTTAGTGGAAGATCTCACAAGTGATGCTCTCAGCTGATGGCAAGGTGTTATCTTCAAACTGATGAATAAGCAATTGTCTGTTATTGCCCTCACGGGGAAATAGCTGTGTTTGCTCTATTGACCCCAACGTTTCTGTGTGTGGCTCAAGTTGTGTCCCTCTCAATTCTGTCTCCCACAACAGAGGCACACCTCTTGCCTTCTGTTCACAGCAAATACATCTCCAGTGCATTTGTAATGCAGAGTAGGCGAGGTTTTGCAGTTGCCTGACATTCAACAGCTTCCTCTGTTTTCCTTGAGATTCTTCCCAAATGACTAATTTTCACACCAGCCATAGTTAATAGCTGTTCTGATACTGTTTAGCTCTGTATAACACAAAGCAGCTGGTTTTGAATTGTTCAGACAGGCCTCTATAGTTTAATAGACACAAAAATTGATTAGATAAGCCATTAGGCACAAAGGTCTATGTCATCTAAGGCATTATTTACTTCTTTAAAGCCTTGCAGAATCAATTTCCAGCCAGGCAGACATGCCTAAATGTAAAGCTGGAGAAGATGCCAATCCATTTGTACCTCTTCACAATGTGCATCACCAGCACTGAGGAAGGAACTGTTGGCTGAGAGGTGCACAAGTGTAATAAAAGACTAGGTGTTGCTAGGTGAAGCCAATTTGTATTTGTTTTTATTTTGTGGAACAGCATATGGCAGCTTTTCACTAAGTCTCAGGTCAATCAGATTTCCAGGCATAGAATAATGCACATGAGCATGTCTCTAACCTGCAAATCATTAGCACAACACAGTTTTCAGCCCTTGCACTGTGCTTTGCCTTGGTGCCTAGAAGAGCTCTCATTTTTCACTCCTGCCAAAGTTCACAGCCTCCAGTGAAATAGCAACCTGCAAATTGTCTGGGAGTCAACCCAAAGATGCTCTGCTCCATGACCCTGTGACTGCACATCTTTGCTTTCTCAAATCCTTGGGAGCCTGTCTTCCCCATTTAATCACAATGCTTTTACTGCAAGACACAAAGAGAGGCCCAGCAGCTGCTCATCAAGAATCCAGATGAATGGGCAGAAACTGAGTGAACGGAGTCTGAAGAAAAGACAGGTCTTTCATCTTCTCACACATTAATAATATGAAGTAGTAAATATTTGCCCTGAAGGACATATTAGGATTCCCTATTAGTTTTCTCCCTATTTTTTTGCAGGATCACACAGTGTTTGAAGACAGAGAGACACCAGACAGGCTCCTGTAAATGCTCAGAGGGGAACTGAAGAAAGAACAGATGGACTTTTTCCTAGAAGTGACCACGGAAATAGCCTCGTGAGCAGAGACCAAGAAAATGAAGGAACTTGAGGGACCTGAGAAATCTTATCAGGAAAGATATTAAGAAAAAGGGCTTCAAAACCAGACTGTTAAAGCAGTTATGGAGAAACGGGACAAAAATGCAGGGAATTTTGACAAAGAGGCAGCATTAGTACAGCAGTTCTGAGCCCATATCCCACCTCCTGCCATAACTTCCCACTTCCATTTTGTAGCTTACAGGAGCTTGTGTTTGGGGTACGCAAGTCCATGAACGAGAGCAACACACAAAATTAGCTCTACTTGATACTGTCTCCTAAAAAGTCACAACCCCCCAGCAGAAGAGAGTGGTCTTCTGACAGCCAGAGGTATTGGAAACCCTTTGCACTCATGCACTTCAGTTCTTAGTGCTTTTTGCACAATTTTGTCTTGCCTCAAAGTGACAGAATTTATACATTTTGTTCTGGATTGCTCTGCACCTTTTTGTCACCTGAACAAAACAATGCAAAAAGAAGTAATTGGTCTGATCTTGTTCAATATTGTGCAGGACACAACAATACCACATGCAGACAATACTGTCTGCCCTTTGCACGCATCTTGCAAAGGCGTGCACTTCGATTATCTTCTCCCTTGAAGCAGCATAGATTCTTAAAAGAAGACAGCTCAGATCGCTAGAGTAAGGGCAGCACAGACACCCTAATAAAATCTGCAATTTTCTGCAGAGTTATGAAGTGCCAGCTGTCCCATTTTCAGATAAAGGATTCTGAATTCCCTGGCCAGCTCTGCATGTGGAATGAGTGGCACAGGTTCCTCTGGGCGCAGCCTGGAAGCTGTCTTGCCTGCTCACCAGCTCTGCCTGTGCCTGCACCTCTACATATGCTGGGCCAGCTGGACAACTTGGGCTGGCCAGTCCCTTCTCTAGTGGGAGTGCCCACAGCCAGCTTCAGAGGCACTGGTAAAACAAAAGGAAGCAAGAATGGGTTTATGGACAGGGTCTGTCACAGATCATTAACTCAGGTGGAGAAAATGAGCAAACAGTTTCTTAAACAAGTAACTATAAATAAGTAAATATGAAAGTTGGTAGTATATGATATTTCAGCTTAGGAGACAGAAAAATCCTGCACTCTCCATGCTGAAACATATGTAGAACCTTCTTAAACTGTAGATGGTAAATTCTTAATAGGAGAACTTCACTCAGTTTAACAAGCTCACAGTGATTCCATGCTAGGCTGTCCATTTCAAATGAACTGATCACTGAGGTAAAAATGCTGGGTTTATGTATGGACCCACACAAGCACCCTCCACAAAAGATACAGAACACATCCCCCAAAAGATTTGTATTATAAGTACATAGAATTAGCAATTAGCAGACAAAAACAAAATCTCGTATGTCTTAATATTGTTGCCATTGAAAGGCAACAAAATTAAATGGTGCATAATTAAATTGTGGAATGTACCATTTTTGCTCCCCAGCCACCAACCCTGCTGGCAAGGGCTGCTCCGGACAGGAGCCCAGGCTAATGGAGCCACAAGTTCAGCAGGTTCACCTTATCTGTACCACGCAGCACCTGGCCAGTAATTGCAGACACTGTGAGCAGCTGCTCTCCAGTCACAGGTATGGAGGCCTCCTAACACTGTCCTTGCTCTCTCAGGTCACTTCCCATCAAGAAAACCTTGACCTGACTGTGAGAAAAGGAGCACGCAGTGAACACTGGCAGAAGTACCACTGCAAGTGAGATTGACTTAACTAGAAAGATTTTCTTCTGCATGGTTGTCAGAAAAACACTCTCTGGAGATGCAGGAGGCTGCATGTTTGTGAAGTGAACTCATTACTCTCAGGGCTGAGGAAAGCTTCCTGAGGGTAATGAGCTGCAATGCCTGGTATGAAGTAGGTGTGCACACAAATTTGGCATTTACCTGCTATTCATGTGTTTGATTTTGAAACAAAGTGAAAAAAAAGCACAAGTAGTCTTGAAAGCCAGCACCATATGATGGTAGTCATTGTAAGTATAGCCTGTTCCTTTGTAGCACTCCCTCTTCCTGCCCAGTTGGGTTATTCTCTACATACTCCTTGATGCTGATTCCCTCCTCTCAGGCAAGTATGTATATCCAAATGCCTAGATCAGCAGGATACTTTACATTTTCATGCATATATCCTTCAGCACCTGACAAGCAACACAGAAATGAGAGGTTGTTCTTCCCAACTGTGGAATCTTCAACAAACTCATTATTTTACTTAGCAATGGCATGAATATCCAGCTTCACTTTCCAAGTCGACAAGGCATAAAGGAATTAATTAAACTACATTTTTTCTGGATCATTTTTACTGACAACAGTGAAAGCTAAATCTGTCTGCAACTTGCCCTTTTCTACCAGTATTTTCCTGAAAAGCAGAATAGCTTTGAAAGACAGAAATGTCGGAGACAGCCATCAATCGCAGGATTCCTCTAAATCAGGGTCAAACCCTACATTCATCAACTCTGAGAAGAGTGGTTTTGCTAAACACAATCAGGCACCTAGAGCAGGGCAGGTTTTCCATAAATGCCAAGACAAAGCCTTTTACTTCGATCTGGCTGATGTTTTTGAGTTGACTGAGACTATTCAGGAACCAAACTGCAGTTCCCACATGTGAATGTGACCTGACATCTGCGGTTTGTGGCAAGGAAAGACTTTGTTTTGGTTAGACTATCCCAAAGAGAGGAAACTACCCATGCAAATGGGGAGGTGATCCTCCATTTATTCACCTGTGTTGTTCTGATTTCAGGCATGTTTGGACTCAAGCATTTTGTGACAACTAGAATGAGGCAGACAGAATTTGCTACATATTTGACATATCATCATTTGATAGCCCATGCTAATTGTGTTAAGAATGCAGTAGATATTAAAACCACAAAGTGAATACCACATTGGATAGCATGACCAAACACATGGTAAGGTATAGAGTATTCATAAAGGATCAGGAGACAAAATGCCAGAATATGATCCATGTGCCAGTGGGCAGAATGCATTGAATGAATGGGTAAATGGGACTAAGTCATTAGTATAATTTCATCAGTTCACAAATACCACTGCCAAATCAAAGCAGTATCTATTTTCTGCCCAAGAGCCACACATTATTTTCCTTCATTACTCACTCTTCTTTAGTTTGATCCTATATAAGCTTAAAACAGTGAGGAAAAAAATACAGCCTGTATGGAAAATTGCGGTGGGATTGCAAAAGATGTAAAGCTTGCCAAAGAAAATGAACTCTAAAAACTGTTTTCCTTGTTTATGTGTTCTCTCCAGGCCCTCTTGTTTATGTAAGGCTCAATATATGATCAAGTTACCTTGCGTCAGCCAGGCTGTGGTACTTGTCTGTGTGTGCACTTTTGGCCCGCAGCAAATGCAAGAAAATTTAACTTGGTTTAAGCCCCTTTCACTGCAGACCTAACCCAACTTACCTTGTGTTCACTGTGGGGTGGGAGCATGCACCTACCTCACACACAGTCACACACTGAATCCCAGGAGACTTATGCTGTGTCTGAGACCCAGGATTATGAAAGGCACCCTAAAGGGCATTTCAGACAGCTTGTCTTTCCTTCTGCAGATATATTGTACAGGCACAAGAATGAAGGGCTTACCTGCCATGCCTCCACCTTCTTAATGTCTGCACAGGACCCATTGGTGAAGAGTCCCTTCCCAGGGGTACAGGTATAAATATCCTGCAAGGCATGGGCAATGGAATACACTGCCAAGTACACATTATAGGATATCCGCAAGTGCGTGTAGTCCATGTATGGCGTCTCCACGCTAGTGATGTTCTCATCCCCGGTGCACGGAGGTCGGAAGGCCGATGTTCCATTTCCAGCTCCCAGCGCCTCTTCATGGCCCTTGTGGAAGGAAGTTGAAGCAGGAGAATTTTTGGACCCATCAGGGAGATAGCAATTAAACGTCTCCTCCCAAAACTCCTTGGCAAAGCCGTTGTTGGTCGACTTCTTGGGATGCACCTTCTGCAGGAACTCACGAAAGCCTGGGATCTGTCCTGCCTTCAGTGCAAACCCGATGGTGCTGCCGATGACACGGAAGAACTCCGGCATGGCTATTAGGGAAGAGCTGGCCCAGGCCTCGCTTGCCAGCCAGATCTTGCCAGTGATGTTTCGCCTGACAATCTCTTTGATGAGAGGCTCCAGGTCCGGGCCACTAGAGAAAACAACAATCACTCTTGCTGTGGAGTTCTGGATGACCTCTACCACCTGTTGGATCTCCTCTTCATCTGAGTACTGGGAGATGAGCTCACTAAAATCAATGCAGATATCCCTCTCCTCTGCCTCTTCCCGAAACTTTTCAATCCCTGGCCGGCCATAGTCGTCATCAGCTGCGATTGTTCCCACCCAGTTCCAGCGAAAGTACTCAATGATGTCTGCCATGGCTGTGGCCTGATGCTCATCGTTGGGGATTGTGCGCAGGAAGGACTTGAACTGGTTCTTATTGCTCAGGAGACGACTGGATGAGGCATAGCTGACCTGTCAGAGCACAACAAACAAGCAAAACACACCATAAAGTGAAATGCCTAGAAATAAATTACATCCATTTACCCAGCATCACTGTCAGCCTGTGTAACCTCAGATGGGGCAGGGAGGGAGCTGAGCACCACACTGGCAGCCCCATTTTCTTAGCCTGTGTTTGCAGGTGATCCACTCTGAGAGCCTGCATGTTCTTGTAGCTGTCCTACAGAGGCACACACACAGGAGCAGCTGCTAAGACCCGAGAGGCTGGAGCCAGCTTGTGCCCACCTGCAAGGTCAAGGATCTGAGGGAGAGAGAAATAGACACTAGATTGGAGGAAAGGCAGAGATTTCTGTCAAATCCAGAAGTAAAAAGAATGTGCCATCTAGATAAATGAGGGCAATGCACTTAATTAAGACAAAACGTAGGCTTTCTCTGTCCTGAAGCAGACATGAGACAGCAGGATGGTATTGCCATCCCGAAGCTACTCTGTCTGTCTCTCCTTGGCTTTGCCATCCATCCCCATCCTTAAACAGGCTCCATCAGGCACTGTGTGCTTTTTATATACAATCCCTGTCAGTTGATATAAGAAGAATGTGATGTATATCATCTCCCTTGATCCTACAGAGTGTTATGGTAATGCTACTTTAGCAGTGTTTCCCGATTGCTGGCCAGAATAAGCAAAGAAGCCAGTGGGCATTCCAAACTTCATAAGCCAACATGTTTTATGGCTAAAATTGGATTTTATTTCCTTTTCTAAAACTATCAAGAAATATTTTATTTTCCTAATTGGAACAAATGCCATATGCTCTTGAGATATAATTTGAATTATCTACAAGTAGGAAGAAAACCACAAACTCCAGATAATAACAGTTTAAAGATCTCGAGAACTTTTAAAATGCATTTTGAGATTGGTGTCTGAGTTCTTTAGGACTGACTCTCATTTGAAAAAGTCTTCTATAAACAGTTCATTTTGTACAAAGTGGAAATTTACAGAAAATCTTATCTCTTCCTTAAACTCTGTTATTTAATGTTTCCGCAAGAAGAAAGAAAAGGAGGTCTTCCAGTGCAGTTTCAAGGGCCACAGGAGTAAATCCTCCTTTCAGAGCTGTACTCTCCCCTGGACAGGCTCTTGCCCAGTGCTGCTCTCACCCCCTACAACTTTTTGCCAAGAGGTACAGGCAACGTGTCTCACTGCCACACGTGCTGTAAGGGGACACTGAGGTGAGGTACTGAGAAACAGAACAGAAGTTGTAACATTTTCAGTGTCTACGTCAACAGAATGAGTAATGAGCCGTACATTAATTGTAAAATATACCTCCAACTCATACTGAAACGCAGGCCTGGATTTGCTAATGGCCTTGCTAAAAATGGCTGTGACAATTCTACCTGACAACTGCCAGTCTAAAAGCCTGCTTTCAGTTGTGATGCTTCAACCACCTGGCTGAGACTTTGTTCCAGAACTGAACCTCCTGACATCTACCCTTTTCTGCAGCATCTAGATAAAGCTACTGCCTCATAGGACAAATGTCATTCTCTGTTTAAAGGGAAAGTCTGAGAACTGCAAACATCTCTTACGTTCAGTTGAACTCACCAACCCTTCTCAGCTGCCCTTGTTCACCTGGTAATGTGGTGTGTAAATCAACAGTGCCTTATAAGATGTCATCAGGGTGCTTATTACATGACAACTTTCAATGCCACTCTGGGCAATACCCAGATAGCACAGTTTAAATCACTCCTGCCCTGCTCAGAGACCAAATGCCCAGTTTTTCAGACTCCTGCAAGGGAGTCAGACTGATAAGACTCCACAGACAAGATATATTACTGCGCACAGGGCAATCAAGAATCCTTCCTTCTTCATTCATGGTGCAGATGGGAATTGGAACCCTGGCTGAAGCAAAGATATATCTCTCAGGACAGACTGAGAGCATATTGTGACACAATCTTGTTATAAGGGCTCTTGTGAGCTCTGGCACCTGTATTAACTTTGGAAGAGGAATTGGAAGTGTTAGGCTATACAAGGTAACATTTAAATGGATAAGGCCAAGCACTTTTTCCTAAGTTGACTTCAGTGTAAAAATCTAAAATCAAGAGCAACAACATTAAGCCAGCCTTGTACTTTGCTTAAGGTCTTGGCAGAGCAACAAGCCTCTTAAACAAAAGGATGGGACCATGGATGCTGGCCCTGGCCCCAGCCGAGTCAGAATGCAGCCCGAAGGATGCTGCGACACAGGAATTGGCACAACCACATCACCACATGGATGACCTCGGGACAAGGGGGCCCAATCATATCCACATGATTTCACAAACCTTGTTTTGGTTGCCCTAGGGCAAAAGAAAGGCAAGTCAGCTCAGAAGAAACCTCCACAGCACCTGATCAGCATAAGCAACAACTTTACAGGTCACCTACTTGAATGATCAGACATGCTGAGAGACCTAAAGAGCAGCTGGAAATGACTGAGCACTGCCTTGAGTGGGCTCTGTGGGAGCTGAACTGGACCAGAGAGTCACCACTGTGAAGTAACAACACAGCTAAGCTCTCAGGGCTGGCAATTGTCATTGACTGGCCTAAAATACCCGTATTCACAGATTAAACCACTCTAGAGGACTCCAGTCCTCCTAGACTAGGCTGCTGTTGGCTAAATGTTGTTACTTGCTGCTCAGTAACCTTTGTATTTGGGGACTGCAAAGTGCTAGCAAGACACATTTCTGTCATAACAATGACACCCACCCCCCTCCCAACCCCCATTTTATTGTTTCTCTCCTTAAAGTTCTATTGGAAACGGCAAAGATTGAGCGATCTTTGCTTAATCTCTGCAGAGCAGAGAAGCAGGCCACTTTGTGTAACCTAGAGAAGTGAGGTGGAAGCATACCTGAGGTATGTAAAAGAGTCCCAGCAGATTGGCCACAGCAGTGGAGATGCCAGAGCCAGTTGCTCCCACAACTGCAATGGTGGAAGGGATATGTTCTGAGCAGTTACAGAATTCGTCCAGGTTCAAGGAGTCTATCTTGTTCTGGGCCACAAAACTCAGTGTGGCCTCCAGGGCTTTTGAGACTGTATTGCAAGTGTCAAATATCCTGTATCCCAGGGTCATGTTGGGAAGGAGAGTTGGGCTACTGTTTATTTCTTCTATGGCAAAGATCATAGCCTGGAGCCAGCGGAAGCCTCGGAAATTATACCTGGGGAAGAAAAATAAAAACAAAATAGAGTGAGAAGGAGGAAAACCCAGGAGAGGAGATCAGGAATGAGGCAAAGACAGAGGGTAAAATTCCAGATACAAAAGGCAAAAGTAACTTACACTATTTCTTTCATCCTACTAAATTTGGAAAGTTTTGCTTTTGTCTCCAGTGGTTACAGAAGAGGTACGCTTATGCTATGAGGTTCAGTCCTGGCTTTCAACTTTTCAGTTTGGGACCTCACTCCAGAGGTGAACTATTCTAAGTCCCCTAAAATCTGGGAAAGTTGAAAGACAACATGTCTGGAGTGACAACTCTGGCCTGTCCCTTGTGCTCAGGACCCTGAACCTGATCTTGCAGTTCCTGAGGAAATGGATGTTGTGATCCTCTGACTCAAAGCTACACCTACCAGGTTTGCTTCCAGGCTCCTCTGACATGTTTCTGAATGCAGATGGCAGTGTCTGCTAAGCCTGTGCTGATGCTGCCTGGGACTTAGGCTCAGGGATACTCCCGGAGTGTGTCAGCTCCTCCCGGCTTTGGGCAGGCAGAGCAGGCTGAGCCACAGCACTGGCATGCTGCTGGATGCAGAGGTGCCTGGGAACTCTGCTCAGGGAAATTCGACCTCACATGACACATTTCACTTTGTGAGAGAGAGCACAGTCAGACTGTTCATACCAGAGAACAGAGACACGCTATAAATATAAATCCTAGTGTAAACTGGTAACTTGTTAATTAGATACTTCAGTGCCTTCACTGAAGGAGTAACTTTTCTCATTATTATGGTGCTCTCACACATCTGCTTTAGACATGAACTCAGAAGAAGCTCTCAGAACTGGCCTGTGAAACTGAAACTGTTTTTTGAAGCTTCCCCTCTTCTCTAAAATGGAGAAGCTGAGTTTTCTGATCGTCTCGCACCTGTGCATGGAGCTAACCCAGAGCTGCAGATTGGTGGCAAATGTGCTGCACGAGCTGGGAGTCCCTGTTTGTGGCATCAGTAGGCTGGCAGTGGAATAATCTGAAGCAGGATGATTGCTTATCCAAAAAGGAAAGAAATTTCTTCGTGGAAAGCAGGAGGAAGAAAGTACCTTTGATACATTTTATTCTGAAGTTTTACTGTGTTTTCTCCTATAAAGTTGCCCTGGCAACCAGTTGTGTGCCTGTGAGGCTGCTGTGTTTTAAGGCAATGCAGCTGGAATGGCAGAATCTTTCATGAACTGAAACCTGCCCTTCCTTGGAATGCACTATGGGTCAGGATACCAGTTAGTTTGCAGTTTTGTTCTGAGTTGCAGGTGAAAACAGTAAAGTGTCAATGCTGTTATGCTTGAGATCCACTGGGAAAAGTGACGGGCCCCAAAACTGGAAAAACCTGGGGAAATAGCCTGCCCAAGAACAGATTCTATATGAAATGGTAAATTGTAGGTTTCACATGAGTCACATTTTGAAATGCTTAGAGAAATGTTCCCATTACTAAGGTGAAGATTTCTAAAGACAAGCTTCATGAAATCGCAACCTTTCAATCTCTGAGATATATGACCTGAACATTTTTAATTGCTGGATTAAATTAATTGCTTCCAAAGTTGATGTTAGCTATGTCTGACTTTTTCAAAGCTGAATGAACAAAGCCACATTACTTCCATTCCAGGAGTTTTATCTGATTCATCTGGGATCAGAATTTCTAAAGATATAACATCTAAGGTTTATCTTTAAGTCTTAAAAAACTTAATTTATTCAACTTGACTTCACCTCTTCAGACATCTTTGGTCAAATTCCAAATGAGGTTCAGCTCTGAGGTTGTACCTCAAAGCCCAGACAGCACAACTTCAGCACAGATCTCTTCAGGTCAAAAAGTTTGAGTCCTTAGTTATAACTTATTACCAAAGGGACAGTTAGCTTTATTAAGATTAGTCTCAAGAAGCACAGGAGTGTGGGTTACTGATACAAGTAATTTGGTCATTTAGAATATTTTTTGCTCTAGTTTCAAACCATTAAGGAATGAGATGCAATGAGAGAGCTCTGAAATAAAAGGGCAAGTCTCAGAGGGATCGAGTCCGTGAGTGCTGTGTACAGAAAGAAGACGTGTTGGGCACACCATGTTGCCTCACGTGGTCAGTAATGCACACTGGGATAAATGGAAGCAAGGAAGGGTTTTGTGACACTTCTTTTTAAAAAGCTACACGTGTTTACAGATATTTTTAATAGGATTTGAAGCAAGGAGCCATATTCAGGCTCTTCCTGTAAAAGAGAAAAATCTGATCACATTTTCTATATTTAAAGGGAAGACTACTGAGAATCTGGGAAGTTCAAAGATACCACTATACTACTGGGAAAAGCTTCACACATTTGAGTATATGTAAAAGCAAATTTAAGCCTGCTCACTTTAAATTATACAGGTGAAGTATGACACAAAATTATTTTGCCTGCTTGAAAGGAATTTGGCTTTATTTTTTTTAAATGCCACAAGGTGGTATCTTCAGATGGTATCTTTGAAAGCAGTGATGTGGGTTGTCTTACCCTTCACTTCAAAGAAATATTTGGCATTTAATTCAGCAAATGTGGACTAAGGCCCATGATACACAGTTGCTTTTATTTTCCTTTATGACATACGCTCCTGATTAGTGTATATTTACAGTATAAGGCCTCTACTTCAGGTGCTTGCATTTGGATTAATTTTATTTTGGAGGGAAAGGAGAGTAGGGGCTGTTTTCTGGGAGCTAGACTCCAAAATATCTTGAAATGCTTTCAATAATTTATCTTAAACTAACCTAGGCAGGAGACCTGTGGTTCTCTTCACTTGCACCTCTGCTGATAGCAGCATCAGCAGCTCAGGGGGAGAGGATCAGATGGGATGAAGACAGCATTCCTCACTCTGTTTTCTCTAATACCTGATAGATCTTCAGACAAGCTCTCTTTTTGTCAACTGAGACAGTGTTGTATCAGTTCCGTAACACAGATATGGTCAGACAAAGCAGTGCTGCCAAACTCCTCTAAATGAAACAAGATTCTTTCAATTTCTGTGAATGGATATTTTGTGGATAATTTCTCTCCCACTGTACTGTAAGATCCCAGCAGGGGACTGCAGATAGGTTCCTCTTGGCTTGTTGTGTACATGAGGGATTGCTCAGAGCAGCCTTTGAACCTGGCAGTAGGTCCCACTGATGCAGCTGACCTCCTGTGCTATGCTGCTGCTGTGATTAATACGATCAGTCACTGGAATGCTCTGTCAACCATGCAGAAATGTGACTGGTAATTTCCATAAAGAAACTGTGCAGGATTTACTATCAGAAGCAAGCTTTCATTAGATTTCCAGAATATTTAAATTCACATTTAATATTTAAATGGTATTTTCTTGATGGAAAAGAAGCAGGCTCCAAAGCTCATTTTCTGCTGTATTACTTTACAGGTATGTTCACATAGTTTTGCATTTTAACACTTCTGAGATGTGGTGCCATGAAAAGTGGCCATTAAGCTCTAAATGAGAGTTTAATGTAAAAAATTCAGAGCCCACAGGTGTAGATGGGAATTTTTATTTACACTCCTTCCTTAAAGGTTCCCCTTCTGACGCCTGTTCTCCCACCTCTCAGAGTATTCAACCCACTGATCTTTCTCTTCCCAGGGAGGAGCACAAACAGGGAGAGAGAAATCGGAAACGATACCTCACCGTAACTGTCACATCTGCAGAGCACAGCTGTGCAGCAGACCAGTCTGCTAGATACTAAACATGTCTGTCAAATGGTGCTCAGGATGGCTTAAAAGTCTCAGCCAGTGTTTCGAAGCAAGACTATGTAAATTAAAGGACACAAAGCTATCTGCATGGTTTAAGCTCCCCATAGCTCCATCCCCTATTTGTTTGTATGGTTTGGTTTTAACAGCCCTTACTGTCTGGATCCAGCAGGGAAATTGGTCCTGATCCTTGCTAGTCTCCGTAAAGAAATAATTCACAGCCTCATGTGTATTCATGACCTTCATTTATCACACTTGCAAGGCACTAAGCAGTGGAATATGAAGGAAAAAAAGGAGAAAGTGATGTGAAAGCTCTGAATACAGCTTTCACTTACCCTCCCATATCTGACAGGTACTTAAACTCAAAAATGGTGGCAAAGCCTGCATACGCCTTTCGATCACACCAGCACCCCTCTTTCTCTAGCGGCTGCATGCACATACTAATTTCTCTGTCCTTTCTAGATTTCCAGTACATTAATTGCATGTTATTGCTGCTGCTACCACTGTTATTTCTAAGCTATGCAAAGGGGAGACCTTCAGTCATTTGTTGGATTCCTGCAGTCACAGGTATAATGAGTTGCTTACCCATCTCACAATCAAGGACTGGGGGCGAGGGGAGTTACGTAGAACAAAGAAAATCAAAAATTAAAAAATTACAATTCAGAAGGTGAATGGAAGAGAGAGTAAAGGATATAATTTCATCTTAGGGAAGAAATTCTAAATATCTCGTTATACATTCAGGTCTGCAAAGGGATTAGCAAATACATCTGCAAGGGCTAGAATTAAAATTCTGTTCTCTCAGATGGACAGAGAAACTCAGTGGGCTACAAAGTCCTGGAGCCATGCTCAGTGAAGTCTTTCACTGTGACGTGGGGACAATGTCTCACCACAGTTTCACAGCTTGAAAGCTTTGTGTCACAGTGTGGGACCTTGGATAGGCCGATGATCAGAATACAGGGATACTGCTAATCTCCCTGAAATCAAGAAAGGGCAGAGAAATCAGGTTATGAATAGACCTCTGGGGGTGCTGACAGGGAATGGAATGGGGGTCAGGGCCTGCTGATGCTGTGCTCAGTCTCTGCCTCCACTGCACACATCAGATATGCATCAGCAAATGTTATAAGGAAAGTTGCTGCAGCAGCACCTGAGGCATACAAAGACAGGAGGTGTTTTTATATCAAATGCAGGATCCATGATTGCTGAAATAGTAAATAGGAAACAAAACTGCTCTCACTTTGTGTATTCCTATCTGACATTTAGTGTGGCAAAATCATGAGTATGTTTTCACTTCGGACTCTACAACTCAGTGTTTAGAGCACAAGGGTGCATTTTCAGTAGCAACAGCACAAAAAGAATGGAGAACAGATTGTTACTGTTCCCTTTTCCTTTCAATGCTGAGTTATGTATACAGTTTCTGAATAATCACGTGCTAGGTATGCACAGTAGGTTCAGGCCAGTATGTTTGCTGAGCTGGAGAGAAAGGTGCTGAGCCATAAGAGCATGAAGAACATAAAAACTGAAAAAGTGGAGAGAAAACTGTTCTATCCATTGGGAAGCCCAGTTTGGGAGCATAGGGATGGCACTGAACACAGCTAAATGAGTGGGAAAATGTCTAAACAGCACAGATCAGGTTGAATAGTCCTCAAAAGAGAGGAAAACCACGTTATCTTGTCTGATACTGAACTCTAAAATAGACGACCCATAGGGTTTCAGTAGGACCCCTTAGGTCTTGTCGTGGAGCTTTTCATGTGGTTTGATGACTTGCTGCTGCAAGAGAGCATGAGGAGAGAGAGGAGGATGCTCACACTCCCAGAGTGACCTGGGAGTCTAATTTTCTTATGTGATATGAGACACATTTTTCTGTGTAGTAAAAAAATTAGAAGCAAATAGATTAAAAGTTGTATGCAGCCATCTGAAAAGGGGGCAGGTATAAAACTTATTAGCCTCAGCTTTGAAAAGATACAGCAGTCCTGGAGAAGGCTCAGAGAAGGGCAACAAAGGAGTTAAAGATTTGGGACAGATTTAGCACCTTTGGTTTGACCATGTACAGTCACATTTATGCTTCTCTAGTGGATTCCCCACCCCACAGAACTTTTGACACTACAAGACTGGGGAGATTTACTTTGTGAAGAAACTAGAACCTATATCTTTTTTTTCTGCCCCCAAAAACATAAGTTTGATAATTTCAGACCAGTCAATTGCCTGGAACTTAGGAAACTCACATGTGATAATGTAAGATTCTAGCAAATGACTTGAAGAATGTATCGGACTCCTAGAGCCAGCATGCACAGCTCTGCCATGGGCTAATGCCTGATCACAGGGCCCAAAACCAAAAAGGACCACCATGGTTGTGTTGAGAGATTTCTGTACAACTCCAGCAAGAGGAATTTTCTGACTTCAATACTGCTTAAAATAGAAAATCCTTTCAGGAAAAATATCTGCTCTCAATTTGACATGTATAAATAACAAGGAATACACACAAATATTCCCATGTATTTATTGTCTCCATCATTAAAACCTGATGACCAATCTTAAAAAGTCTTTTTAATCCAACCTCTTTTGAATTAAACATTTCCTGCAAACGGACATTTTCTGGTAACGATGTGTGCAATGATGTAACTTCCAGTCATCTCTGGTCCAATCATCCCCTTGTTCCTTTCGTAGTTTCTACTACCTCTGCAGCTAGATCTCTGACCATCATTCTTTCTCCAGTTGCATTATGCTATCAACTCACAATTCATCCAATTCCCTGAAGGATATATGCCACAAATGCCTGCCTCTGCAGCCACCTTTTTTCTCTTTTGCACCTGCATCTTCTTGGTGCAGGGGAAAGAAGAACAGGGATTTTATCCAGGCGAATTTCAGCTGAAGGATACCTTTTAGCAGACTGAATGCCAACCAGAAAGATCTCCTGTTGTGCCCTTAAAACAGCTAGTCTGGCTTTTCAGGATTTGCCTGTTGTTGGCAGTGCTACCTCATTAACATGCCTTTTGACAACCACACACTTGTAGTACTTGTGGCGGAACATTTTCCAGTGATGTCTTCCAATAATGTGATCATGTCAAGACAGTGACTGAAGCTGACCCAGAGTCGACAGAAATGAAAGCCATTTAGTTTGCAAATATCTGCATTGTCTTGCCTGCCAGCTGGAGCAGGAGAAGAAGACAATGGAGCTGAAAACATGCATTGCTTTCCAGCATTCCACTTTTAAAATGCTGCATTTGGGAGAGAAAAAAAATGCTGAAAAGCTGGCAGAGATTCTTGCTCCATGAAGTAGACCTTGCACATACATTTAGTTCACAACTTTCCTGTACACACACAGAAGAAGCCAAAATAATCCCTGCTTAATTACACTTGGGTGTGCTCCCAAGGACAGGTTCTGGGGATGATCTCATAACCTAGAAGGACGTGTCTTGCTCAGTGTCTCAGTGGGAAACCACACCTGAAATCTGTGAGCGTAACAGGAATGCTCTCAGCCATCCTTCATTGCCATCTGCAACAAAACTGTACTAGATCCCCAGTCTAGGTTGAGAGGTCCAAATAATTCCAGATACACAGTTCTTCACATATGTCTTCACATAGAAGTCCCATAACACTGAAGTGTTTTTCCATGCATTGTCATGACACAATTCCACATGAATTTCTTATATTTTGTTTATATGATGTTCCATTTGCAAGCAGTTTCTGTCACACTTTCCACTTGTTCTGTGTGTTATGTGCAGGATTGTAAGGTTAAAAAGTCCTCACATTTCATCACAAAAATGTCTACACTTTAATAATAAGATAAATTGTTTTCATGTGCATTTCTCCCTCCAAGGTTAACTGCCAAACACTTAAGACAAAACATATATCCATTGTTTACACAAAAGAAAAGAACTCTGGGTGAGGAAAGCCTGGGCTTAAGTTTGGGACTTTTACAAAGTCCTGAAGAGACATTTATCTGTTCAGTGGGATTTTTCAAAAGCCATGACCGATCTCACCTTCACCTATTCACTTGTTTAGGCAACCAAACAGTTTGTAAAGTCTTACAAGATGACAAGCAGAACTGGACAAAAGATTGATTTCTAAGCTATTTTGCCATGCCTTACTTTAATCAAATGAACTAAAAGGCACTATTGGTAATTTTCTGTCCTGCTAGGAAAGCTAGTTTTCAGATACTATTCAAATGTTCCCTGTGAATGGCCAGATACATCAGTATATTAATGTTTTGGCAGCTTCAGGTAGTACAAAGATTGCCCTCTTTTAGTGTCCAAATATTGTTTATGTTACTCTTTAACATACACACTTGTTTTTTCTATTATTTACATCTTACTTTCCAATTGCAAGCATCAGATTACAGACCATATTTACACAATTTAAAGTCAAGAGATGTGAAGACTTCCCCACCAAAAGTTTTTCTTTTCCCCTTTTACTAGCTTACCTTATACACTCCACTGATTCTGGCCTTGATTTTAGATCCTGGTCTTTAGCAGCCACTCCAAAATGAATGGGGAACAATCCTCCAAGAATAATGTCTCCCTTCTTCTGTGCCCGTTGGTTTGGCCCATAGGCAGCAGTGCTCCAGGTAAACAGGAAAAGAATCAAGCAGCAGCTATATGAAGTCATTGTTCCTTTTTTCACCAGGGGGTTATAGGATGCAAAATTGGAAAAGGTGATGTAAAAAAGCAGATGTCGAAGCTTTTCCTTTCCTTAATACAGCACAGAGAGGATTTGGGGCACATGTTTGCAGGGAGATAAGCAACAAGGTGGGAGCCACAGTGCTGGTGTTTCTCCCTCTGTCTTCTCCATTGCAAAACAAAAATTCAGCTGCCCTTCTTCCTTCATAACCGAAGCATTATGGAGAGCCCATCTCTGAGAACTGTAAGAGAAAGATTTGAAAAGTGATTCCAGCTGTACACCAGGACCCCACGTTGCCATGATGGTTCTGCTTTGTCAAACCAAGCCCTCAATATACCCCTGAAGCTGCCCCCACTCAACAACTGACCTGGGACATATCTCAATCTTGGCAAAGTCAGCCAGGCACCCTGGTGACATCAGCCACACCTCCTCAAACAATGTCAGACGCCTGCTTTTCTGCCACATACCTAAGGTGGGTTGCTAAATCTTCCCATGGCTCTGTGTGACTCTGGTCATAGCGGGTGCTGTAAAACCTGTGATCAGTGTCCATGAACAGAGCACATTGTGAGACCTGGGCTGGCAAGTGGGGAACAAGGAAGCATCAAACGCACAAAGATTCAAGCCTTTCTCTTAAGCAAATAACCATAATAATCTTTTGGTGTTGGTCCATCATCTCCTGTCCATTGATCATTCTTAACTCTCTGGTTTGAACTTATCCTTGCTAAAAATAAAACCAGGTCACCAGAAACAGTTCTTTCACATTGAAAGGGAGAATGAATTCCAGGGAAGCATTTGAAACCAATATACTTCTCCATAATAAATCATGAAGACTTTAAAGTTTTGGTAATCATGCCATTGAAAGCTTAGCTATAGCAGCCTTTGAAGCCTGTTTCCTGGGGATGAAAAATACTGCAGCTTCTCTGTGCTCAATACACTTTCCCTGCAGCACATCTACAGGCCTCCCAAATGAAGAACTAACTTAATTATGGCATATGAAAATGGCTATGGCTACAGGAGAGGAGATAGCACAGAAAATTCACACTGAACAGCTCTTCAGCCTATTTGAAACAGGTCTAAAAGTTACTAGTAAAAATCTGAAGTTAGTCAAATTTAGAGTAGAAGCTAGGCATACATTGCTAATCCTGAGGACAATTAATTTCTGAAGCAAGTCATCAAGAGTTTTTAAGTGTTGAGAACCTTTTTATGAAGATGACTTATTATCACTAAATGCTCCTAGATGGATTTGATCTTCAGCTAGGTCAAAAAAAGAGCTACTGCAGAGAAAAACTGTGATCGTGAGGCTTCTTCTAGTAGCCAGTCTGGATGATCATCCATCCTGCATGACCACCAAGCATGTGGAATTATTTCATACATTTTTGTTACAATGAAGGTCTGGATGCAGCAGTCAATGAGAGAGGAGAGACAAAGGTCCTGTTGTTCTCATGCCTCTGTGGTCACTGCACTCAGACATCTGGGCAGACACCGCAATTCTGTGTGGTGGGTCCACTCTAAACTATTCTTTGGCCCTGGCTTGAACACTTGTTCAAATGCACTTGCATTTTTATTGGCAAGGGCAATCAAATCTTTGGCTAGATATCAAAATATGTCTAGGTATTGGCATGTGGCCCTTTGACAGCTGGATGATAGAATTTTAACCAGAACCAGGATTAGGAGGGGACAGAGCAGTGCAATGAGTGAGTGTCCCAAAGCATTTGGGTTTTGATCGTTCCTGGTAGGTGGATGGTGGTTTTGGCTTCTTCAGTGCCCAGCAGAATAAAGAACAAAACACTTTTCCATATTTCAGTTAGAGAAATGTCATCTTCCTCCCATCAGCTGTGGTTTCAGGAAAGATACAAACACTAGTGAAGCACTGATACAGTGTCCTGAGGTGAGGACCAGCACAAGCAGGGCCAGCACTTAGAGGCAAGACGTTTGAAACAGGAAGAGTAATTTCTGAAGAGACACTGCAAAGGCATGGGATGGTCTGACTAATGCTATTTAGCCCAGCTCATCCCCTCCCCCAACTCCCTCCGGGATGGCAGGGACCTGGGGGACTGCATGCTCCAACAGGTGCAGGGATGGGGTCCCCGGAGGCTGGGCAAGGAACCATGCGTGGGACTTATCCAAGGTGGGATGGGGTCAGTGACTTCCCCATCTGCTGTGGGAGGACCACAGCCTGCTGATTTACTACTCTATTTTTCTGCTTTTACTTCAATAAGGTTTTCTTTTGCCTTTGGGGTTATTTGCTTATGAAAAAAGAAACTAGTTCCATCAGCAACAGTCAGACAATATAATTTAGTTTGCTGGGATACTGTGGAGGGATTTGGGCTGATGCTACTGAATATTTAGGAACTCTCACCACCAGACAGTACATGGCTGAAGTATGAAATGTAGAAAAAGTAAATTCACATTCTTATTTATCCTTTCCCACAGCAGACAAAGTCAAAAGATCCAAACTGGTAAAATACAGTAAATTTTAAAACAGCATTTACAGCACTTAGTAGTCCAAGATGTCGTTCAAGAGCATGGCAATGGAATAGACAATGAAAACAAAATTATTCATTCATGGTACAGCGCAATAGTTGGTATCCCCCTGAATAATTTGGAGTTCTCAGAGAGAGGACACAGAACTGAAATAACATCAGAGGTGATGTCTGGGAACAAGATGGGCTGTGTATATATAAAGCACATCCCTGAGGCAGCAGACTGAAGGATAAATGTACAAGGATGCACTGGCACAAAAGAGCAAAACTAAGTGTATGCTCAGCTCCTCTTAAATCTCAGTGTCCAAATGTACAACTCTCCATAGCTAATGCCAGCTATAGCTGAAAACCAAAATTCATTTAATGGGAGACAGGGGACTCCCAGCCGCTTTCAAGTGTCCTCCACACCTAAAGATGAAAATATTTGAAGATACTGATTTCCTGATGGACAGTTGTGAGCTTGCTGCCAGTGCCCCAGATAATATCCTCTAGTATCAACTTCTGTTGTGGCAAATTTTCCTTCAGTTCTCTTTTCTTTAATTAGATTAAGATTATGAGCCTCTTCCTTATTAAAGGAAAGCATTACACAGTCAATGATTGAATTACCTGCTGATGTATGCTTCCAGACATAAAACTTAGCATACTACAGGTGGAAATTGTACTACTAATAGAACAAATTACTGTGGTCCTGTAGTTTTCATCTAATAAATTAAAAAAAAGATTAAATTAACAAGCAACTGAATTAAGATGGAAGTTTGGAATCCATTGCTATTTTTTTCCTTTGCAAATGTTTTTACATGTAAAACATTATTCAGTATTAGCACAAAAATTCTTTGATTATGAACTCTTCAATGCAGAACACCTTTTTGCTGTACATATATTCAGCAAATACAATACCATAAGATTACTTTTGCAAGAAAAATACAAAAATAAATAGTAATTTTCTCTTTTTTTTTTGACACAGCCTGATTTTTTAATCCACCTCCCCTTTTAAAAATAATCTTCAATAGTTTTTCCACTCTGTTTCGTTAACTATCAGACATTTTGATTCTGAAATGTCTTGGAAGAGAGCTTCTAAGCTTCCGTGGAGGAATTTGAAAGGGTTCCAGGAACAAGATGAGCTATCAGGCAACTATTGCCATGGCAGGAGCAGTAGCTGAGGTGGGAAGGGATGGTACCCAGGGTACAGTTGTGGGTATTTGAAAAGCTTGCAGGAGCATTTTGCCAGTTGAATGAAAGTTTTAGTTGTCAGACTAAATCATGCAGAAAAGCCAGAAATGTTCAATAATCTTTGGTTTTTGGGACGAAAAGAAGCTGAATGGCACACTCGTGGCATGCATTACTTATGAAGTACTTATTAATCAAACAGTAACTAACCACAGCTCTCAACAGCAGCACTGAGGTACATCTAATAGCTGGTGTGGGAAGGATCTCAAGGGACTGTGAAGCAGCCCCTCAGCCCAAGAAGGGCTCAGCCATAGTAGTGCAGTTCCTGGCATATTTTCTCTGAAACCTTGTTGGGAAGAAGACCTCTCAGACACTCAGGGCAGCCTGCTTCAATGCTTCTTTGCTCTTACCAAAGAAAATGTTTTCTCACATCTTACTTTAGTGGTTTTTGTTACAACTTAAGCCTGTCTTCTTCTCCCATCTACCACATGCAGGCCAGTGCCTCCCTGCTCATAAACACCTTATTTGGGATTTGACCCACCTCCCCTTTTACTCTTTTTTTTTTTTAGACCAAACAAATTAAATTAATTTTTTTTTTCATAAAGATGCTTTCCTGAGCTCAGATTATTCTTGTTTCATTTCTCTGGCCTCTCTCCAGCATGTCTCCACATTTAGTGCAGACCAGTGCCCAGAAATGGACACAGTGTCCTTGTTTGGCCCTTACCAGCACTGAGTAAAGTAGTAGGATTACTTTGTGTGTCTTGCAGGCTACAGCCCTGTTTGTACATCTCAGCATGGCATTTGTCTTTTTTGGAACAGCATGATATTGTTAACTTATGGTAGATCATCAGCTGAACACAAAGCAAAGTTCAGCTTGTTTATATTCACAAGGCCATGAAACCTCACAAGAAATTATCATTTTCCAAAAGCTTTTCCCTCACATTCAGTTCAAAGGTAGCATCTGCTAAATTTTACATGATTATCCTGCACACCAACAAGGAACCAGCATGGACAAGCTCAGCTATGTTTCCTGGGCTTTCAGGACCTATTTATAGCAGAGAGCCGGAGAAGATTCCTGATTATGGCCGTGGAAAAAGGACTGTCCCAGACCCAAGAAGACCCTGGCCTCCCACACAGCAGGTTTGTTCTGCTTCTGGGAGGCCTGGATGCCCCAAGGGAACTAAAGAATGACACTTCTGTGGACAACGGACACAGGGTACAAGTCTTCATACTTCTAAGAGCAGACCAGACTTCTAGTGCTGAGGTACCACGACAAGATGAGAAAAAGTAAATTGTTCACATTTGTCACCAGAGCAGGCATAAGCTCAACCCTCATGCTCCTCTTTGGTCAAAATGAGGGACAAGCACATCAAAGATGCAATCAAAACCAGAGTGCTGGTGTGCTCAAATGGAGGAGCTGTGCTTGTGAACTGCTCCATCTTTAAACAAGGCAAGTGTCAACTGAAAATTTACTACAAAGAACTTTTTTCCAATGCAGAAGAAGACAATTCTTACACAACACACTGCCTAAAATAAGGAGATTTTTATCTGGACAAATAGCATGATTGAAAGATGGAATCTCAGCCTTGGAAAAATTTGGAGAGTTTAGATGAATGCAGAGAAAAATTCAGATCTAGAATAGCGATCCTGTTCTAAAAACACCACCCATACACTTGGTTTTGAACTAAATAAAAACCACAAATTCAAGAACTTTAACCAATAAAAAGATTTTACAAAATCATGAAGAACATCAGGATCACCAGGACACTATTTCCATGCCCTGCTATTAGCTTTAGGGCATGTTATCTGTTCCAGATGGAATTTTTCTGGCAGAAATCAAGATAGTAATATACTTTTACACTACAGAAAATGTATGTTAAAAAAATGATACATTACAGTCTCACCTGACATTGCAAAATCTAAGAGGAGGCCAAAACCACAGCACACAAATGAACCACAGTACTGAAGATGCTTCTGAAGCTCACAAATAACGAGACTTGGCCAGTTCAAATGAAGAAAGCCATATGCTTAGCACTGGGAAGAAGAGACTGCAGGAAGAAAAGTAGGCCTAAGAACCTAGTTTGGTCACGAAAAATACTTGTTCTAGAGTAACATTTCAACTCTCCAGGATAAACTAAATATTAGAAACAATATAGTAAACCTGGCAATTGTAACAGATTTAATTCTACTACATCTGATAAACCCACCACTGTCAAGTTTGTCTGAGAGCTACCATTTAGGTTTCCAGAATTTTTGTATCTATAACATTATTTTTACCTAGCAGCCATATCTTTAGCTTTCCTTGACTCCTACAGTCATATATTGGTGTCCAAATAATACAGAACCTACTATGAAAGTGTGGAGCCACATCCTGATCTGTTTAGCACTACAAAAAGCCAGAGTGACAGAAATATGCCTAGGATATCACTGCTGATACTCTGCTCAACACAGAAACTTGACATCAAGGAAGCCTAAACTGTTAGAGGCTGATGTCCAAGACTCTTAACTGTGGACATGGAAAATGGAACCAGGAATAAGCAGAACACTTTGTTTCAAGGAGTCTCAAACAAATCTGGTTGTAGCAACAGCAGCCAAAAGAGCATCAGCTCCTGACTGCTGCATAACCAGATAAAAATACAAACCTGCCTGCAGGCATCATTTACCATGTGCAGATTTAATGTGGGATTACAAGGCCTCTGATCTCCCTCCCACTTCAGTCCTGGCTCACAAAGTGCACTCAACCCCATGCCAAGCCATGTAGCTGCGATTGCACAGCTTTGTAGCAACCACTTTTCCATCAGGACTGCACCTGGCTTTGGAATTCACATAACATTTCTCAAGTAACTTGCATCAGTATCATGTTCAATATCCCTGATCAGTGTGATTTGGGATGTGATATCCCTTTGTGGAAATAATTCTGTGTTTGCTGATGGCAGGAAGCATAAAACCAGAAGTGGCAAAGGAAAATACCTTAGAGACTCATTGGATGCACTCAGCGAACACCATTAGCAAACACAGAGCTGTAAGTGGTTTTTGAGTGGTGAGTGCTTGATGGAAATCCATGTGGAGGGTGACTTATGTCTTTGGAGTAATTTCTTCATGGGTGTGGCTGTAAGTCAGCCTGAGAAGCAGCTCCAGGGACCCTACAGGCGTGACTAGTTTTGCTCCTCTGAAGGGTAAGTGTTTTCTGCGATAAGAGCTAAGGCTCATTTCTACAAGATATATCACAAGCCTCTGAAACAAATACTGGAAGGGAATAAGACAATTCTACAACTTCTCGTCTTTCCACTCTTGTGCCTTCTTCAGTGCAAGTTGAAAAGCCCATGTGTGTACACATCCAAGGGAGCACTGAAATGCATGAGTTTATCAAGGCATCTTGGACAAGAAACAACCTGTGACAAATTCATTAGAACTGCTAAGACATGCTAAGGAGCTACAGCATCAAACAGGATCCATACAGAACAGGTGGGCTTGGAGGGATTTCCAAGTCCTAGGGAGTTCCAAAGCCACAGCAGCCCATTTGCAGCCTTTTGGGAAGTTGCCATAAACCCACCGGTTATTGATTGCTCTGATTTATGCTGGCAGCTGCATTGGACCCTTGAGCAATCTCAGATTTAGAGACTACAGGTACCAGGGAAGCCATCTTGCCTACATCTTAAAGGTGTCCTGTTTTGCCTCTCTGTGTTCCAGATTCTGACCTTCTGTTGTTGTGCCATGGTTTGCTAACTTGATTGTTTCCTACCTCGCCTGTTAAAAAGCCCATCATTTTATCAGTTGTTTAAAGCAGATGAAAAGATGCCTTTGATATAATACCAATCTAAAGGCTTCTTGGCAGTTTCAATGATTTTTGTCTTTATGTACGGAGGAGATTAAGGGAGACTCTTGAGAGTTGCAATAAAATAGGAAATTAAATACTTTGCTAAAGTAACATTTTTTACTAAATTGATTTCTCTAACTTTCCTTGCTCCTAAGGAAAGTCTCAACCAACATGCTAACGAGCGTGCATTTCAGTGAGAGATAAGTTACCCCATCCCATATTTTTGGGACGTGCCTAGGCCCTCCTGGATAGATGGAGAAAGAAAGCCTGGGGGATACTCTGCAGCATGAAGACAATCAACATCCTTGTAGCATGGTGCATATGGCATTGGGATGTGGTTTGTGAAATTTGAGTTGTTCAGACTTTTGCCTGCAGGTGAAACAGCCACACAGTCACCCTGTGTGCCTTTCAGGGCACCTTACATTCCTGCATATCATATGTACATTTCTGCATCTCAAGCAAGCCTTTCCTTGACATCCAATGCAGAAGCTGTGCCAGCAAGTGTCACCCAGCCGAACTGCTCTTAGCTCCTAATTTGCAGAATTTATCTTTTCTGTGTGTCTGGCCTTAGGACACACAGAAGTGCTAACAGGTGCTGTGTTCACAGCCCACAGAAGTGAAGTCCACCACTGCGGAATGACCCTGGATAGGTAACTGGGAAGTTTCTTCATCTTTCCCAGCTCTTCTTCCTCTCTTACAAGAAACATGTCTGGGGCTGACAATAGGCCTGAAGCCCCCTAGCAAAGTCCTTTTTCCCTTGCTCAGCATGCCCATAAAACAACGTGATTGTGTTATGCTCTTTGCATAAAGCCACATTTTTAAGATGAGCTTTTCCACAAGAAAATGAAGAGAGTCTTCAGCTCAATTCTTTAATATCAAAAGATGTCAGTCAAAGAACAGAGTTTATGAAACCGTGTTGCTGTAGTCTGTCTGGAAAAAATGAGGAGGAAATATTGTTGTTATCAACTCCTGGATGCTCTATACCTTACATTTCTCTCTATTTTTTGTCTCTCTTTCTTCACTTTAGAAAATAATAGGTTAGAATGACTGGTCATCAGGATAGGACATCTTGAACTTCCTTTTTTTTTCTGTGCTATATTGTGAGGCAGAAAAGAACAGGGGAGGGGTCAGGGAGGTGCCAAAGTAGTCAGTCATTTTTAAGTAGTTAAAATTATACAATTTAGTGGAGTGTTATTCAAAAGAGATGTCACACTTTCTGACTGGCCTGCATTGAATATGCTGATTAGCAAGCTGAAAGGTCAGGGAACATGAAATAACAGAAAAAGAATACTCAAATAATGCAATGCATAAGTACCTTTCTGTATTTCTCTCAGTTAGTCAACCAATTTTTGATCATTCCTCTACAAAACAGCAAGAGCAAATAAGCTCAGATCATTGAAATAAACATGAGAAAAATATGATTTGTATCAGCAAAATTCTTATTTCCAAAACCTTCTGTGATGAATCAGGATTAGGTGCAAGCCCCTAGAAAAGTCAATCTGTCTGTTAAGTGCAGCTTTTAAATAAACTGGAATACCACATTTCTGATTACAGTTCGGTATGGTTTTGTTGGAAGTGGTGTTCTCCCACAGCTGGTGTGGGGAAGGACCCTTGACATGGTACCTGCTTCTTTCTCCTGCCTGGCTGGGCAGCTGTATCCCAGTTACTTTCTTTGTCTGATACTTTGCTTCCCAACCTGTAATAGTGTCCAGAAATAATTTTAGAAATGTATTGCAACTATGTTTCATCCATGTCAACAGACGCCAAACTGAGTATCAGCTGATTCAGGCTTTTCTCTAGCAAAAAAAATAAAATACAGATCTGAGACCTGAACACTTTTTCAAACCCGGTTTTGTCAAACTACTTACCAGGGGAAAACATATTTTGCTTAGTAATTTCTTTTAATTTTACTTGATTTTATTTTTTAAAAAATCAGTGCTTGAAATAAAATGCTTTATTTGATCCCATTTTTCTCTTGCAGAATCCTCAGTGAGCCAAACAATGAGGACAACTGTAATTCTGAGCCAGTTTCAACATAAATCCAATTCAGAAAAAACACTTAAGTATGTGCTCAACTTTAGTGAGACTTGTCTTTAATGAAATTTAGTAGATTCTAAAAGCTTAGCATGTACTTTAGTGGTTTGCTGAATCAGAGACTAAAGTAGCCTCTGGCTGGTTTCTCATTTCTCATTTATACTATTATTAAAAACAAATAAACACTTTCTTTGTGTTGGATAATTTCTTTTTATACTGAGTCCAGCATTATTTATTAATAAATTCTTCTGGATTTTTGGTGGCCTTTTTTCCTAATCCTTTCTCTTATATTTCTAGTTCTCCACTGTCACAGGCTGCCTTTTCTTTTTTTTCGTGTTTTTTTAAGATTTTCCCATTGCTTATTTTCTCTTTGTTTTGTTTTTCTGAACAGAATAATTATTGCTCCTTCATCAGTTTTCTTCTCTCTCCTCTTTTCATTCTAATACCAAAACATTCTTTTCTATTTTTGTATTTCTTTTGCCTGTACACAACATGTAACCTCTTCCTGTTAAAGAAGGCAGGAATGAATAGGGCCCCCAGGAGAAGAAAACAGATTCAATGTAAAGGGAGTCTTGGAAAGGTCATCAGAAATATTGAACTCTAGCAAGGACAGAAGTTCTGCTAAACCCATAAAACCATTAAAATAGATCAGTGAAAGGCACAGAAGAAATTCAAGAGAAGAACTGCAAGAGTGAGGGGAGGTGAGTTACGGGCACAGACAGGCACATGTCCCACTCTAGTCCCACAGTAAGAGAAGGCAAGTTTTGCTGAGTTTTCTTTGCAGAGCTGGCTTGTGCTAGCATGTCCCACAGAATGGGGCACAGGGAGGAATACAATACTGTGTGCTATACACTGAGCCCTGGAATAGGAACAGTGACCCTCATCTGCCTATGCAACGTGCTGGAAGATCAATGTGATACACAAGAACTTGTTTATCAGTTATGATTTTTCACTTTAGTCACCCAAGAAATGCTGGCTGGGCCTGTGTGGCTGCACTTAGTGGCTGCAGATGTCAGTAAGATGACACCACAGACCCATGACATGCAGCCAGTACTGGCAAGCAGCAATACCAATGCAAGCAGCCAGCGTTGCTCTCCCCTATTGCTCCACCTGCCCTCTTCAGGGATACATCATATTATTTACAAGTTTGTATGAAGCAAACTTTCCATGATGATTTTTAAAAGATGGAGTGGACAAGTGTAAACGCTTTTCTCAATTTTTTACAGAATTCACCTTGAACCCTACAGATGCAGGTTTTCTGCCCTATAATATAAGAGGATGCTGGCAATAGCCATCCAAATTCAAATCACAGTCCATTTGGTATAAGAACCAGCCTGCAACAGTATCCAGTGATACCTGCTTCAAAAATGTTGTGGGGGACAATTACAGGGCAAGTGTCTTATAAAGAGCATGTCTAGCTCCACTAGCTAGCAGTTGATTAATGTCCTAAGAAAATAAGACAAAGTTTTGTGAAAACCAGCCTTAATTTTATAAAAGAAAAAAAAAAATCAAACACTCCTGTGAACAAAATATATATCCTCGAGTGATATTCCCCTGCTGGAAATTCCCTGTCACTCTCCTCAGCTGATACAATCACCAAAGATATCTCAATGTCACCTGTGAATTTTATTGCATCACCATTGGAGGTCATCAGGAGCTCCAAAGAGTCATCAAAATAGATGTTGAACCCTCACCTTAGCTTTCTCCTGAAAATTCTGGCGGTTTAGGTTAAACTGCAGTGGTGATGCAATTAACCAAATCAGCTGGATTTGGTACTGAGGAAGACCAGGAGCAAGGCACTTGCTGAGGAGACTGCCCAGGTGAAGAGCATGCTCTTTTTAGACTAGCACCTCAAATAACTAAATCCAAAGGAACATGTCTAAGAATGCTCAAATGTGGGCTTCTTTTGACTGCATTTATCTCAACAGGTCCACTATCATGCTTTTAAACTAGGAATTGTATCTTTCTCACTTCTAGATTTATTTATTTGGTGAATTTAGTATTACTACTACCACATTCTTCAGGAATTTTCATATGATTTAGCTGGTAACTAAGGTATTGCTCAGTGAGAGCAAAGATAGCACAACTCAGGTGAAGCTAGGGACAAGCAAATCTATTTAGCTTCTAAAATAATCTGTATTCACATCAAAGGACTTCACCCACTCTCTTCATTGTCTGAAAATAAAATTCACAGAAGTGCATGTGTTATTTTTCTTTCAGCACACAACACCTTATATTCTTGAAGGAGCATATGATGGAAAATCATCATCCTGTCTGGCAAAACTCCTCTCTGAAATAAAGCAGAAGATCCCAGGCTTTAAAGAATTGAATTGCTAGGCTTTTTGTTCTCTGCCTTTCAAAATAAAGCCTGTTCCCATTGTGTTAGACATTACAACATAATTTTTTCCAGTTCATAATTTAAACATGATTGGTGAGGGATACCAGAGCTTCAGAGCAAGAGAGACGACCTCCTCTGCATATTTCCATATCCCAGAATTCCCAGCAGCTTGGAAACAGAAGCAAGTACAGGGTTTGTGCCACAGAAAGAATTGAAGGGCACCCTGCTTTATTGCACAAACTGGCATGATACGAATGATTGAAGGCTCTCAGTTGGATAGAGAGCCTGGATGCTGGAATAACAGCTGTCTGTCAGGAGAGTGGAATTGCCCACTACAGACCTAAGGGCAGGGATGGAGTTCTTGACCAGCCAGCAAAAAACTAATATCAAAATCACTGGAAGATATGTGAAACCTTTCATGGTCTTCATGGCCCTTTCCGCCACACTGTCCAGAAATCAGAAGACACCGCGGCCACCCACTTCCTCTGTGCATCCCTGAGAAACACAACGGTATTAATTGACCACAGTGTGGCCACCTCTCATTAACATAGCACTTCTAAAAATAATATTCGTTTCTTGACTTCCCCTTCACTCCTTTTTGAAGGTGATCTTTCTGGAGCAGAAAAACACCTGGGGTCACACTCCGGTTAGCCCCAGCCACCTCGCCTGCCTGCCAGCTCTGCAGCTCTACGCGCTTCATCTCCGGGACGACGGTGTGACTTTTGGAGGCTCTATGCCTCATTTAGCCCTGGTAATGGCCTAATTGGGTTGGAAAAATGCAGGAGCAGGAGCATGATAAAGAAACAGCTCCACTGTGCTTATTTCAGCAGGTGGAGGAAGAGAAGAAGGGAAGGGAAGGGAAGGGAAGGGAAAACAGGCCAATAATACTTTAACAAATGAGATGTATTTTCCTCGACCTTTCAAAAAACNCCCCACATTTTCTACCTTGACTAGATATTTATGTGTGTAGTTTTGTTCATAATGGGGCATTATGCTGACTATTTGTGCGGGTGGTAGGATTAATGTGTCAAATGAAGGAGTACCAGGAGAGGGCCAGATTTGGACAAGCATTTCCACTTCCAGTAATTTTCTGCAGCAGTCAGCCCCGTACCCATACGGCTTCACTCCATCCTCACTTGGTTCTTAGTAAGGGCTGAGATCATGGGTGCTTTCATTGTCGTGGAGGGGAAAGGTGAGTGGGAGAAAAGGTGAGAGGAAAGGCAGGTGACAAGAGTGACCATTTCAGGAACAGCAAAGGAAGCAGCTCATACAATTAGCCAAATGTCCATTCACCATTTTTCAGCCATACTTTCCCCTCTCCTGGGAGGAATCTTGCTACCTACCCAAAGAAAACCATCCTATCCTCTTTTGAATTATTCCAATATTTTTTCCTGGCATCCTGTAAACCACTCAAAGAATGAAATGCTACTCCTTGGCTCAGAAAATCTCAGAAAAAAAGAAAGAAATACAAGTTTCAAAAGATGAGGAACCTCTTCCTTTAGGGATCTGTTCTTCAGCAAAAACAAGAGTGCAAGATCAGGGGATGAACCAGATTCCCCTTCACCTAAAGTGATAAACCAAAAAATTTACTTCACAGTGGAAAGGGCAGCCTTCCCTCTGGATGGTCTTTTTTTTATGAGCTTTCACCATCCCCAACAAGATCCCAGCTATTTACCTGACTTTGTTTCCTCCCTTTCCTCTCTGAGTGGGAGTCCTGTATTATCTCAGAGTGGAGTCTCCTTAAGCTGGAGCCAAAATTGCTCATACAGTATCGAAGTTACAGAAGTGCTCTATACTTGCCACTGTGTAAAGGACAACCTATATCTATTTTAGCTCTCTGCCTTGGGGACTGGTACAAAATATCCTGTGCTTTATTTGTGTCTAGCATTAAAACTTCCAAGAACAGATATTTGACCGATAAAATTTCCAGAGGATTCTGCTGTAAATCAGAACACATCCTCACTGGTAACATTTTAAACGTCTGATTGGGCCTTGATGCTCTTATTTACAGTGCAGCCCAGTAAACATTTCCACCAACACAACAGCAGGGGCAGCAAACAACATGGAGCAAGCACAAGCAGTTAGTGGGAGGAAAAAAAATTCAAGGATTTTCAGGCAACCTCTCATGCTTCCTTTGGGAAACTCACTGGAATTGTTCCTAATAAGTTTTTACTCACGTTTCCTGCCTACTTCTTAGTACAATATCCTTTCTAACTTGAAAAAAATCTGTGTTGAGGGGGAATTGATGTACATGTCAAGTGGCCAGCAACAAGATGATTTTTAAGTTTCCCAGGGTTCTAGTGGTAACATAAAAATTTCCCTGTGGGAGCTCAATCAGCTCAGCCACAGAATTGTTTCTGATAGACTAGAAATTTTAAGTGCTTGCCTTCATCTAGTAATTGCCTGGGTACCAATATTGGTGATGTGGTAACAATTACGATATGCAAGCAGAATGTGGCATCAACCTATAAGAGGGGGCTGGTTCCAGCCAGGCTTGGAGCTTTAAATGGAACAATCATCACTCCCACTGACTAGGAGTGTAAAATCAAATGGGAAATGTAAATTAAAGTGTTAAGCCTATCCAATCAAGGGCCAAAAAAGCACTTCTAGGTACCAAAATATTTACACTAAACCAGAAGCTGTCTGGAATAAAAGTTTGCAATAAAAATACTAAAAAACACTTATTTGTAGCATGGAAGAAAGGGGAAAGTAAAAACCATTAATGAATTCTAAGATTCTAAATATGCAGGGAATTTATGAGGGAGGTTTATAAGATCAAGGAAGTACTAAGTAGTTAACAGAGGTAAAGAGGCAAAAATGATATTTTTATAAATATAAAATGTGCCTGAGACTGGCCATGAGCCTATTGCTAGATGCGGGTGATAAAACTGTAAATGACAATCCAAAAAAGGCGGAAATATCGAATAAACATTTTGTCCTTCGCACATTGTTTTGTCCTTGGAATGAAGCTGTAGAATGTATCATCCCATATTACATCAGCCCAACAAAATTCACCGTAGGTAATAAAAGGAGATGTGAGACGAGATCTGCTAAAATTAAATGTTTTCAAATCAACAGGCCTGGAGTCTTACATAAACTAAATGAGGAGTTCTCCGAATCACTAGTGTTGATACTGAACAACTCATGGAAAAATGGGAAAATTTCAAAGGGTCAGAGAACTGCAAGTGTATGCAGTTATTAAATAACTACTAAAGAAGGAAGGCCCAGGAAATTATAGGCACCATACCCCAATATCAATCTGGGTACAATAATGAAATGAGTTAAGACAGCACTCTTTCTAAAAATCAATGAGGATAAAATATTATTAATTCTAATTGTATTTTTTAAATACTCCACTGTTCTTTTTATGAAATGATGAACTAGATACAGACAACTATATAGAGTACAAGGTGGACATGTCCAAGGCGTATGATTGACCAGATTAAAAGTTGCAATTAATAGATTCAAAACTAGTTTATGGATAAATCTTAAAAGTTTTGTTTAAGGGATGGTATCAATGAGAGGAGTATTTTCTAAAGACACCACTCAGAGATCAATCTCATTCTGAACCTATTCCATGTTTTTTAATCAGTCCTCTAGATTGTAAAATGAAGCCACGTTTGTTAAAAGCCGATACAAACACAAAAGCTAACAGTGAAGAAGACAGTTTTAATGTATGATTGATCACTAATGTTGGCATATACAAAACTAAACTCTCCCCTGGGCACCAGTGATTTTCTGTGCTGTGCTCAACATACTCATCTTCCTGGTGGCTCTGCATTGAAATAACTCTATAACTCAATCTCACGTTGTGAGGCTTCTGTGGACAGCCTGCAGGAGGGAGAGGACAGCTCTTTTTTCTGATGCCCAATTTACCCACACGCTCTAGGATGCTTGAAGGAAGACAAAGCTTCACTGATTGGCAGCAGCTAGACTGAGACCCTGAAAAAGTTGCACCAGTGTCCTGCTAGGACACAAAGGATCTATTTTTTCTTAAGTGCGTATGTTGGTCTAACTTGCTCACACGCTGAGGGTCAAATTTAAAGTCAGATATGGAATTAGGAAGGAATTTTCCATCCCACAAAGACTGGCGAGAATCCCAAGTGCAGCTAACTCACTGTTTTCTCTTCTTATCTCCCTAGACTTGTACAGGGAGATGCAAATAACAAACTTAAACCCAGAGATTTAATAGACTTACAAGATCTTAAAATAAAAAAGGGACATATTTCTTCAGGGGATGCAATCACTGCATGACTCAGAGGCTTGATTCTCCTGAGTCAATGTGGGGCTGAAGGCATGCATAGTGTTTTGGTAAGGGAATGGTATGTGTGATGTTGTATGTCTTACAGCAGTTGTACTGAGAGCTCCTCAGGACACAACACAAGCCTCAGGACACAAGGAAAGACAGTGTGTATAGAGGGTGCTGTAGATGTGCCACTGTCATAAAATGAGAACAATGTGATACTGAATTCTGCTGCAGACCATCTAAACTTCAGTTGTTGAGGAATTCCTTCACTTAGATGTTTCATCTGTTTAAGGCAATCCTCCTAGAGTATATCTAACCAAAATGACCAGAAAACCAGCTAAAAAGTAGCCACTAGTAAGAACTACTTCTGGTGTTGACAGATCAGCTTACTGACAAGAAAAGTGTTTCCTATAGTGTCAGCACAGTAAAAGTTGAAGTCTAGGTCACATGTATAACTTGTCTCAAGCATAAACAAAAAATCCTGATAAGTTCCAGATCTAGAGCCCTTTTCCTGTGGGTGCCACTGTAGTGAAGCAGAACAAGCCTGGCTTGATGTTCAGATAGCAGGCTAAACCTGCAGTGTTAGCAACGGTGTGATGCCTTGTTTTGACTTACACACTGAAGAGAGCAAAGACAAGGCCTCAAAAGGAGAGGGAATATAGATGAGCAAGAGGTTATTTCATTGATAACTCACTTTTCAGAGAGCTGCCCACACTTACAAGGGGAAAAGCAAACACTGAACCTGGAAATGCATTCTCAAACCCTCACTAAAGCGATGTCTGACTTTCTCTTGCTTTTGACTGTACAGATTCAATACTCAAAATGCGCCCTTGCTACGAACAAACCTACCAGATCTGTAGCCATCTAAAAGAGCAGTATGTTACAAAGTGAAAGGGAATACTTCTAAAATTAACCTATCAATGGATCTCCCTTCCCACTATGGAAAAGACAGACCTAAGGTGTACCACAGGAATGCACTTGAGCAAATCTGGATTTCTGTAAACTAGAAAACTCTATTAAAACAGCAGACTGGCAGTAAAAAAGCACCACCACAACAGTCAAGGCAACAAACATTTACAAAGTGACTGGGAACAGCAAATTTTAATCAAATCATTCAACCCTTTTGTTGTTGCGTACCTTGATTATGTCAGACAATATTGTTTAAGAGCCTTGCTAGAGACTAAATGATATCACCTTTCTAAATTACAAAATGTCAAGGCAGACTGCTCCTAAAATTTCAGAAGACAGCACATTCGCCTCTTTCTATATCTGCAAAGCTGAAGGCAACAATCTCAAACAAAACAAAGCAACCCCCTCTGGGTCCTTCTGCAAGGAATCTAGGAGAGCACAAAACAACCATTAGCATTTGTAACCTCTTTCTGAGCTAAACCCATTAGCTACAGAAACATTGCTAAGACAACAGTAATAGGAGGCACTTCAGTAAACAACTACATCAGCAAGATTTCGAGTGTTCACTGTATATGCCTAATTTCTTGCCAGTTTAATTTCTTGCTCAGTCATTTACTTCTTGTGCAGTGTTGAATGCAGCAAAAGAAATCTCTGCTTCCCTAGCCAATAAATAGATAACAATTAGCTGTGACCTCTTTTGTGGAGGATGGAGGATGTTGAAACTGAATAATTGCTCCTCAGCAAAATAGAAGGACACAATATTATTACATATAAAATTATGATAATGATCTGTGTACACCTCTCATAGCTTCTCTCCATGGATCCAAGACTTCCTAAGAAACATTAAATTAATCCTTGCCACCATGCTCTTGGAAGACAAATGTTACTTTGCGACAATTTGTTTGCAAGTGGGAGAATGTAATGAACAGCTAATGCTTACACATCTAATTTTAAAAAAATGCTTTCATGATTTTATTTCTAAATGTTTATTTAATTTCCCAAAAGTAAAACTGAGAAAAAGTGTACTATTTCATGCCAGTCTCTCTCCACCCCTTCGGCTCTTTGAAGCCTTACAACATCAAGCCTGTAAATTCAATTTCTGTGTCTGGAGGCTCAGATCTAATAGCTCTGTCTGGAACATCAGTATCAAGGGATCTTGTCTTCAGAGTTTAGAGGAAAACAGCAAAGAGCTTTCTGGAGAGACAGAAAGAGAAATTCTTTGATTTATTTTAGAGAGAGATTATTAAGAGGTGACAACTACAAGAGCATATTACTTGTATTAGTAGCTTCCCAGTATTACAGTGTACACCAAAATTTATGTACAGACATGAAAAAAAAAAGAATGTATTCTCACCTATCCATAACTTGCCCAGGTTCTCTCTCCAGCAGAAATCATCACTGCTCATTTCAGAACAAGACACTATGAGCTGGGATAGTTAACCTCCCACCTCAGGTCCCACCATCATCTCCAACAATTTTAAGTTCTTTAAGCACTGAGGCAAAAGGACTTCATGTTTCTATCAGTAAGTGTCATCATTAGCAATGAATATTCTTACTGCTATGACTAAGCCTCATTACTTTTTAAAAACCCATTTTTGCAAGCCTGCTGTACTCTTGGGCCAGTAAATTTTCAGTGGTTAAATTTTCTGATATACTTACTGACATACATATCAAAGGTATTTTTAAAAACCCACACTGATTTTCTGTCTATCCTGACTGAAGGATAGGTAAGTTTCCCAACCATATTACTGTGCACATGTCAAGACCATTGGGAAGAGTCAATGCTCAATCTGTACTCAGGAGACAAAAAATGAGGACTGCTCTGCTGAAATCCAGGAACCCAAGTTCAACTCTTCCTTTTCCTTTTTCAGAGGTGAGCAATTTTTCAGCCAGTTGTGCTTATCACGGGTGTTTGTCTTCATACCTTCTATTGAGAACTATGAATCAGACACCACCATTGCTCATATTTTTGTATTTAGGTGATTAATATTTCTGAATTTATAAACATATGTTTATATTCATGTATTTCATGTATTTATGTATTTAGAAACACATAAACCCATCAGTGTGTCTTTGTGTGTTTGTCAGCCTGCTGCTCCTATCAGCTTTGCTGCATCTTCTGGGACCTAGCCATGTTGAATAAAGTTTGCATCATGTCAGTCCAGCAAAACTCGCAGCTTTAAAACAACACAGTTTTTATGGAAAAAACCCCAACGTCCCATTTGCAAGGGCAGAGATTCCAAACCAGTATGGTTACACAGGTCCATGACCTTAAGAGGTTCAGGCCTTGAGACATGTTTCTGTTTAAGCACCATTTACTGTTAATGCATTTGACACATGTTGAAATGGATCAGTCATTGCAGTTAGATCAGCTTTCCCTAAGCCAGAGTGTCTTATATAGACCTATAAATATGTAGACCTATAAATACAGATCTATTTCCAATATACATATATTCTATATATATCTATATATAGATCTATTTCCAGCAAAACACATTGCTGAATAAAGACAGCTACAATGATTGATAACAGGAAATGAAGAAATTACCTGAAAGTAAGAAATTCCCTATATAACTTTTATATGCTTCCATGATTTGATTCACATAATTTCACTTTCTCTGTCAAATCCTACCCTCACTTCTTCTTCAGAGCAGTATAATCCACAACATCCTCAGTCTCCCTCTTTCCTATTCACAGAGAACCACAAGAATCTGCCGGTTTGTTTGTGAACATGCCTGGCTCAGGTCTCAAAAACTGGTGTTTTAACCTGGGCTGAAAAACACATATCTCACCTGCAGAGCATGAACCTCCACACGTGCTTTGCCAATGGTCAGACCACACAGCAAGAGGATTGAATCAAACTTGCGATGTGGTGAAGGTGTGACAACAGGAAATGCAGGGGCAGCATTTGAAAAATGCACAGTCCCAGAAGCCAGGAGCTGGATTAAAAGAGGACATAGGTTTGAACAAAGGTTCAAACTCTGCTTGATATTGTGGGATTTAAAAGGATCCAATAATCATGCACATGCTTTCTGATTTCCAAACTAACAACAATTTAAGACCACGGAATAGCTAATATTACTTGAAGAACTGCAAACTAAATTGATTCCAAATACAAATTTCTAAACAAATATTAAAATCTGTGTAAAACTAATTAAAATTTCAGAACCTGCTTTCAATTTTATCTATATTTCTTTTGTAATTACCCAATTACTTATGCGTGATTAAATCACCCTGTAGCCAGGGAGCAGGAATTTTTTCCTCAAATCACAATTGAACCTGAATTATTATTTTGCTATTTTATATAAATGAGTTGAAATAACTTCTGTCATGGAAGCACATGACCTAGGACTGAGCTGAAGAAATAACTAGCTCAGCTTCACAGCATGAGCTGAAGTCTGTACTGCTCTATTCATCCACTTTTTTCATTTTTCATCTCAGTATAGAATGAATGAGAATGACCTTTTGATTTTTCAACGGAGAGTCACTTTATCACACAATCTGTGTTTACACAGTCATAAGTATTCCTAGAATAATATCATGTCAAGCAGCTGTTACTGGAGTTTTATATGTATCAATGTAGAGTCTTGGAACATGCAGAATATTTCTGAGGAAATGGTCCAAGAAGATAGTGTAAGGACAGCTCAGTTATCAATCTGCAGAAGAACCACAAGATCTTCTTCCTTTAGGCATTTAGGAAAACCAGAGGTATAGTGAGTGAGAATTGGGATAAGGTTTGCAATTTGATATAGTTATGAATTTTTTTCAGAATAAGGACATTTGTATATTTTTAAATGTAATTATTACTCTTAACTGTTTAAGTTGCACTGTAAACATGCACTGTGCTAAACAGATGTCAGGGCTGCAGAGGGCTTTACAACCTAAACAAACTGTGGAAGAGGGGTTTATTTTTTGCCTCTTTACGATTTACACAATCCATGCAGATAAGGATTTTATTGCTTTGTTAATAAAAATTAAAGATAGCAGAAAGCAATGACTCTAAGCATCTGTTACCACCCATAGTTTAAACAGCTGACTGAGAAGAGACTCTGTGCTGCAGCAAACAATTACACACAAGTAAATGTGGCTGTACAAGTCATGCCCAGGTTCACCAAGCTGTTCTTGGCATAAGACCAGCAAAGGTGAAACAAAAATAGCTTTATGTCATCCTTGCAGTTGCCCAAATCTAGTAACACAGAGGCCAGCCTCAGCCCTGCATGCCACAGTGTAGCGGCAGGACTGCTCTGTCTGTCACCCACTTGCTTGTGGTTGCAGCAGGGTCTTTGATAACTGAGAACCACAGGGAGAAGGTGAACTTTAATTGTGACAGGTGTTTTCCCCAAGTACAGGAAACATCAAGTGAGCTGGCTGGTACCAAGGAAATAGGTCTCTGGATTTTAGAAAGATCTCAACTGAAAAACTCTCCTCCATGAACTTTTTGGATGAAGCAATGCCGTAATATTAACTTAGAGCACTTTAATTTAAACTAGGCTAAATATACAGGCAAGACAGGCAGAGTGTACAGGCAAGGCAACTGAGAGCAGCTCAAGCAGGCCTTGGGGGTGTTGGTGGATGGGAAGACTGACATGACCCAGCAATGTGCATTTCCAGCCCAGAAAACCAACCACATCCTGGCTGGCCACCAGGTCAAGGGAGGTCATTCTCCCTCTCCACTCCACTTTCATGAGACCCCACCTGGAGTGCTGCATCCAGCTCTGGGGCCTCTGACATAAGAAGCCTGGAAAATAGAAGTCTGAGAGACACCATATGGCAGCCTTCCAGTAAAAAAAGGGCTACAAGACAGCTGGAGAGGGACTTTTTACAAGGGGATGTAGTGACTGTAGGAGAGGAGATGGTCTTAAACTGTAAAAGGTTTAGATTAGATATTAGGAAAAAATTCTTCCCTTTAAGGGTGGTGAGACACTGGAACAGGTTGTCCAGAAATGCTGTGGATGCCCCATCACTGCAAGTGTTCAAGGCCAGGTTGGATGGGACTCTGAGCAACCTGGTCTGATGGAAAGTGTCCTTGTCCATGGCAGGGAGGTTGGAATGGAATGATCTTTAAGGCTGCTTCCAACCAAAACTGTTCTATGATCCCACAGGTCCCTGTGTTCAATTTCTATCAGACCACAGCATCTAAAGGAAAAGATGAGAGCCATGAGTCATCTAACCCTACTGCCAGCTCTTTTAGTGAAATCATGTTCTCTTAATTAATAGGTATAGGTCTCACAATCCCTTTCCCCAACAGGTTGTGAGCTCTTGCTCACCTAAAATACTTAATTTAGGAAGGAAATGTGCATTGTTAGGTACACAGCAGCACTGCTGTATTCCATGCTTAACTGAGAATTATGAACTCTCTTTCCTTCCTAGTTGTAAGGTTATTAGATACCTGAATAATTTTTATAGTTGCTTTGCTTCTGAAGAAGGTGGTGTAACATTAGTGTGAGCGTCACAGAGATACATTAACTAGCAATTACTGTCTAAAGCCAGAGACAAATCATCAAAAGAAAAGAAGAAAAAAGGACGAATCCCAGTGAGAAACAAAATATTTAGGCTTTTACATGTTTCATATGCTTATCAAAAATTCCTCCTTTCAATCTCTGGGCCTGGAAATCAGATCATTTTTCAAAATTGAATGTAAGTTGCCATCTAAACCTATATTTCTATCAATGATATGAATGTGAACCTAAGTACCCAACAATAGAAATCTGAACCTGAAAATTACAGTTGTGCATTTTTTCTACTTTGATAATCCTTGATACAAAATGGGAACTCATTACACTGTAATTAGACATTTTTAAAAGCTCTTTCAGATCTTTGGATGAAACACAGTCTCTGGGTGCCAAGCTGTTGTCAACTTTTTTACTGTCTGGAAATGTATGTTTAAATCCTAGCTCTATCAAGTCATCCTTTCTTATTTCTGAGACAGCTATTTCAATGTGTTTTGATTTACTGAGAGACCTTTCAAACAAGGCCATATAATGCAGGGTTGTTTCAAACACTGCCTGTAATAACAAAACCTTAATAGTCCACATGTGTTGCATGCAAGCATACTCCTTATAATTCACAAGATGTTATTGTTTTTAATGGACATCCCTCCAAACCTACCTGCCAGTTTGCAAATTGCTAACAGCAACAGGAAATTGTAAGGACAAACTGCACCCTCGATGTCACCTACAGTCTTCTGTATCCCCCGGGTTGTTGGCACAACTGTCAACAGTTCTCAGTTATACGTCAGTAATTCTTTGGGCAAGGTACACGAAGAGAGGAGATACAAATTATTGTGTCAGCTCTGCCCATTTTGAAATGTTAATAGAAATTACAGCACCAAGATTTATATTAGACTTTAGAAACCGCAGCTATTGCCCTGATAAACACCGCAACAGACGTATTGAGTAAGAAAATGAGACCGCTACAAATCCCCTCCCAGAATAAGATTTTCACTTTAAAAACTGCAAATATTAACAATGTCATGGCATTGCTTATAGGAAAGGCATTTTGGCAAAACTGTAAAACTTGAAGGAAAAATAAGTAATTTCAGAGTAAGTCATTTACACTATTTTGATATAGTGGCTTTAAAATAATCTGTTCCTCAATAACAACTTTTGTCAATGGTCTTTTCTTGCAGAATGTCGTGGGGATCTTCAGTGTCATCTGCCAGGCACTGCCACCAACCTAAAGGTTCTTAGAAATATGATCATCTGCAGCTATAACTAGGAATAGTCCCTACCTAGAACCAAGGAAAATTAAGTGCTATGCCTCAGTGTCACTAGCAGGCAATAAGTCTATTTCTACAAATACATTTTGATGTGCGATGCAAGAAATAAGTTATTAGGGGAGAAAGAAAACGCATTATATAGGGAAAGCATCTCATCCTCGTACTAACAACAAATGGGGAGCAGTCAGCCTCACAGTCCCTTGTTTCACCTGTGTTGACCCTGTTCACTCCAACACGGATGTTCTTCCCACATTTCCCTTAGGCAGGTCTGTAAGACAGCAGACAGTGCCAGCTCTCTGTCTGCCTCAATTCCCACCCCACTGCTGCCTCTTGTCAGGTCTCCACATGTGCTCCAGACCCTCTCACTGCTGCTGGGTTCAGTGCTAACCCTACAGCATCTCTCATTGCACTGCGCTGCCAGCTATGGTGCTGATGATATAACATCAGACATGTCCTACTTTAGCTAGAGCAATTCCAGTTGGACAAGTAGGGGAAAATGGCTGGATCCAGGCCCCTGACATTTATACCTTCAGCTCTATCACTGCACACAGGAAGTCCAAGAGCATGGAGAACCACTGCATTTCTCTCCATATTGTTCACCTCTGACAACAACTAGAATGTATGGATATTTCTGATTGTACTGAGTTCCTCCCCATTAAGAGTGTCCAATTTTTCTTGTCCTTCATGAAATGCCTCAGTTTACCAACTGAAAACTGAAATAGACCCTATGGAAGCAATGAAAATAACTAAAGCAAAACAACTACCAAATACTTAATCTACTTCATTCTGGCTATTTCCAATATATGGTGACTGATCATGCCTGTGTCGGATTCCAGCCACAGAGTTCCTGATGCACCCATGGTCAGAGCACAAACTCAGCAAAAATGTCCCTGTGACTTTGGTGATCAGACACCACGTGGTTTCATTTGAACCTCAGTTTTCTATTTAAACTAAACATCTCTGCCTTTCATGGCTGTGGACCAAAACTTCAGTGCTTAAGTAGAGTAAAACAAATTCAGCAAGCAAATGCAGCAAATGCAGAAGCTCCAGAGGAGGAAGGGGTTGCAGTTATTAACATTGAGGAACTAAAGCTCAGGTCCTCGAAAGTTCTTGAGATACTCATCACCCTCTTTAGGCACAAAGAATTTTCCAGCCCCAGAAGTGTCATCCAGCTGCTACTTAAACCTGGAGGATTGGGACCTCATCTCTGCAAGTCAGTACACTGATACTGTGCATCCTGCATCACTTCATGGAGAGACACTGCTCAAATCTGTCAGCTGAAAGGTCCCAGGCAGAGTATTCAAAGTCTGTGATCTAATTGTGGAGGAGGGAGGGTAAAGGCCTGTTTAAGATTAAGCACAGCTTTCTGATTGACTGATGCTTTCAAAGGCTTCAGTATGAAAATGGACATGACACATCAGAGACCATTAACTATGTAAACACTGCTTCCTAAGAAATGAAAGCAGCAGTAATTGTACCCTAGCTAGCTGCTCAAATTACTCAACCCGGGACTATCCTGGGAAGTAAAAGAAGCACAATATGCTATCAATGTGTTTGTTAAAGACACAAGTCTAAATTATATGAAGAATTCATGTTTATAAACTCATATATATATATTCACACATCACTGATGATATTTATGTTTCTAACATCATTACAAGGCTTTAGACAAGGATATCATATGGAGTAATGTACTTAAAAGACATCATGGCACAAAAAGTGGAACCTATTTCTGTTGTTTAGAAACTGGACTTTTATACTCAGTTTGTCTTTCACTAACTGGATCCAGCCCCTTCAATCTCTAATACATAAACCAGGAGAATTACAGTTGCCTCCCTAAGGTGAGATAAGGACTGTAGGCAGGTTCCCTGAAATAATAAACACAGGCAGCAGAAGATTTAGTATTACAGCTTGGTTTATAAATCTATGTGTTTTTCCTATACTGAAGGCCACTAAATGGAGGAAATTCATCAGCAGGGTATGACATTTTATAATTTGTGCAAGAATATGACAGTCTTACAAAATATATGGCTATGCAGAAGGCATAAAATATCTGTGGGACTTATATGTGGCATAGATTAGTTGTCCTTTGAGCAGATTGTTGTCTTCCCAACACAAAGTTCCTGTAAGGATCTACCTCCACAATTCAAAATACTTACAGAACACTCATACAGAAAGAATGGCATCTGGTGTAGAGCGTACTGCTTGGTGTAGACTGGGTATAGCTTAGCTAAATTTCTCCTCAAAGGCTAAATGTAGAACATGTTCTAAAATGTAACAGAGAGATCTGAAAACTGGATCTTTGTTGCAGGGCTTGGACAGTTGGCTTGCCCAGGGTTAGTCAAAAGGTCCCAGTGAGTACAAATTATGATACGTTCAAAATATTTAAAAACATATAGAGCTAAACGGGCCATCTTGGAAGCAACTACCCTAGCAGACTGAGTGTGGTACATGTGGACCCATTCAGTCATGGCTTCCCACAATAGGATCTCAAGCAGTGTCAAAGAACTGAGCAGAAATGTGCATTGTGTGTGGCAAAGACAGCAGTGAGGTGAAACATGGAAGAAGATGGGAACAATGAAGTAATCCCTGCCACAAGCACCTACTATTGAGGCACTAGTCCAAACATTTAAACTTGCCTACACTGTGCCTTGCTAGAATATCAGAGATAACTGCAGCATCTGGCAGATGTGACACAGGACCTGCAATAGATGAACTCTGTGCAACCAAAATGGTACTCACTGAAAATTTTAAAGGTACCTGAATCTTTCTGGGGAGATGAAAGGGTGCAAAAAAACCTGTGTGATACCCAGGTCCCTAATCTGTAAATTCACTGATGAACTCCATCACCACCAGACCTGAACTTCCCTTTTCCCTTGTCACTGTGGAATTTTTTGCAATGACTCATGTGAACACAGCCATGAGTGGATGGTTCCATGGAGCTCCTGAGTTTGGTGAACACTTTGACACTAACAGTGAGTATGAGAGACACATATCTGTTGTATTCACTGAACAATCAGTCTGCTCCCATCCCTTATGCTTCCATGTCTAGTTGGTAGTAGAGGAGTCAGGAATAATGGGGCTAGAGGAAATCCCCCCACACTATTACATTCATTCAACAGCTTGTCTTTAGTAATGTTCCTTTACACAGGCAGTTCTCAAACAAACTTCACAAGTAAATGCTTAATTAATGGCCAGGCCATGGGTGAGCCGGAGGGTAGGAAAACAGGAATGGGGAATGAATGTCCTCCTTTTCAGGAAGATTAGGGCTACAAGGTAAAAAGAAAGCACAGAGGACAGAAAGCAGAAAATATAGGTGAGATAGTACTTCTTGGAGGAAAGGACAACATCTGTTAAGCTCTGCCTTGAGGACATGATATGAAATTGAAAGATGAAGTCTTTCATCTCCTTAACCTAATCTGCCTAAGACAACTTCAGCACTCTGTGGCAGGGACCAGCTCTCTTTTCTGTTTGCAGAGCATACTGCAGACCACTGTTCTGGTTATAACATGTTCTCCTAAGTGAAGACAAGTATCAGGTCAGGAACCACATTGCTTGTAAAACCCAGCAGACTCTGAGCAATGTAGTGGTGCTGGAAGAACTTGCTGACTGAAGTCAGAAAGTCAGCAGAGCTGCATACAGCATGAATGATTTATAGCGACACTTCAATATTAGATTTTACTTTGGGTTGCCCCTAAATGTTCTGCTTCTCATAGGATGTATGTAAAGAAACCCCAGACCCCTAGTTTCTCAGTGTTTTAATTCAAGAAATCAAGTGTCCAAGTATAGCAACAGCCCAATAGGCAAAGAGAAGCATTGAACGTCAAATTCTTTAAAGTAAAAGTTATCTTTCTGTAGATTAATAGACCTATATATATATGTTGATTATTCAGGTTAAACATTTGAAAAAAATCCCAAAATCAACTCTCTTAAGCTTAATGATTTCCAGTGTATTTGGTGTGCTGACAGGTTGGTGCACTTGCTATCTATCTTTTAAAGCTCCCCTGTTGCTATTTTTAGGTAGCAAGTTTAATGAGGAAAATTTACTAAACTGATCCCATAATTTAAGTGTTGTAGCAAATTTATTGTTACTTTTAGATATTGAATGAGGTTTTAGATGCTGAATACTGTTTAGTGTCTCAAAAATAGTGCATTTGTGCAAACTATTACAGAAAAAAAAAGTCCATCAAGGAATTCCTGTAGACATTATCATGGTCACTGAGTTAACTTTTTCAAACAGATGCCAACAGTTTAGCTGAAATGATCAACTGTTTTGGTTGTGAGATGTTTTTGTGTTGACTGATTTTTATCATTTATTTCAGAACCTTGCATGTACCTTCTGGTTGACTCACAGCTATGTAATAATTTTTTGAGAGGACTGAATTTAATTTCACGACTGTCTACAGGCTGCATCATAAATTCAAGACTCCTTGCTCTCCACTGATCTCCCACAGATGCCAAAAGGAAGCTTGTACAGAGATCAAAGGAAGAATTTGGGCTCTGTGTAGTAAAATAAAACTTTCAGTTGTTGTTTTTTACATCACATTCAGAACTGCTTACTGGAAAATGTTCCCTTTGCTAGGATCATTGCCACCCTTGCCTCCTGTCTCTTTTCCCTTCCCCATCCTTCTTTCTCTTCTCTGTCTTCCTCTTCTTCTTTTTCCATGTGTCATCACAGATTCCCACTCCCTGTGCACTGTGTTGGAATGGTCACTGTAACATGGACAGTGCCACCATTAACCACAAGTACTTGCATTCTGATAGTTCCAGAGGAGCACTGGTTCAAATCTGTCTCCAAACTGAGCACACAATGGCCCTCACTTTCTGCTCAAGAGAATATTGCATATCTATATCTGCAATGTCACAGCTGGGTTTAACACAGCCTTGCCTTCCTTCCCCCCTAGTATTTTTCAAGAATCAAAAATCACAACCCAGGCACTTACTAACTGCTTTACCCATATCAGACACTCACCCAAGTGTTCTGTTATCTCATCCACCAAAGTATTCAACACCAAGTAGTCTCTATTCCAGGCAATGGAGGTAGAGGCAGGTTAATATCCCAGCCCCAAGTGCCCCAAACTAACTATTAATAAATAAAAATTAAAAGTTCAGTAGCATAAAGTTTTCCCTCTAACTCCAAAATGGATTTAGATCACTAAAGCTGGTTTCAGACACAGGGGTTCTAGTTATAAGGACCACCTGAAGGCTGCAGATCAGAGGGTGGTCATAGGGTGGTCAACCAACCCTCGGGGCAACAGTCAGTTGAATTGTCCTGAAAATGGAGGGAAAAAGGATCAGATACTTTTGAACCCCTCTGCTTTGCCTGTTCTCGTATGTCAACCATACCATAAAATAATGCAAAGCATTTTGCATTGAAATTCCAGTGTGCTTTAGAAACCCCTCTTTCTAACCCAGGTATTTCTAACAAGACTGTGTGAGGTACAGTTCTTATCCTCACATTTGAAACTGGAAAACTGAAAGAAAATGGTTTGTCTGAGGTCAGTGTCCAAGCCCAGAACAGGTTCTGGAATGGTCTTTACGATTGAGTCACTAGATTGTGTTGCCTTCACCATCATTTTATGTAGGAATGGAGAGATTATAATCTCTCATGTTTTGTGAGCTGGGCAGTTCATCTCACCTAACTTTCTCAGCTGAACAAAAAAATGTGCTTACATGGAATTAGCCTTGAAACATCAGCAGAGAAGATTTTGGTACTAAAGCTACCTCCTCTCTGTTGATGTCCTCCCTCAGTCTACTTGGTGTCAATAATGTTCTTAAAATCGTTGGCACAAATTAGTGCAGGCAAAGAATTCTGCACTCTTGCAGTTAATAAGTAACTGAGAAAGGCTGTCAATTTATGCAGAAGAGGTTGTTTGCAACCAACAATAGATGCAACAGTTTGCAACCAACATGCAGATGGAATGAGAGCGAACTGAAAAAGTCCCTGTCTCACTCGACATTTTTGCTCATAATTCAGAAGATAATCCTAATAATCTTATCAAATATCAAGAAAATACTGAGGTCTGAGAATGGTAGAAAGGGTGTCAGGCTGACAGACCTGGGATCTGAATTCTTCCATTGAGCCATAAAGTTTAACACAGGAGGTAGCTGTTCAACCTTTTCTGTCAATATCGCTCTATTGATACTTTGAGAATGATGTTGAAATTTTGCCTGCGTGTCACCCACTCCATTGCTGGCCTTTCTGAGAGGTTAAGGGTAGGACAGTCTGGTGTCAAATACTGGGATGAGATTTGACACACACTTGGGCACAGCGTTAGGATCACCCTAATAATTTTATAGATGTCTCCAAACATCAGCCTTGTCATGTCCTAGAATAAAAGAAATTACTTTGGGATGCTTTGTATGGTTTCTAGTCACTAACCTGCCATAATCAATCTTCTTTAAAAATAATTACGTTTTAACAACTTCAATTACATCAATTAAATGCAAACTAGATTTTGGAATAGTATTTCATCTGAACAGCCATCACCACTGCTCAATTAAACAGATTCCTAATAATCATCCGACTAATCTTTCCCCTCTCCCAGCTAGAAGAGATGTAAGAATTCAGTCTTCACAACACAGGGGTCAATGGCCAGACTCCAGTGAATGCACAGAGCACAGAAATGGATTTGGTTCTTGGGGATGGAACTTCTATTTCTCATTGAAAAGAGAGCTTAGTCCTGCAGCATGGTGAAGGGAGAAGCATAACAGTAAGTGAAAAGAGTGCACAACTGCCCAGCCTCAGACTAAATCAAGAATAGGAGTTAACGGCTCTAATTCCCACAATTAGCATAAACACTTTCAGGGGCCTGGGAAATAGCCTTAGCAACGCCTCACTGGTACTCCCCTGACCTTGCCCCTCCCAGCACATCCTCTCTGCCTTTACACCAGGTGGTGAAACTTGAGTAGGAGATGAAAAAGTCCTGACTGTGATAGAGATGCTACTCAAAAGGGGAAATCAGGAAAAGCCTCCAAAGTCACTCTCCTCCATGATACGTGACCAAACAGGAGAACTGCACTGTCCATGGCTGAGAGATGTAGGGCTACTTGCCCTACTAGCCTCCTCCTCTGCTCCTCTGAATCCAGCCCAGAGTGTCCAACAAGATTAATCTAGTTTTCACCATGACTGCACAGAAAGGCACACAGAGGTGGTTTTGGGGGGCAGAGCCTGACAGGGTGCAGGAGGACGGTGCAAAATTGACCACCTGTTTCAAGTAGGAAAAAAAAAAATCAGTAGAAAGGGAAACACTTCAAACAAAAAATAATTTTAAGTATCATATCTTGTATCTACATAAGTAAAAATGAAGATTTTAAGGGCAGATTCAGGACTTCTCAAAAACTCTCTTCAGACATAGGGTGAAATTTGTTTTGAACAGTGCTAGGGGCTTCAAAAACTCGTAATTGTGTTATAAATCAGTTTTCAAGATACTGGCATTTGCTACTTTCTATCAGGATCAGTGAGGTGATTTGTTTTTCCCAGCGCGTGTGATTTCAGTAAAACAACTTGTTGCTCTTTAAAGTTTTGTTATGAATTACTGTTCTTCCCCTCAATATTATTTCTAGATAACTTCAGCCAGAGAAAACACCTCGGAGCTCTACGGAAATTTCTCCTTTCGCCTGATCCTACGTGTATCAGAAACCACCCTGCCCAAGATTTGGGGAGGGGTCCCTCCGTGGAATTACGTCTGCATCTGGCATGGCCGGCCGGGCTCAGCCTGAAGTGCCCCCGGCTCCCCGTCGCCCTCGGCTCGCTCCGCACCCCGCCTGGCCAGGGGCTCTGCTGCCCCAGGTTTCTGCACCCCAAAGCCAGAGCCCAGCGCTGCGCAGCGCTCCCCGCCCGTCAGACCCCGCGGGCTGCGCCCCGTCCGTCGCTCCCCCGTGTGCCCCCAGCGCTGGCGGGCTGGTCCCGGCGGGAGCGCTGCCCGCCCCAGCCCCGCTCCCATCCCGGGCGCGCACCCACCTGCCCCGCGGGCCCGCGCCCCGCTCACCTCGTCCCGCCGCCGGGGCTGCTCCTGCCGCCACCAGCTCCTGCCCTCACTCCGGCTCTGGGCAGGGAGGCGGCAGCAGCATCCCCCGCCGGCCCCCCAGCTGCCGCGGCGGCACTTGCAGCCTCACGGGAACCGGCGGCGAGGGGAGGAGGGGGTGGGGGAGAGAGAAACCCCTGGCCAAGGCCCCGTCCCAGCCCTCCCCGCCGCCTCCGGCACCCGGGCCCGCTCCCACGGGCCACGCAAGGCGGGGCGGGCGGTAGCGGCGACCACGGGGATCCGCCTGGGCGCTCGCCGCTCCGCGCCGCCCCGCGCTGCCCCGCAGGTAGCGGCGGCCCCGGGCAGGGCACCGCGCGTACCGCCCAGGAGGCGCAGGGAAGTCGGATACCTCTCCATGAGCCTCCCTGAAGCCAGGCTTCGGGGCGCTGACACCGCGGTTCCCCGTGCAACGGCACTCGACAGGTTGGCACACGAGTACTTAACCCTGCAGCAGGACGCTACTGTGGGGGAAGAAAAAACTAAAACAAGAGCACTGCTCGCTCAGATTTCTTTTCGAGACTAGGGTCTTCTTCCAGCTCTCAATGAAAAAGTCTGACCTCCTGTTAGATGCTGTTCCCTGGTACCTGAAGCTCACACAGTGAAGACATCAGAGACCTGTATTTCTTGATTTGATGAAAGTCCTTATCTTGCTCTGTACAGTTAAACTGTGGTGTGGTTATGCAGATTTTTACAGCTACAGATCTGCTATACCCACCAGTTGATTCGGATCTTAAGAACTGAAATGCAGAGAACGACATGTTTTCATTATTATATGGTAGCACTTACATTATTACACTGCTTTCCAAGCCCAAAATCTGTCAACATTGTTTGAGAGCTACACTGTCTTTTGGGATCATTATACAGTTTGTATTTGGAAACTCTTAACCTCATAAAATGCTTTTTTTAAGGAAAAGTAGCATGTAGCCCTACACTCAGACTCTGGTGCTATTCTACAGCCCAGCCTTAGAGGTCTGGATCTGTCTTGAGCATACAGTTTTCCTTTGCCAAAAAATAACAACAAAAATGTTGTTAGAGTTGTAATATACGGGTGAGACTGACATTTAGAATGTATTAAAAGTGTGTTGTATTTTCACCTTGAAGAGGTGATAGAGGCCTTTATTTCTGAAGGAGATTCATGACACCTAATTTTAGTAAACGTATAGTCTATGTATTATTGCAGAATTACCCACAGACTTGAAGTCACTTAGGTACTCAAATACCTTACATTTCATGTATTAGGATGCAGCTAATTTTGATAAATAATTTGTTTTCCTTTCCTACTTCTACTGCAGTACAGTAACTTTTCAAGAAATAGATGATCATCCTTTTGATAGTTAATACAGTATAATTACACAATCATAATAAAATGACAGCAAATACTTTTCAGATTAAAAAAAAATTAAAAATTACTGATTCCAAAGGTGAAAGGATAGCTCTCTTAATTCTTAATCATGCTTAGCTAGAGATGGTTCCAGATACAAGATCTACAAATTCAGAGAATTCCCTACTAATGTTATATTAAACTTTGATTTACAGCCCCAAGAAAACCTAACACTTCCCGGCAGCAGTCAAAAGTGTTAATGTTTCAAATCCTAAATCAAAATAAAACCTTGTTTGAAGAAACAGTACAGATTTCTTTGTACACCAAGTATTTGGACTCAGGTTCTTCAGGGCTATGCTGTAGCATGGCAACGAAACTAAACTTTTTTTTTTTAAGGCTGTTCTCTTGTTGCGAAGAAACTTGAGGAGAACAGGAAGTTGGTTATTTTAAGTAATCATGTAGTTGTGGGGCAGAGACAGAAAAGATGAAAGAAAACCTTTAAAATGGCAAACTCCAAACTTCTTCCACAAAATCTGTAAGTCAGCTACTGCTACATTCATTGTTGAACTACCCCCATATAGCCAACTGCGCAATTTAAGCCACAGCGTGTTTTGTGGCCCAATACTTCATGCATGGTTGTATCAAATAGAAAACAATGTAACAGAAAGTTGTGGTTTTTAATTTCTCTCAATATTAATTGTAGCTCCCCATTAGTTTTGATTTCATCACATTGTGATGGCTTCTTCCACCACGACAATAGCAACAGAACAAAAACTGTTTCCACCAATAAAAATCGGACGAGGAAGAGGCAGCAGGACAAGCCCACTGGGACAGTCTTTGATCTTGCTGGACAACTCTTTGCCTTCTAGAACTCAGCAACAGGAGCCAAGGTAGTAGGATGACATCCATTCAGGGCCCTTGTATTTAAGCCTAAGCAGCATGGCAGGCATTCTTCCTCTTTCTCACCTAGAGTTCAAGCAGACCATACCAGAATGTGCTTTGTCAGAGCACCTTCAGATCCCATTGTTTTGGGGAGGCCAGCCAGGATGTAGAAGGCCCAATTCTTCCCATGTCTAAGCAGATTTGAACCCACATCTCTCACTTAGCAAGGAAATAGCCTCAACAGCTGGCCACGGAACATTCCAGAGGAAGAATTACCTACGCCGCCCTTTTCAAACCCACCCTATGCTTCATTTTGATTCACGTGGCTTTATTTTATTTTGAATTAGGTGGGAAGAAAAAGAAAGAGTAAGCTACTTACACCAGGGAAATACTAACATTCAGAGTCCTGTGCTAATGACAGTAATTGCGGGTTTGACTATTGCCCTTTGCAGATGAAGCTGACATTTTTAGCAGAGACTCTGGACCCAAGCCAGTTGATTTGGAAGTCCTTATACCTCGGCTTAGCTCTGCCTTTGCCATATACAACAAACACTTAAAATACAGCATAAAAATAACAAGTAAAATCCAAATGTCTTATTTTTTTATTTAATTCCTTCTCTATTGCAATACTAAACAGCATCAGTAGCTCAATGATACAATGCCTGTGAAAGGAGGAAACCAACAAATACTGAGAATCACTGCTACTTCAAAGGCACATGTGAGAGCAAAAGGAAGAGGAATACACAGAACTACCGAACCTTGGTTCCTTTGAAACTACAAGTCAAGCCTACCTTTGAATATTTCCTGGAAACACCACAAGCGGTTAAAGAAGGAAAAGCTGGGAAGGGCTGAAATGGAATATCAGACATAAGGATAAAGGAGAGAAAAGCTGAGGTGGCAAGAGACTTCTCTGGCTTCCATGATAGTGTGGTCACCTCTACTGCACTGTGGCCTTCAGGGCTTGATCTCAAAGGATCAAAGGCTGTATTGTCAGGCCAATCTTCCAAGTTACAGCAGGTCCCTTGTGATGGAAAGACACCAGCGGTGTCAGTGGGGAGATTCTTCAGGGAGCTACAACAGAGTATCACGGAACAGGAGGAGAGTTCAGAAAGACAGAAGGATGCTCAGAAACAGCTACTTTCCTCCTGTAAGAGTTTTGTTTGATTGAAGGGCTGTTATGGTTTTCAGCTGCATATCATCAGATGCCCAGATGCAGTAGCAAGTCTGTCCAAAGCAGGTTGGGAGAGACAACGGCAGCTGCTGGAAAGGACTCTTGGAAGAGATCATTGATTGGAGTGGCATTCGTAATCAGTTGGGCCTACCAAGGATTTATGCATGTATTGAGCAGAACTAAGGCAAATAGGGTCTCATGGACTATCTTTGAGGGCACAGTCGGGCAAGTTTTGCTGGATGATGATTCTTTTGATGATGTCTCTGATGCTTCCTGGTCAGGAATAATGGCTCTGTTGGATGGCATTGCACAGCCATCTTACACTGGCTCTGTGAATGGTTTTCTCTATTCCAAGTTAATTTCCTAGTGAGTAGCCAGAGCAGGAAATGTGCAGATGCCATGAGGTGATGGAGTCCCACAAAGGTGAGGGAGTGGTGAGGTCCTGTGTTGATGTGGGCAGATCAGGTGACAGCTTGTAAGACAAAGTACTGAAGGCTCCTCATTGCATACAGGCATTTTGTTCACTGATTGCCTCTAGCTGTGAAGGACAAACTAATCCCATAGAGGCATTTTCCTGCAGAAACTCTTCAGAGGGGCAACTCTTCCCATCATCTGGACAAAGATGCAGGCCACCTCCCAAACAGAACTCCTGCAGCTCTCAGGTCAAGTCTCTCAGGTCAAGTCTCTCAAGTCAGGCAGCTCTCCGAAAGGGCTTGGAAAGCTGCTTGATTCACCTAATCCTTGTCAGGAGTGTGAACTGGTGCTAGGACAGGCTTCCTGTTCTTTTAAGTTAGCCTCTTCCAATTTACCTGTTACCCTTATCAAGGTTGTGTGTGTGGCTGGGGTAGAAGAAAGAGTCAGGAAGGAGATATAAAGGCTAGATGCCAAGGTGCAAAGTCAAATGGGATAACTAGAAAGTCTAATGTTCATTCTGACAAAGCTTCCTGAGGATGCAGCTGGTGTTTGTCAGAAGTATACTTAATACAATAGATGTGGATATAAGTGCCTTGAGTTGCTGGGAAGCTGAAGCCCAAATCTCAGCCAAGTTACTCATGGCTGAGTCTTTTTCCCAAGGCCTGGCATGCTGAAGAGAATTATACCAATGAGGCCTAAACCAGGCTCTCCATTGTTTTGTTCTGGAACATAAGTTCAGGGAAGTATGCGACTGGGAGAATGACTATGTCTGCCTCAACTTCTTAAACTATTTCTATTGCTAATAAAAGAAGCTAGATTTATAGTTTGAAGACTGACAACCCAGAAGGCTGAGGTCTTCTTTCTGTTGTACAAACTGAGCACCACAGGCAAGGCATATCCCCGTCTCCCTCTACCCTAGAATGTTCCTCAGCTTCAGCTCGTACTGAAGAAAAGGCTTTATTAAAGCCTTCCTCTCTGTTGAGGCAGAATGGGGAGTATGCAGAAGAAACATACAAGATGAGTTTTTATAGGGATTCAGAGAAAGTTTGAGCTGCTACGTTGTGAAGGAAATGCTAGAGAGAGACTGGGGCTGTTAGAGGGGTGTGCTTTGGCTGTGTAGATGTGGCTATATCACTGTCTAGTGGCTGTCCCATGGAACACAAGTCCCCTTGCTGCAGCTAGACTTTATGGATACACCACGTGCTCAAATTACGAGTTCTATGTTTTTTAAGCCAAAAATTTTTCTCCCTCTGCTGAGGAACATGAAGTTTGTGTATCAGTAACACATGGATCCCTTGCAGAGGAGGAGATTTGCTCTTGAAGGGCAGTTCAAGTTGTTTTGGTCAGTGCAGGAATGAAGAAAGGAATCAGCTTTTGGTTACAAAATGCTTAAGGATTAGACTGGTATTGCACTACCCAAAATGAAATCTACTGGTCCAGCTAGGAGTGAAACATAAACAAGGCAAAATCTGAATTAAAAGCTGCTAGAGAGAGACAGAACCCAGTGTGCATTGGATAAAACCAGCCCTGTGCACTGAGAACAATCCAACAACAACTCCAGCCCAGCTCCACAAATGTTATTGAACAAGTCTCATGAAGGTGTGTCCTATGTGAATTAGCCTTAAACAAAGAGGACTAAAAATCTCAAGCCTGTTCCTTCTTCTTCCCCGCTGTCTTGGTTTAAAAAGTTGAAAAGTCATGATTAAATTGGCTGCACTTGTTATTTAATATGTTTTATTTAGTTTGTATCTATGATTTTTTTAAATATTTATCATATTGCTAAAGAATGGTGACTGTTTTCATAGAAACTGGAGATGGAAGAGACCCAGTAAGTTCACATCCAGTCCATCCCCCCTGCTGCCACTGCAGAATTGTTCTGCATGTACATTTTCCAGGACCTCCTCCAAACTAATTTTGAAACGTTCTACTTTCTTGGCGAGGGTCTGTGCTCCTCGTGTACAGATCTGGAAGTAGCTGGTGATGCCCATTCTCACATTTCCTTCACTACTTTCTCCCTTCATCTTCTTTATTCTCACATTTTCTTTACTCCTTTCCCTCTTCATCTTCTTTGTTCTTGTATTCCTTTTTCGGGCACAGGCACTTCTTATTTGGTTATCCTTAAATGTTTCTTCTCCCTCCTTAGATTTTTTAAAAGGATCTGCGCAGTTGGGCAGGGTTACTCTGGCGGATGCAAGCAGCCCAAGCAGTATCATTTGAGCAGTTATTTGTTGAGCAACCCTACCCTGGAATATCCTGTCCTGGGGAGTATGAAAAACCAAAACAAAATCTCCAAGGCATTTGCTGAATATCAAAGCAGAAGCACACAGAGAACATTCTCCCTCCATTAAACACAGCCAAGCACACTCTTTTAAAAATCCTATTCTGTTATAATTCTTCAGCAAGGAATTTTCTGCTAAAGATGTTATTTATAACTGTTGCAGTTCCTTTGTTTATTACCCGGTCCCTGCATTGGTTTGATCTATAAGTCACGCTTGGCCTGCTTGGGGCAGCTTAGTGAGCTGGCTGTTTTCCCTCATGACAGTCACCTTGTGCTTCAGGAGCTAGCCATGGATAAAATAACAGTTTCATGTCCATATTTTATGATTGCAAAGAAAACTTCCCAGATGTGAGCCAGTCAAAATGGATGTGGTGATATCTGCACCAGAAAGCTGCCAGCTCCAAAAAATAAGCCAAGAGGTAGAACTTGCTTTCCTCATTTCAGCTCCAGAGCCTGTTAACAGCTATTTAAGAGTCAGTGTGGTTAACAACGTCTCTGTTTGATCATAAATGAAAAGAGACAACTAGTGTGAAAAAAAAGGGCACTTAGGATGGAGCTTTCCAGCATTAGCACAATAACTGAACTGAAGGCAAAATTTATTAGTGTCTAGCTGTCTGCTTTCTTCAGTCAGGCTCCTCCTGTATTCTCTGATCTTTCCTTGGTCAATTTTGGCTTCTTTTGGTTTTTTTTCTTCTGACATTAGTTCTCTCACTGTCTTCCTTTATTTTCACATCTGTATTTCTTCTCTATATTTCCATCTTTTGGTTCAGGTGAGCTACAGAAAAAACTTGCACACATTGCCCTGTCTTTTTTACCTTAGGCTGAAGCACAAAAGCAGCACATCTGCCTGAGGCAATAGTGATTAAGTCTGCAGGTCTGTAAATGTTAGTCCCTTTGTGTTAGTCTGCAGTTAGTGAAACGTTGGGATGGAAAACCATCAAATCTGACCTCAGAGGAGGCTTCCAAACATCTCTTCAGCACAGACAACCCAAGCAGAAGTTATACTATAGGATTAAAAACAAACACAGAAATCAGAAATACGTTGAAATCAGAAGACTTTTTGAAGTTTCAGGAGTGTTTTCCCTCGTACATTTAGAAGGGCTTTTGGAGCACCGATATGTATGTTCTGAAAATGTTCTAGGTGAAAACTGAACTGTAAGTGCTCATTTACTCTTGGGAAGCCTCTTGATCTTCTCTCATGTTTCCCACACCCCCTTAGCTCCCATCCTTCCTATTCTGCTGCTCTTCTGTTAAGAGAATGTGTCACAGAAGTGCTGCATTTCAGCCAGATTTCTAGCCATATGTACATACGCCTGCTTTTTTGGGTTCCTCTCCCAGTTCCTTTCTCTTGTAATTTCTATTCCATTTTTGAGTTGCACATGTCCCAAAATTGTAGCATTCCTAGAGAATTTACACTTTGAATAATAAGCAGCCTTCTAAGAGCAGAAGAATCTCAATTAGCTCACACACTAACTATAATCTTAAAATGTGATTTATTCAAAGAGTCAGTTCTGTTTCATGTGATTGCAGATGTGAGCAGATTTTGACAGATTGGCTGGGTTGTGGGTTTTGTGTTTGATTTTGGTCAGTTCAGGTATTATCTGCCTTGACAAATATTAACTGAGATGAATCTTAAGTTCAGCTGCTGTCGTGGTTAATTATTCTTGATGATGAAGGTTAATAGCTATTTTTCCCTACAATTTTTGTAAGTGAAAGTTTTTACTCTAGTAAAGACTGAATACTAATGCACTGTTCCACACAAATCACAGGGATCTGCCTTTCTACAAATTAGTTACTATCTCCTGTTGTTATCTAATAACAACAGACATGAAGAACTGGTGGAGTGAGCAGTGATGTAATGCAGATCCTATAAGATACTTACTGTATAACACATAACAGGAGGTGACTGAAAGTATAAGGCACCATCAAAAGATCTGAACAGCCCTCTGAAGGTTCTCTATGGAGTAAAGAATCAGCGTGTGGCAATTTTTGCTCCTAAACAAGATACTTCAGCCAGGACCTTAAAATTTGAATGAAAAAGAAATCTTAAAACCAAGATGAATGTAGTTCTCCGTATCTTTTTAGATTCACACAAAATGCCATCAGTCTTCCCTCTGCACTTCTACTCATTCACAACAATCTAATCACTTCAGCTGATGTTGAGTGAGAAATGAGATAATGAGAAACTCACACACACTGACATTTGTGCATGTATTCACTAAGGCTTAGGCCTCAACTGCAATGAAAGCACTTGGACAGCTCAATGGACATGTAGATGAACATCAGGTTCACCCAAACAATGCTTCAGAGAAAAGTGTTAATTTGTAAACTGGGGATCTTCTGCCTCTGATTTGCACTACTGCGGCAACAGATGGAATGTTGTATCAAGTGCAAGTGTTCTTACTTTAAGACAGATGGCCTTAAAACTGGAGATGAGCAAGAAAAAGGACATAAGAATGATGAAAGATTTGGAAAAAAATGCCTCAGTGAAAATTTGAAAGAGACAGATTTGTTTAGTTTATGAAAAGGAAGATGGAGGTGTGAGTTTATCACAGCCGTTCAGTACCAACATGGTGGTGTGCAAAGTGGTAAATAGAGTTCAGTTTCAAAGTCAAAGTTGGTTTTCTGGTAGTAAAAGGAAAAAAGTAAATAACCTTACCTGTTTGGTGTTCCAAGCTAGGCAGAAAGAGATGGGTAAGCTCTCAACTCCTCTGATATGGAGAGACACCCATTTGCCTGTGTTTACTCCCAGACACCTAGCCCAGCAAGAGACACTTACTGGAATCTGAATTTATGTAAATTCAGACTTGAAATCAAGTAAATTTTGGTAATATTGCTGACAAATAGCTGTCAGAACAATTACCAGCAATTACTCATGTAAAATATTTTCTATTAAAAACTGGGGTTTTTTTTCAGTAGTCAGGACATTAATGCCAAATCCAACAGTCTCTATTACAGAGGAAGTCAAACTGTATGTTCACAATGCTTTCTTCTGCCTTTATAATATCCCAGCCTCTGAATTTATGCTTTCATTACAGTATTGTTTGATCATCAGTCTTAATGAAGCTCTCATTAACCACCTCTGCTTTCCTGTGAAATGGTCACACATACTATTCAGCCATTACTGACTAAATTTACTCATTCAAGAAAGGAAATAATTAATCTCCTCTTGTCTTCTGTGGCACAGTTGTTAATGGGATGACATGATATCTAAAATGTAGATCAGAAAGTACATTGTGTTTCTTTTTAAAAGCATAAAAAGCAATTTAAAATGTTGCTATTGTATTGTACCTAGTTTTTGTCATCTCCTTTCCTGACCTTATCATGCCTTAGAATGTGCTTCTTGGGTAGAGTGAGTCTTCAAGCTTTTATAGACAATGAGAAATTACTGGCTGGCTTTTAAATACTCATATTTTGGTCAATATTGACATAGTGCTTGAAGAGCAAGGGAAAAAGAGGTAATCATGTTTAGCTATATGTCCTACTACATTCTTTTTCTACATCTGTCTTAATAGTTTCCATGACAAGATGCCTCAACTAAGGAAGTATTTGGCTTCTTGGAAAGCTCTTTGCTCCAAAACCACACTTAAGTATTGCCTCTCCTTTGTAAATAGGAGTCAACTCATTTGAATTAATATCCACATCCAGTATTGGAGAGGTAAGTTGCAGATAGTTACAAGAATGGGTAACGCCGCAAACAGTCTGTCCTGCTGGGCATTGATTTATTCCATAGGCTTTTAGTGCTGGGTATTTGTAAACCCTTCCACCTTACCAGCTGTGACTTGGTCTAATTGTCTGTAAAAAATCTTGGTACCATCTTGTTTACCTCATTATCTGTCAGTGACTGGCCAGTTTAACTGATTCCACAGCCACATCCACTCCTCTGCCTGGTGGCTGATTTGATAACTAAGTCCCTCTTGAAATAAAACAAAAGGACCTGACCCAAATAGTTCCAGATTTTTATAAAAAAGAAAGAGCTTAACAAGATACCTAGATGAATATAATTACAATATAATGTATCTGAAGCTATGGCTCCAAGAAAATCCTCCTAGCAGAGCCACAAGTTTAAGGAATTCCTATTTGCCTCCCTCAGACCCAAACACTCATTTACCCCTCTTTGTTGTATATGTGGTTTCCTGTGGAGGTGGACAGGAAACTGGGGAATAGATCTGATTAAAGAGTCAAAATTAAAAATATGTATGTGTTTAATCTGGTCCTGTCCCCTAAACAGATGCACAAACATTGGTATCACCATGACTAAAGAGGTTGGATAGGAACAGAAAGGGAATCTGCCAGAATCAGGAGAAATAGCTATAAAAAGTGGCCTGAAAGCATCTCTCTATTCCTTGAGGTTTCCTGCAACTATTCAAAGTATTCCAGAGTCAAAATATTTCTATTTTACCTTCTTCTTTATGTTGATTATTGCATAGTCCTCCATCAGTAGCTGTCACACTTACTGTTCTCACTGTTTTGCTTCTCTTCTAGTCTTTACGCTTGCTTTGAGTTGTTTGCTTTTCTAGTAGCACTTTCAGCCCTCAGAAAATAGTAGTTATTAATTTTTTAACTTTTCCCAGAATCCAATTTATTTTGCTTGGAGTTTGAAATAAACCCATCATCCATCATCTTATAAGACAGGAGACAACACTTGGCACTGTAGCTTGGTGTTAGTAACATTTTTCAAACTTATTTTTCTACTGCTGGTTTGTTTTGGGTGATGGCAAAAAAATTGTAATTTGCATTGGCTTTTTTCTTCTTTTTATTTTAATGGTAGTTGGTTTTATTTATTTTACTCTTTGTTTTTATAAGTACTTATGTAGTACAAGAGGACTTACAGTGATTACAACTGCTTGCATCTCAGCTACCAGCTGTTTACCTTTCAGCTTCTTGTTGACTGTGGTAGGCTAGGAGATGCCATGTGAAGATTAAAAACCTGTCATGTCCACATCCTGAATGCTGTCCTCAGCTCTGGTCTTTCCCACTGAAAACAGGATATACTGGAACAAGAGGAGGTACAAAAGAGTAAGGATTGTCAGTGAACTGGAATAGCTTATGTACAGGCAGAGATTAAATATGCTGTTCAGCTTGGAAATGAGGCAGCTGAGGTACATTATGGCAGAGGTCTGAAAAATCATGAATGGGTTGGAAAAAGAAAAAGATAAATCTGCCATTTCAATGCCTCCCCCAGGACTGTTTTGGCTTTCAGGGAGGACTAGAACTGGTGAATTCTAGAACTTGGGAGACAGTTGAACTACATTTGAACTCTTCATTTACTCCTTCCCCCAGCATTTGTCACTGGTCTATAGGGGCAGTATGCTTCCTTCTTTAAGTGGATCTTTAGTACAACTGGGGATGGCTGCTCTTACCCGCTTAGGCAGCCTGGAACCAGGGAAGGAGAGGTGGAGAGGAGGCCTGAATGCATTAGGCTGTGAGATCAAGTCATCAGTGAGAGAGTGCTGAGTGATGTGATTGCTAGTTGACTGCTAGAGAGGAAAGGCAGATATTAGGAGAGCAGGGAAAGAATCTGCCTTTTCCTCTCCTGCTCCTGCACTTTCAAGTGGCTTAGCTCACAGTTTTCACTGCAAGGCTGCTGTCTTGTTTCTTACCTTCCCCATGTTAACATTCTCTTTGTGACCTTTTGGCTTGGGCAAGCAGTTTCCTTTTTCAAAAACTCTTTCAGCATGGTCATCATATAAGTAAGGTATTCATGGCCATGTCTGTTTCTATTCCTGCCCCTTTCATAGACACACAACATTCCCTAAATCAAATATTAGAGGCAAGGTATCAGTTAAAAAATATCTGCCCTGAAATAAAGCTTACACATTCCATACCATTTCCTTTGTCACCAGAAGCCCTGCAAAAATTGAATTTCTTCTGCAGGCTGCTGTTCCTCTCTTCTAGCCATCACATTTCTCATTCCAGGCCAGCTACTTCTATGTTGCTAATGGTTTCCCCTTGTTGTGCACTCGATGTATAAACAAAGGTCTTTTTGCACAAAACAAAGTCAAGTTATGATCTTTGATCAGATTGTTTGGATCAGGTTCAGCTGACAACTATGGAGTTGTTTTTCCACCCCTATGCATTTTCAACATGCTGCAAATCCCTTATGCTTGTGGGATTTCTGTTTGTTTGCTTGGGTTTCTTCAGAGGTTAACTTCTCCAAAGAGCAGTGTGGAAAAGAGAGGAATGCAGCAAATTTCCCAGATCCTGAGGAGCAAAGAATGTGTGTTGCTGGCAGAATATGATGGCTAAGAAACATCTTGGATACCATCAAGCTAAAAGCATAAGGGCTGTGAAGTCAAAGAGTGCATCCACAGAAAAAAGGTGAAGCTGAAGCTGTCAGGCCTTTGAGCATATGGTGCACACATGAAATAGATCTTCAAGATCAAAGGTTAAAAGTTATTTTTTAACTCATGTAAACAGTTCTTTGTGCTTCCACAGTACCTCTCCTTTTGTCTAGGGATGCTAAAGCGTTTTTGTAACACTGGGGACCATTACCTTATCTAACAATCAGGGACACTAATGTACAGAGTTGAGGTGCAAAGTCAAGTCACGCAATCAGAAAGGAAGGGCTGGCAAAAGCAGAGACTGAGCCTTTCTCTGTGGACCTTGCTTTTACAACATCAAAGATTTAATTTTTAAAAGTGCCAAATAATTATTCAGTAGTGTGTTTATTAAGAGGCTAACCCTTCCCATAGCCAAAAGACTATCAAAAGATTACTTTGTACTGTGATTTACCAAAGGGGAGACTGATGCCTATGCAGGTACTGAAATATTATTATCATTATTATTATTATTATTCCCATTTTTGAGATGAGATACTCAACATTCAGTTCTGTGTTCTAGTGGATGAAATGATACTTCTACCTCTACTCTGCCCACCTTTGTAAGAGCACATGTACTGAATCACACACCTTTAGACAAAGCAGCAGCACTGTTACTGAAATCTCAGCCTTCCTGCAGGCTCTGATTGTGTCCCTGAGCCCTAAGTATCAAGTCTCCACCTGGGACACCGTACATTGGGGTACTGATGCCATCAATATCAAAGAAATTATTTTCTGGATACAGAGCTTGACAACAGCAATGCTAGGCATGTTTTGTCCATGTTTTTGTCCACGTTTCTACTAAACATCAGTGCTCCAAGTTTGAATTTGATTTATGCTTTTAAGTGCTTACATATCTCTTCACTTGCCCCCATCAACCAGGAATGAAACTGGAAATAGCACAGTACTGAACAGATAGACAAGATTGTTCTTGCAGTATTGTAGACCCTGGAACTGAAATATGAAGTGGTTGTTTCTTTGATTTAGAAAGTCTGAATAACACCTAGAGTACCAAAGTGATCTACAGGAAAGGGCATGATGGAACGTATTCATGTTGCCAAATGTCTGTGATTTTAAATGAACCACACTAAACACAAGCAGATGTTCAGAAAATAGGCAAAGTTATTGGCAAAGGCCTTAGTAAGAACCACTTCAGAAGAGTGCCTGATTTGCAGTATCTGGGTAGGCAGTTTACAGAGAAGTCTGAAGCAGTTTTTGATTCTGTGAAGGTCTGATTTTGAAGTATCTCTTCTTCCTGCAGTGTCACAAAGACCCTAAGCTTACCAAAAATAGTGAATAGAAATTCTGTTGGGGAAAAATGATAGGGGAGATTTGAAATATTGTTCCACTGATTTTGAAAACCACTTTTTCCATTTGAACTTCTGAATCCTTTAAACATTTTAAAACATCAATGTTGGAAACCAAAAGGTATTCCAGTTGCAAAAACAATGCTTAATTTTGAAAATATTAAATTCAGATATCATAACCACATAATTTCTTCCCCAGATTTTACTGAGTCAATTCATTAAAAGCTGCACTTTCTCACCAGCAGGGCTGATTTCAAAGAATTGGCTTTTCCTAATAAACAGTGTTACTTCAAAAAAACTGTAATTACCAGTTTTAAGAGGCACTGTGTTCAAAAGCAATGCAAAACTCTTCACATGGGGGCCTGGGAGCACATGCTGCTTGTCAGTAACAAGCATATCATCACCTGGTGGTAACCAGCTTTTTATCAACAGCTGTCAAAAGGTACAGGTCAGCAAGACGAGCACAGAAAACAAGGTGCTGATGCAGGTATTCTGAGTAGGAGACCTGACCATGTAAGATGAGGAGATGATAACATGAAGGCTTTTTTTTTTTTTTTTTTTTTTTTTTAACAGAGGCTGGAATTACTGGAGCCATCAATTAGTCACATGAATATGCACACAAGAAAGTTTGTTCTCTGTGGCCTGCAAATGAGACATGAAATCATTTGCAAGGAAACGTGTCTGTTGCTATATGGTCCCCAGCATGGTAAAGCTCAAAAATTCCTGATCAGGTGAGGAAGTTGGTCCCTACTGCCCGCTGCCAGCTTCCTGGTATTTCTCACTAGCTGTCTCTGCACTGTACTGCTGATGTGATGCCTTTCCTTGGGTGTCCGGGAAGCCAGCAACTGTAAAAAGATTACTATGGAAAATCTAGTAACACTGCTGTGTACTGACTGCACATGTACAGTATTTTAGGATTCAGGAGCCATGGAAATGCCAATGGCTGGTTTAAGAAATGAAGTTATTAATAAAAGATTAAGTGTATTCACTTGGATGAATGACAAGCAGGAATATTTACTCTAGATAGTGCAAAAGCATATTCTGATAAGAATATGGGGTAATTAAAGCAATAAACCAATAGTTCCTTTAGTCCACATTTGTCAAACTGCTACTTTCAGGCCTCTGACTTGACTTGTTTCCTCCAGTGTGCTCTTTTTCCCTTGCAGATCAGAGCCTGCCCAGGTTCTAAATATGCTTGTTATTCAATTGCCACTCAGAAACAAGCACATCCTTTTTTAACCCAGTTCAAGCAAAGCCCAGAATGTGTATTTCCTGTTGGAAAAGTGGTCTGCAGTGACTGAGATCAGTTGTTGAGCAGTTGGTTCAACAAGGAAGAACGGCCTTGTGGATCAGAGAGCACAGTGATTCTCATGAGGTCAGATTCTGTACCTTGCTTTTTCACAACTTTCCTGAATGACTTCAGTCAAATTGCTTAACTCTGTGCTTTAGTTCTCTTGCAGTGTGACAGTACTTGTCTACTTCTCTTGGGAAATGCTTGTATATTATAGTGATGCTGACAAATAAAGCACCTAAATGTCTAGATAACTCCAATGCCAATTTCTGTATCTGCCCTGACATAAACTTCAGTGCTACAAAGATATCAGGACATTCACAGATACCTTCTCTCAGTTAGCTTTTTTTCATTTTCAGTGTTTCAAAGTTGGTGTTTTCTTAGCTTTTCTTTGGAACCATTTAGCTCCATTGTTTCAATTCCAGGCTTTCCTTATTGCTGAAATGTTTCATTTATGCCAGATTATAAATCAGATTGTAGCTAATGGAAACAGCTGTTTTATTTTTTGTCTATCTACTTTCAAATGCAGGAAATAAGCTTCTTGGAATTCTCAACTAGTCTTAGCTATCCTTCTAATTTCACTTGAACCATTTCTCTGTAGGCAATGTTAAACAATTGCTGTGGTCCTTCTCATATATTTCAGTAGTGAGTTGGTCCTGTACAGAATAAATGTGACACACAGAGAATTAGAGCCTTCACATGGGTCCCTCACTGAAGGCAACAATCTCCCAGGTGCATTTTCTTGTGTCTGAGACTCCATTGCAGCTCATTCTTGGCATGTGTTACTGTAGCAGAGATCCACAACACCACTGACTTGGTTTTCACTCTCATCAGGGACATTGTAAGGATCCTGCAATTCTTTTTTCTGTGATTTAAAGTAGCAGATTCCTCCTTTAGTCTATGAATCAAGAAATTTTACTTAGTTTAAAAAAAAATCCCCCTTGTTTAATTTTACATCAGGCTGGATGACTAACTGGGCAACAACCTCTCTTTTGCTGAAATAAATTGTACCTAGCACTCTGCTGTAGGAATTGCTGAACAGAATGAAGCTTCAAACGTCTTTACTCTTTCACATGTAAAGAAGCACAAAACACTCACATTTCCAAATACACAAATGGACACAGGTAAGTTCTCCTCCTTTTACTGGCCTATGTGTACTTACCAGAAAGATGAGGCTGTGATGTTTCTTCTAATTCCCAGCCAGCATGCTTCATGCAGGATTGTTTCCAGGGCCTGTTATATTTTCTGGTTCGAAGTTCCAGAATTTTGCCTCTTCTCACAGATCTTCTTCTGATTTAGTTAAGAGTGGCTCTATCACTCAGCTGCTTAATCACATCAGCTGCTCCCTGCTCTCAGAAGGAGGAATAGAGGAAGCTTCTTCCTCTTCATAACAGGCATTTTTAACCACTGGGAGAAGACCACTGGGCACACATGTCAGAACAACCTGCATTCTCCGTTATATGTAAAATCTAGCTCACTTCTTCCTGAAAATGCATTTCTACCAGCTATATTGGACTACTTGCTTAAAAGCAGTGCATCTTCCCACTGAATGCTGAATAACAGTATTGCCATCATACACAAAAGAATTTTTTTTCCTGATTTTGTCTCACTGAACTACTTTGAATGTCCTAATGCACCAAAATCTAGGTTTGCCTAACTAATGCTCAGAAGCCTGTGGTGATTTTCTGTCTTCTTCATCTTTTCACACAAACAGCATTTTGGTTGTATTTACATCACCTGGAAGAGAAAGACAGGCAAAGACCCATTGAAGTTGCCTGCTGTCCAATATACTGTATTTGTTGACAGACTTATTGGAGGCTCTTTAAGGAGTTCACTTGAATCAGGAGTAGTACTTCTCTGCATGCTTTTCCTGCATATGTTTTTGAAGCTTCTTGTGCAATTTGCCTTTCAGGTAATGTTTTCTCCGTCCACAAAGGGCCCAATGACTTTATTCTGAGCTAAAGAGACCTAAGAGATGGCAAGATCAGCGCAGAGATTGTGATTTTACTTCAAATTATTGAGACATTTATAGTGAAAAGTAAAAAAAAAGATGCTCCTACTACAATCAGGGTATGAACTGCAACAGCCCAAGTGATAATGATGGCTTTCTTCCAGAATATTGTGTATTCTTGGAACATGCGAGCTGCTGCCACGACTAGATGGGTGGGACATTCCTTTTTTTTTCTTTCTTTTTTTCCCCTCTTTCCTGCACATGTGAGAGGGAGAAAGAGAAAAAAAAGGAAGTGGGGGTTTTAAATATTTTTCAAATCTTACCAAGGCAAAAACTGCAATTAATATTGCTTATATGGCCAGAGTAGAAATCTACACAAAGTGTCTCAAAGAAGATCAGTAACAGATAAGTAACATTTTTATATAAACCCAATAAATAGTGGTGGCAATATTTCCCAGTCTTTAAGTCCCACGTGCTCCACAGCTTACCTCCTAAAATGTCCAGGGCAAGCAAAAATTGGCTGCTAAAAATCCACGATCACAGGACTTCTTCCTTCATCTCCTTTGCTTGTGCACTGTAACATCATGTTATCATGTGAGGACACGATAACACTGTCTTACACCTTAAGGTGTTAAACTCACCAGGGAATGTGGCAAAAGAATGCCTTGCAAAATGTCATTGTGACACCCCTACCCAGCTTAACACTTTTGTCAGCACCACTCCATATTGCACAGGGGGAGTCATTGTGGGTGTGTAATAATTATGATGCTGGAGCCTTCCCCTTAGGGTTCATATTCAACTCACTTAAATTCTTGGAAATTGTCAGAGGCATGTAAAAGAATGGATTTCCATGTCTCAGAGGTATAGAGTGTTAATGTAAATTGAAAGGATTGGTACTACACCTCTTGGTTTTTCACAGTTCTGCCAGATGGAGATTTCTGTCTGACATTGTCTTTTATTGTCTGACACTCCATCTTTTAGCAGTATTACTTTATTTTCATATTGTTATTTGTTTCTGAAATTGCACTTATTCACACCAATAAAGCATTTGGGAAACAGCTGATGGAGAAGAATATACACAATGGAGTTGTACAGTACTATGGAGCTTAAAACCCACCGTACCTATATTGATACATGTCTAATGACCCATGTTTGATAACCAAAATTACCAGGTCTCTTTATTTACTGGTAGATCAGTCTCCCAGTGCTTCTCTTTAGGTCAGTTGAAACCAGCCCATAAAGAAAATTCAGTGCAGGGAAGCCTCTGGTATTAGAAAAGAAACTTTCAACAGATTTTTTTTTTTCTCTTGGAAAAGCTGAAAACAATTTGCAAAGATTGTCTTTAGAAGCTGTTGGTGGAGGGGCAAATAATTAAAAATGAAGAAGGATTGTTTTGATATTTTATATGTTCTCATTCTGTTCCCAGACTTGTTTGGATTGTACTGTACTGTCACTATTGAAATTAAAAGCTTTGGCTAGATTTTTTCAAGGCTTTACAAATACTTTTCTTCATAATTTCCGTTTTAAGAGTATACTTTAAATTATCAGTGATTTATCTGAGAGGAAAACTGCTTTCTATCAGCTGCAATTTTCACCTGCACGGTTTACAAGTTTCGTTAAATAGGAACTTCTCCCCTTAAAGAGTCTCTGTCCCTGTCTCTGATGTGCTATCATCCATATTCTCATTTGTCTGGATGTATTCAATTCTTCCTCTTTCATTCAGTTGTCTGAATAGCTTTAGACTTTCAAACACACCTTATAATTAATTTCCCCTCTTTTCTATACCTCAGTCTTCTTGTCCCACATCATCTTCTTTGCCTCGACTGCCTCAGAGTTCTCTTCACATGAATAATTCTTCTTTTCTCTGTATTTTCTTCTAGTTTTACATGAAAATTTCCCAGAATGAGAATGGAGTAAATTGAAAAGAATTTATTGAGAGTGGGCTAGACTGGTGGGATTGATCAGGAGCCAGGCCAGAGTGGAAGGGGAGACATGACAAGAAAACTACCATGCAACTTTGAAGACCAGCAGAGTGAATGAATAGGCTCTCAATACCTCGCGTCCCAAAGTGCTGTAGCTGCTCTGGGGAAGAGGTGTAAAGGGGAAGATGCTGGTGAGATGACTTCTGTCCATGTAGCTCATGACAAAAGAGTGGCAGCAAACAAGGCTGATGGTGAGTAGGGCTGTACTGACAGCAGCATTGCCAGTAGATCGTGTGAGGGGAGCGACGCTACTGCTTTTTGCTTAGTACTTCTTAGACCACCTCTAGAATAGCATTTCCAGTCCTGGGTTCCACAATTCAAGGAAGACATAGATAAATTAGTGCAAGTTTGGCAGTGGTGGGACTGGAGCACGTGCACTGTGAGGAGAGGCCAAAGGAGCTCCCTTTGTTTGGCCTGGTGAAGAGATACCAAATGGCATCTTTCCAACAACCACAAGGAGGTTGTTGGGAAGATGGAGCCAGGCTTCTCACCGTGGTGCATGGTTAGAGGATCAGAGATGGCAGCCAGAAACTGAAAGAAGAGCAGCTCAGGCTGGGTGCAAGGTAAAAATTTTTCTCTGGGAGGACATTCAAGCAGCAGAGCAAACAGGTACCCCTGGAAGGGTGTGCCATTTCCATCCTTGAGTCCAGAGAAGGGCAAAATAAACCTGTGGATGGATCAGGCGAGTAAGTGCTATGAGGGGTAGCTAAGGGAGCTGAGGGTGTTTAGCCTGCAAAAAAGGGGTCTCAGGAGACACCTTACCTCTCCCTACAACTCCCTGAAAGGCGGCTGTAGCCAGTTGCAGTGTTGGCCTCTTCTCCCAGGCAGCTAGTGACAGGAGGAGAGGATGTAGTCTCAAGCTGTACCAGGGGCGGTTTAGATTGGACATCAGGAGGAATTTCTTCATGGAAAGGGTTGTAAACATTGGAATGGGCCGCCCAGGGAGGTGGTGGAATCAATGTCCCTGGAATTGTTTAAGGAAAGGCTGGATGTGGCACACGGTGCTCTGGTCTGGTTGACGTAGTGGTGTTCGGTCAAAGGTTGGACTCGGTGATCCCGGAGGTCTTTTCCAACTTAATTCCGTGATTCCGTGATTCCATGATTCCGTGATTCTGTTTACAGGACCTGGNCTGGCAGGACACGGCCCTGGGCAGCCCAGTCCGGCCTCAGCACTGACCCCGTTGGGAGTCTGAGGGGGGACTGGAGTCCTCCTGGCACCGCTTCCTTGGCGCTCTGACCCCACAGCTCTCCCTCAGCACGCCCTGACGGCAGCCCCCTCACAGTCCCCTCAGAGCCCCTCACAGCCCTGCACAGCCCCCTCGCAGCCCCTCGCAGCCCCGCACGGCTCCTCACATCCCGCTCACAGCCCCCTCACAGCCCCTCAGAGCCCCCGCACAGCCCCGGGGCCGAGGGAGCGGCCTCCGGAGCCGGCAGGGGGACCCCGCGCCTCAGCCCGCGGTGCCGCCGCCGCAGCCTCGGCTTTTAAGGAATAAAATTGATGTGGAATTCAAATGAAATTGATGTGGAACCAAAAGGGTCCCGGGGTGTCAGTTCAAGCCGTACTTCCTGCCTCAGGGAGTCTGGGGATCGGGGGGGGGTGCGGGGGG
>VWZW01003295.1:593682-638405 GCA_013397115.1 Edolisoma coerulescens
GTGGTGTTCGGTCAAAGGTTGGACTCGGTGATCCCGGAGGTCTTTTCCAACTTAATTAATTCCGTGATTCCGTGATTCCATGATTCTGTGATTCTGTTTACAGGACCTGGCAGGACACGGCCCTGGGCAGCCCAGTCCGGCCTCAGCACTGACCCCGTTGGGAGTCTGAGGGGGGACTGGAGTCCTCCTGGCACCGCTTCCTTGGCGCTCTGACCCCACAGCTCTCCCTCAGCACGCCCTGACGGCAGCCCCCTCACAGTCCCCTCAGAGCCCCTCACAGCCCTGCACAGCCCCCTCGCAGNGAGGAGAAAGAAGAAATAAAGACCCAAGCCCAGTGGCCTGACTGGGGACCGTCATCATAAGACATAACTACGTTTTCCCTCTGCAGTGTACGGCCACTGCAGGTGTTTGTGCTGGGCTTTAGAGTGGGCAGATACAGTCAGCACCCCGAAATTCCTCCGCGGATGAGTGTCTGGGATGTGATACCCTTGAATCCAGACTTCCAGTCACTTTTTGCGAGTGAGAGGAAGCTTAGGAGCGGTAAAACTGATATGAGAAGATAAGTATGTGCCATGGTTCCTAACTCTGTGTTCTAGGATCAAACGGCTGCTTTGCATCTCTTTAGGGGGAGCTGGGGTTTGATGTTTCAGTGTGTTACGGTGATCAAGCGTTTTTGTATTTTCATTGATAAAACCTCCTGTGTTCCTGTACTGAGTAGTTTTTATACACTTTCTGCTCTGGGTGCATACATAATATTGAAGGACTTAACCACTGACCCAATTAAAAAACCCAAACCACCTTCTTAAAAGTTTAATTGAATTTCTATAAAGGCTTAGGTCTGCAAAATAGTTTTCACTCCTGAGCACTTCTAGCCTGCTTTCCCATGATTTCCGAGTCTTAAGCAATAGCTTTGCCTTTTAAGTATAAGCTCTAACTCTGGTTGAACTAAAGCAGAAGAAGGAATTAGATCTTACTGAGGGGTTCATTATTTTAAATTATCTTTTCCAATACAGCTGGACAAAGATGACTGGCCGTGTGACCTGTTGTTATTCCTCAGCATAATTCTGCCAGTTTTAGCCAATCCAATCCAATCCAATCCAACCTCAGCTGAGACACTCTCCAAATCGTAATTGGACAGTGGGTCTTGCAGAGTATCCCAGGCATAAAAAGAAAAATCTCTGAAGAAAGATCTCACAGTTTTAAGATCCTCTGCTTCTGGATGTCTGATCTACTAGGAAAAGCTTCTACCTCACTCACAATATGCTCTGTTGCCATAGGCAACTTGAGAAATAGATACTCTGGCTACTGATAATTCTTTCAAGAAACTATCTAGTGATAAAGGAATAGGATGCAGAGCATCTTCTTTTCTTTCCTTGGCTTTGTCTTGGCTTTTCTTTCCACACAGAATCTCTTGTTAGGTGTCATTATTTGTTTTCCACCTCATATTTTGTTAAATAAGTCCCTTTCTATTCCACAGTACAAACATATTATATGCTGGATCTTTCATATACGTTCAAGAAACCTGATTATTCTGACTCTTTCAGCTCAACTTCTTTGTCTCCTTTCCATGCAGCAACACATGCTGGGAGATGACAAGCTGAAAAGCAGCGTTTCAGAAATAGACCTGGTGGTCCTGGTGGACACCAAGCTGAACATAAATGACAAAGAAAGCTAATGGTATCCTGGACTGGATTAGGAGGAGTGTTCTTCCCCCTGCTCAGCACTTGTGAGGCCATGCTGTGGCACGTAGTGGGCTTACACTCTTTCATTTGCTTGCCACGTTGATGGAGTCACTAAGTGACTGAAAGCTGCCAAAGAAAGAAATGAAGTACTGTGTCCAGTTCTGGGCTCCCCAGTATGAGTCACTTAGTAGGAAGGACCTCTCACACCTTCCTTATTTAATCAGTCATTTCAAGTGTTGGAATACTGGATAGATTCATCAGGTCCTTTCTCCATTTTCTTCATCACCTGCATAGGTTGGACTCCATAAACTCCACATTGTAAACATGCTTTCTAGAAACTTAATCACCTTTTTCCACTTCTTTTCCAATTCTAATAGTTTAACTTTTTAAAAAATATGACTTACATTTCTGGGTACAGTAGAGCATTTACCAGGGCAAGGTAAGATCTGTCCTTTGCTTTTGTGCCATAGTCCCATTTTCACACCTGTACAAGTTAAATCAAAAGCATGTTTCAGAAGAGGGCGGGCATTCTACATGGTGCACCAGCTGTGCATGTAGGTATGGAACTGCAATCTGAGCAATTCTCAGCTCATCTTTCCATTTTTTCCTAGGTCTATGTCCTTCTGAAATAACAAGCATAGCTTATGAGAAATGGGTGGCTGGCCATACTTTTTATGATTTTCATGCAGTTTTTTTGTTTAAAGAGATTAACAAAAGCAATGGTCAAAAGATATGCAGGTCTCAGTATCAAGAACACACTGAGTGCAGGAAAATTTGATGTTGCATATCTGCCATAAATTTCACAAGTATATGAGGAGGTATGACAAGTCAATGTCTGTAAGAACATTCTGAATTTCTGGACGTCTGTGCAGAATCTCTCCTTGCTAGTGGCAAGCCTTCCCCAGCTTTCCCGGAGTCTGTGAAGCAGCTCTGCACTTGATGCATGTGCACTTCCTGTTGCAAGCCAGCCTGGTGTATCACCTGTCTCCTCACACTTTCTTAGCCCTCATCCATTTCCCCACCTTTCTCAACTTTCACCAGCTTTCCTGTCTAATTGTAGTTTTGCTCTTGAAAACCTTCTGGTAGTCCATCCTGAAATCAGAAAACATGTCTTGCTTAAATCCTTCCCTGTCACAGCATTATGGTCCTCCTAGTGCAGAAGATGGAAAATCAGGGAGAGATCAGTTATGAATTATGACAGCCTCACATTCCAGGGCAGTGTAGAGAAGTATTTAACACATATATATTTATTTAATTTTGCTCTTTGCCTTCTGAGTTTGGAAAGGAGGAAGAAAGAGGATTTGAAATCGAAACATAGATGGATTTCTTCAATAGAATTACCATATTTCCATGGTTGAATGCAGCCACCAGTAGCAAATAATTCACCTGAAAGAGGAAAAAGTCCTCTAAGGATATTTGCCATGGGATGCTTTGTTAATAACAATCCCATCAGAAGTAACTGTAGAATATTCTGGAAATGCAACACTCCACTGTTCCGTTACTTGTTAACTGTAGGGAAATATTCTTTGTTGCAGTAGCACTGGCCGGCATTAAGGAATTTTCAGTACAACTAACTGACTTTCCTCCTCCCTAATGACCTGTATGCTGGGAGCAAGTGTACACGCAGCAAGTTTAAAGACGATAAAAAACTTGGAGGAGTGGACCCCAGACAGCTGCATGGCCATCCAGAGGGGTCTCAAGAGGCTGAAGAAATGAGCAGGAGGAACCTCAAAAAAAAAAAAAAAAAATCTAATGAAATGTAAAGTCCTGCACCTTGGGAGGAATAGCCCCATGCACAGGTACAGGTTGGGGCAATCCACCTGGAAAGCAGCTGTGCAGAAAAGGACAGGGATGGCCTAGTGTACAAGCTGAAGATGAGGCAGCAGTGCGCCCTCGTGGCAAAGGCGGCCAACAGTATCTGGGCTGCATCAGGGAAAGCGTTGCCAGCAGGCCGAGGCACGCGGTCCTGCCCCTCTAATCAGAACTGGTAAGGCACCACCTGGAGGCCTGTGTCCAGTTCTGGGCTCCCCAGTATGTGAGAGATGTGGACATACTGGAGAGAGTCCAGTGAAGGACTACAAAGATGATTAAAGGACTGGAGTATCTCTCATCTGAGCACAGGCTGAGTACACTGGGGCTGCTCAGCCCGGAGAAGAGAAGCCTCAGAGAGATCTCATGAGTGTGTATAAATGCCTGAAGGGAGGGTGCAAAAGAGACTCAGCCAGGCTCTTTTCAGTGGTGCCCAGTGACAGGCTCAAAGGCAATAGGCATAAAATGAAACCCAGGACGTTCTCTCTGAACACCAGGAAATCCTTTTTACTGTGAAGGGTGACTGCACCAGGTTGCCCAGATATGCCGTGGAGTTTCCTTCCTTGGACATATTCACAAGCTGTCTGGACGTGGACCTGGGCAACTTGCTCCAAGTGACGCTGCTCCAGCAGGAAGGTTGAGCTGGATAATCTCCCTAGATCCATTCCAGTCTCAACTATTTGGTGATTCAGTGCTGGTTAATCAGTGAGGAATCTATCACAACTCTGAGTCTGGTAACAGAATTTTATGTTAGGGCATTGGATACTACTTTGACACACCTTTGCCATTTCTTTGTTAACATTTGCTGAAATTCATAATGTTATATCTAAAAATAAAGGAATGGTGTTTTCGAGTGAAGTTGTTACATGCTTTGGCACGTAGTGGGCTTACACTCTTTCATTTGCTTGCCACGTTGATGGAGTCACTAAGTGACTGAAAGCTGCCAAAGAAAGAAATGAAGTGTGGGGAGATAGCCTGGAAATCTGAATGCATATGTACGGAGGACAAAAATGCCAGCACATCAGCTATGCTTTTCCTGTGCCTTGCTACTGTGTTCATTACACCTGCTAGTGCAGAGGATTAATGTGTTTCAACACATAGAGACAAATTAAGATTTTCCTTGAAGCCTGTCTGCTTTTCTCCCCTTAAATCTTTACCTGCAGGAAGGAATTAGACTTGATTTAAGGGAAAGAATAGAGGAGGTAGAGAAATTGAGCAGTTAATAGAAGGAGGTTGGCAGCCTAAAGTAGAGGGATGGCAAGGGAGAAAACAAACAACTTCACCAATTAGGAACAAATTTAGGATGGAAGGGAGTTGTCAAAGGATAAACCTAATCCACCATGTTGCCTTTTCCACTAGTTACAGCTGCTGATGTACATATCATATGTATATATGTACAAATGAACATATGGAACCTCCAGTTGTGCCATTCTCAGTCATTGCAGCAATGACTTTTTTAAAAAAATCCTTTTTTATTAATTTGCTTCCAAGAAGTAATTCTGGAAATGTTTCCTCCCTGAGAACACCAAATGTTGGTGTTCCCTAACATGATGCTTTAATGGAAGGAGAATAAAAACAGCAACACAGAAAAAGACATGTTTTAATCTGTCATTAAATAAGTTTGCTAGCAAGTACAAACTTTTACAAAATTTTAAAACCTTCAACCTCTAATAACATTTGAATGATATTAATCTGAATGAAAATATTTAGAATGTTAGTGTAATACCTTAATAAACTGACTCCCAAATAGTTTAGCTAGCTCAAAAGGACATGCGTTTCTCTCCCATACTTGAAAATGGAGTAAAAATTGAGATGGAATCTAGCAACTCACAACATCATTTAACAGAAAAGAATATTTGTACCCAGAAGAAACTGTAGAGAATTTATGTCCCCAGACTGCAACTCTGAGCTGAAATTTGTCTTGAGAATATGATGATAATGTCCCTGCTCTTTCTGAAAGTGTCAGATCTACAAACACAATCAAGACCTCAGAAGAATTTTGTCTCAGTTCTGCTGCATTCTTCCTCCTGAAAGATGTCAGTGCTGTTGAAGAATATAAAGTGCAGAGATCATTCAAGATTGGAGAACTGACACATTTTCAGTAAAACAAAGGATCTTTTCTGAAAGATAAAACTACTTCCTATGGCTGAACATACCACAGTGTATGAATTGCTCTATCATCAAGGTTTGAAGTAAAATTAAGAAAGGGAGAATATAGTCAACCAAAAAGGAACATGACTTATGTAATATTTTTTCATTATCTGCTCGGCCTAATTTTTTGTATGGTTAGATATACGCACATATGAATGGTACCTCACACTATCATTTTCTATCCCTGCATCCACCTGAACAACTATTACAGCTCTCAGTCAGAATAGAGAGGAACAAAGTATGGAGGCACTAACTATCTGGGCATTTTAAGCTTGGATGATATTTAAAAAAATTAAGATAATCAAAAATTATATTTAAAGCAAGTATTTCCTTTAGATTATTTTTAGTTTCAAATACCTGATAGGAATTGCATGGCATTTCTCAGAAGATGGGGAAGTGCCCCGAAGTTCCTCTTTCTGATGTGAAGCTTTACAAGAAAGTTACTGGTACAAAGCCACAGTGGCTCTGCCAAAAGCATTTATGGCTCATGGTTAGGCAGGAGGTTTAAAACTTGATGACCTTTAAGGTCCCTACCAACCCAAGTCATTGTATGATTCCATGGTTCTATGATTCTATTATTCTATGGGTAATAGCCTACCTCTGGTCATGTTTGCAGTGATGGTTATGATTCACAGATCGTGGCTTAACTCTTTCTGTTTCTGAGACATTCTGTAACCCATGTTGCTCTGCTTTCTCCACTGATTCTCAGGATTTTACATTGTCACAGTGCATAATAAAAGATAGAACAAAAAGGTAGTCATGCAGACAGGCAGAACATTATATTTACTACCATTCTGGACCAAAAATGAAAGCAGAGAACACTGGGCAGTAGGTTTCAGGCATCACACAAAAGGGTTGCATGTTGTTCTGTAGGGCATCTGGGGAGGATTCTCATTCTGGCAGAACCTCTAAAAACATAGGACCTCATGCCTTTCTGTGTCCAGAGGTGGTTCCCAGTCAGCAGTCTGGCTGATGGCCTCAGTTTCAAGCTGGATAGCTTCTAGACTGCTAGACTGACACCTAAAATAGATGAATATGTGATTTACAGAAATGTGATAAATAGGAGCTGAAAAAGAGTAGATAGTAAATGTCCAGTTATCTTAGAATTAGCAAAAAGAACAAGGTGGGGCTCAGGACCCTTGGCTGTATAGGGAAACAGGACTGACCTCTTGCTACAAGTAAAAATAAGTTCTGCTATCAGCATGATTCAGTGCCAAATAAACCCTGGACTGCTGAGAACTAGTCTTGGAATAAAATAGAGAAATAAAATTCCAGGATAAAAATCTGTTCCCAGTACAAAATGATTCAGTCCAGTGTGTGGGCAGGTTGTGGTGGAGCAATGCCTTGACTGTTCAACTCCGTGGTCACAGAGATCCTTCCGTGCACTTCATGTAAGTTCATCTCATCCCTCCCCCAGCTCCACCCTTCTTATAAGCAGTGATGGGCAAGAAGGATTTATATAGTTCAATGATTTTAGGAGCCAAATCTACCCCAAATCCAGATAAAAAGAAGGATGAAACTACAGGAGAAGATGGTAAGCTGGTGCCATGACAGTCTCAGAGGGCACAAAAAAGAGGGAGAAGTGGATTCCAGGATGAGAAAGGAGAAAGATGCTTTGACTTGCTGCAGGATCGACTAGGTTGTTACAGGAATTAAATTGTCCTAGGAAGTTTAGCTTAGGTCCAACATGAAACCTAACTTTCTGTCAGCAGCTGGAAAGGAGGTAAAGAGATGATTACAAAGGGTAAAGCCTGTGAGTTGAGGGATGGTAGAGCTGAATGACAAGTAGTAACTTACTCTGGTTGGTAGACAAGATATTTCTGTTCTTCTTTAATATCACAAAACCCAGAAGAAGTGCAGAAGTGATCAGTACAACCACAGCTATAAGTGGGCCAAAGAAATTTATCTTTGCTTGCTCCATTTCTTTCTCATGCGTTTCTGAATAAGAAAACAGAGAAGATACACACAGCAAAGATTTAATTTGGTGACAATTACTTTAAACACTCTATCCCAAAGTTACGCAAATTAGAAGTTCAGATTAAGGCCCTCAGCACCCTTTGCTTTTACAGTGCTTTAATAGTGTGAAAAAATCACTATCCACATTGTTTTATTTCCATTTCCAATAACTAGTGAAACTACCTGGTCTTAATGGTCACTTCAACAGCAGTAAAGCCAAGCACTCTTTCTGAGGTTTGGGTAACATGTGAAGGATCAGCAATTTAATTCACACAAGAGCCTACGAGGCAGCTACTGTGCTAGTGCTGCTCTGTGCTACCGTGCAAGTTTGAAGAACCTGGAAGATGTTACTACTTGGTATCTGTTGGAAATGATGGTCAAAGCCCAATGAAATGCTGTAAGGGATGTGAAAGTAGCAGGGAATTCAAAGGACTTTCCCTCTATTTCTGGTTTTTGTGTTTTTGAGGTTTTGGTTGGCAGGATTAGCAGCTGATACAGCTTCAGTTATTGCCAAACAAAGCTTATGTTTATGTGGAGTTTCTGTTCTCTTACCCACCATCACTGCTTGTCAGGTATCTATTTTCATAAAGAGGGGGAGGAGAGAAGAATAGAAGTGGGAAGAGGAGGATACAGCATTATGGCTAATATAGCCATTTCATCACTCATGACCAACGTGCAGAGCTGAACAAATATTAGAAGATTTTTGGATTGTATTTTAATAGTATTTAAAAGTCCTAGAATGCAAAGGCATTAGAGGCAGTTTGCCATATCGGGCATTGATAACTTAACCCTTTAGCTAAATTTGTATTAAGGAAACAGCACTGTGGAACTTTTTCAGAACAAGTGGCAAATTTCTTCTACATCTGCAGTAGTAAGGTGCATGTTTATACCACCCTGGTAGGCTTTCCTGCAGTGCTACCATTCCCTCTTGGCTCCCTGTTCCTATCAATTGAAGCACAGCTCTCCATCTTCCATATTGTCTAAAAGAGACATGTGCAAGCCAAATGAATTTATGACCAAAGTGGGAATTGTCTTTATTTTGATGTCCTTGTGCCATAGCTTGCAAACAAAAACATGTCAAAAGAAGTTTTCCTGGTCCAGAAGATAAATAAAATACTGCTTTAGTTTATAGAAAGGATCAGCCATGTGGAACCCTGAGATAATCCGGCAGTAAAGTCATAATGGAACTCAGGTCCCCAGCTTCTTCTTGCAAGAGGTGTCTGAAAAAAGACACAATCTCAGAGAAGAAAAATCCCCAAATAGTCATTTTGGAATGTGCACTTCATTCTGCCAAATGTTATGAAAACCACCAGGAATGCTTCTAATACTAGTCCAAGTTTCATGGTCTTTACACTTAAACTCAGCACAGTCTATTTGGCAGTTTGTGAACTAAATATGGTCCAAGGGACTCTTCTGTTTAGCCTTCTGCCTCTTTCTAAGGAATGATTAAGAATAGCAGCTCAAGCATTTTAAACCAGCGAAAGACCCCTTTTTTACTATCAGGGTAGTCAAACTCTGGAACAGTTTGCTGAGAGAGGTTGTGGAGTCTTTATCCTGGGAGGTGTTTAAAATTCAACTGTGCTACCTATTGACCCTACTGTGAGCAGAGTGATTGAACTAGATCATCTCCAGATGCCTCTTCCAACCTCAACAGTTCTCTGATTCTGTGAAGTGAGAGACAACCTCTCCCAACAGCTGTCTCCTCCAGAGACAGGTTGCTGCCTGATCCAGACTCCTAGGTTGCTTTGTTGCTACTGCAGCATCTTCTGGGGAGGGGATCAATCGGGCTGTGTCTTGGATTGTGTAGCAATTCCTTCTCTGGGCCCTTTCCTTGCTGTAATAAGATTTTCCATGTGGAAAAAAGAGGAAGTTCAGTGGTGAACAGGATGGAGACCTCGTAACCAGCTTCTACTGCTACTTTGAGTTTGTTTCGTGCCTTGACCATGCTGCTGTCTGTGATCAGCTGTGCTGCAGTACACCCTGCTCCTACCCATGCAGAAATGGAAATGGGAGAATGGAGACTCACCTATGCCTAGTGGGACTGAGACAAGGCTTCCCAGCTGCTCCCTAAGGTGAAGCAAGCAGCTGATATTAGTGCGGCTCTTTGTAGGTACTGGGATATTCAGCTTGCTGGTAACATTGTACAGCTTTGTCACAGCATCCTGTGAGATATCCATGTGAACTGTGGTGCTGTGTGTTATGTTCTCATGTGAAATCAGCCACGTCATCTCCTTGGGCTCTGGATAACCTCCACCGGAAGAACAGGAAAGATTCAAGTATCCATCGGGCTTTAGTTCCCTGGAGTGCAGTTCTGCTATCTCAGGTTGACTATAGTTGGCTGAAACAGACCAAAGACAAAGCATCATGAGTCAGCCACACCACATTTATGACAATCCCTGCCAGTCATTTAAGATTTTCAGGCAGAAACAAGTCTAAATAGTTTTCTTCAGGAAGACAATGGGCATTCCAAGAAGGGATTTTTACGGCATTTTTTGGTGTATATGCAGACTTGCTGATTCTTGTCTTCAGGGTGTTTCAAGGATGCAAGTGTGACAAGCCGGACAATGGGCCTCTGTCTCTCCCACCTCTTTTAGACTCAATAATACTTCAGAATAATGAAACCTGGCCTGCTTACAGATAAGGGCTTAAGCAGAAAATGGGAAGGGACCACAGTGCTCCCTACCTTTGGCCTCCTGAATGGGTAAGGGGAAAACCACAAATTTCTAATTGTGAAATGTAAAGAAAGAAATCATCTGAGAGAATTCAGATGGGGTAAATTCAAAGCGCAGTGCTGTCTTAAGTTGAAATATCCCTGGTGTCTGTCAGTATTGTAAGTAAACATTTTGCAGCATATAATTCATCATCACTTTGTAGTCGGGTTCCCTTAGCTTAGCTTTTTTCATGGAAATGACTATAGCATAAGGGGTTTTTATTTTGTGTCATTGGGTACTCATCACAATCAATGAAAAACACACCTGTTACTTTAAAAAAAACATTTCCCAGGCAATAAATAGTGAAACAGTATTGGGAAGAGCTATTTAAACATAAAATATGAATGATAAATGGAAGCTTTTAACCAATACTCTCTCTTAAATGATCTAGATATTCTCAACCAGGATTTGTTTGGTTAGAGGTTCATTGTAAAAATAGTAGACTATAATGCAAAAGGAGGAGGAGAGAATGTAGACATAATACTGACTACAAGTTGGCACACAGCAAGTTTAAAAAAACCCCAACAACCTCCCAAAAAAATCAGAAACAAATCCCGAGAAATAGACTCAAGATTTCATTGAAAATGCTTCATTATTTTAGGGCCAATAGGACTAAAGAAAATATGGAGAAATATTGGAGAAGGGAAAAAGGCTTCTTAGAAATATGAGTCTTAAGAGGGTCTCACTCTTCTGCGCACACACTCAATGTGTTGGATCCAGGATCTAATCCTTGCCCTAGAGAATTCTTAATATGGATGAATGAAGAAACATGATGTTGCTTTTATTTTCTCTATCCTAGAAAACAATGAATAGGATTTAGCTTAGTCACTTAAATCCCCCCAAGAGAGTCCATGGATATGAATTCAAAATGGAAAAAGCCCCCCCCTTTTTATACTCCAAAATTTAGTTAAGTTGTCCCTCAGGAAAGCTCAAGTTTCCTTTCTTCTCAAGGTCTGATTTGCTTAGCTGACTGCTGTCAGACTTCTGGTCTGAAGAATTTATTCTTTCCTTAGTATTTTATAGGGATGGTAGGAAGGTAATCCATGGCTATGAAACTTGCCACAACATCCAAGTGATTTAAGGGCTTTAATCTTATTGACAGTAAGCAAGTGGAAATAGTGGAATATACCCTGCCCTTCTCTTTTATAGCTTCTGGAACCTCAATTTACTGGAAAGTGATGTTGGCTGCATGCAGGGTGTGGGCTACGTATATGAGTTTTGTGTTTGTTAACAGAAAAGCACATTTCAGGAAGTCTTTTATATTTAAAGATAGTGTCTTCCGAAAAAGCTTTGGGATTAAATTAAATACCTCAAGAGACAGCAGATCCATCAAGCCCTTAATATTTTTCTCAATGGCTTAATCACTTTGCTTTTGTTCTATTTTCTTAAGTGACCATATGCCTTACTTCCTTCCAGACACTGTCACTGAATTAATTAATTAGCCTTTAATTGTTTTTTTTTAATATCCAGTATTTTACATGTATTTCAGGTTCCCACATTCTGGAAACAGAACTCTTCTCATTATTCTGTGTTTTAAGGTAATCAGATTGTTGTTTTAATGTTTCTAGTTGGACTGTATTTTTTCCAGCCTTCAGATAACTCTACTAGAGCTTTTTCCACACTTCTCAGTTTTTCAACATCCCCTTTAAAATGAGCAACTGTCTCTCTTGTGGCATCATTTCAGTCTCAACACTTTGAATAGTGCATATTTTGAAACAGCTTCCCTAGTCTCACCTACTTCCCTTATTGATCCATCCAGAAGAAGCACTGCAGACATGCCACAACAGCAGATTTTGCAGTTAAGCTGCTTGTCGCCATGGTCCCTACCTTGCATTTTTAAGAGCCAAAGTTTTCCACTGTGAAGCCTCCCATTTTTTCTGGAGAAGGATCTGAGTCCTTTTTTATTATACAAGTCATCGTGGCTGTATGAAATACATCTATCATATATATAGAATCCTAGAATCTCTTGAGTTGGAAGGAAGCCACAAGGATCATCAAGTCCAACCCCTGGCCCAGCACAGGACACCCCGAGAGTCACACCATGTGCCTCAGAATGTTGTCCAAACCCTTCTTGAACACTGTCAGGCTTGGTGCTGTGACCACTTCCCTGGGGAACCTGTCAGCAGCTGACCACCCACCCTCTGGGTAAAGAACCTTTTCCTGATATCCAGCCTAAGTCTCCCCTGATACAGTTTCATGCTATCTATACATTGTACTAACGCAATACATAAAAATAACATGTTTAAATTGTATTTGAAGGTACTGCAGTATTTCTGAATGGGCTTGGCTACCAAGTGATGTAGATAGTTTTGTGGGACTGCCCTGTCATTCTTGTACAGCACTCAAGTCTTTCTTTGTGACATGCCAAACTACAAAAATCCCTCCATGTATGATATGAGATTCTAATTAAGAAGCAGCATGTAAACACAGGTACATATCAATATTTTTATTTTTCATCTAATTATTTTGAAGGGTTTGTTTTTTTTAAAAATATGGTTTTATACTGCTCCTTCCTTTGGGAGCTTATTGAACAGAGAGTAATTTGGAAGAAAGACAATAGCACATTGTTAAAACAGTTTTCCTAAGCTAAACCTTAAAAGGTGTAGGACACTCTTAGTCCTAAGCGTGAGATATCTGTAACATGTTGCTCAGATGTTGGTTAAGCTGATAAATGATTCAACTGTTTGAATTAACTGAACAGTTGATGCTACACATCTTCTTAAATTGGGGGCCTTGGTATTGAGTGTATGTTATGAGTTTCTGAGTTCCAAAACGTCATTGAAAATGCTTTTCCAGTAGATCCTGGGAGAATCAAAATTAACAATCTAGGTTTTCTATCTGTGGATCAAGAGAACCCTTTCTAGTAGCACAAAGCTAAATAGGGTCAACAGTCCTGGTACTCTGTTCTTGGCTGCTGTTACACTTGGCCTGTTCTCTTTTAAAGCAGTATGCTGACGCCTGAAAACACCAGTGCAAGTTAGGAGCTGTTATTATTAATGACTAGCACAGTGGAAGACAGAGCACAGGCATATGGATAAAGGTTACTAACATAATAGTTTAAAATAGAGAAACATTAGGATTGTATATTAGGAATTACTAAAAATATTCGAAAATGTGAAGAAAAGATTAGCGCTTCACTTCCATTTCCCTGTTAAAAGATTTACTGCCTTTTCCTCTGATTACAAAAAATTCTCTGATGCAAAAAATCAGGTTGAATCTCATCAACAGATGTATGCATTTTTTTTTCAGAGATATTTTCTCCCTTCCTTTAACTGAACATATGAATTTCTGCTCCTCCATGTGAGTTGTTCTTTTTTTTTATTTTCCCTGTGATTTACATGATCATAAAATAGCCAGGTGTTTGCAGAGATCTTGCTATGTTTCAATTCTAATTTGCCACCAGTGTTGATAACTACTGCTACTTTTAATAGAAGGTAGTTTGTCAGATGCATATAAACAAGTTTATTTTCCAGAGTCCTAAAAGCCATAAAACTTGCAGGAGGCAAGTCTCTTATCCGTCTTCAGAAATTCTGCTCCAGAGCAGGTACATTTTCAGGGCCTTGGAGACAGGACCCATATTTCTGGACTGAGAAAAATCACAGAGAATCCCATAGACCAGAAGGCAATTGGAAGAGACTACTTACCAATGATGTGCAGTGAGCACTCAGATTTGTGTATGACCTCTGTTGATCGTTCAGTTACTTTTTGCATAATAATACACTGATAGCGTCCCTCGTCCTCAACTCCTGCATTTAACAACTGCAAGGTCCATTTGCCCATGTCCAGTTTGGTGCGATTTATATATTCAGGACTAAGGTTCTCATGTTTTTCTTGGCCATAATATACTTCGTGCACCACTTTATTAGTGTCTTTTTGCCAAAAAATTATTAAATTATTTACGTCAATTTTTTGAGAGTTTGGAAAATAGCAGGATAGGTGTACAGTGTGATGGAGAAACGCCTTCACTGGATGCACACTGGCAGCAATACCTTAGACAGAGAGAGAGAAAGGAAAGTTAAGATTTCCACCAGCTACAAAAGAACACCAAGTTGCACTCAGAGATCCAACACTTAACAACAGTGGAAATAAAAACGCCAGAATTTAGACACAAATTCTCCCACTAGGTATGAGAGAACATGTAGTTGTTCAAACTGACTTAGTCTTGCGGAGGTCAGGTCATAAAACTGTTTCTTATTTTTCTTCCTATATTTTACTTTCCAAAGAAGGCCTACCACACAGAGATCGTGAGCATCTATATTTTAGAAGACTTATCTGCAGGCCAAAGATCCAAACAATTCTTGCTTGTAGCATCCTGAGTGTAATGAGATTCTGCCACAAAAGGAGATAGTTGTACAATTTCTGTTTAAAAAGTTAATTCTCCTAAGAAAATAACACAGCATTAAAGTTTTGAAGAAACTGTGAAGTACACACTGTGTGGTAAATGTGAGTGTCTAGGGAATGCATGACCAGAAGGTCAGAAACAGGTGAACACTTTCAGTCTCAATGAAGAATTAATCTAAAGTTTAATGACAAATTAAATGTCAGATTTAACTGTTCCGTAATTAATCTAGAATTTAATGACAGAGTAAATGTCAGATTTAACTGTTCTGTTGCTGATCTTGTTAACAAAAATGGTCAATAAAAACAATTATAACTTCATGCAAAGAAAGGATGAACTACACTACACAAGGGATGATTTTTCTCCTGCTTTCACTGTGCATGTATCCATTACTATGAGTGGTGGTGGTCTGGTAGTACTGTCTTTTCCTGGAATAAGAAATGCAGCCCTCTGTCCCAGAAGATACAAACATCTCTGCTGTGTTCAAAAGGAGGAGAAGATTTACAGTCTCTCTCCTGGTGCAAAGTTTTGACTGTTCTTCCAGAGCACCAGACTGCAAAATGATCTCTGTGGGGACCTCAAACTCCAGTTGTCCCATATCAAACTGCCAGTTTTCAGTTTAGTACTGCTCTTCTCCATAATACACACAGGTGATACACACACATTTTAAAGACAGATTTAAATTGAGAATTTAAGAGCAACATAAAATAAGTGTAATGTAAAGGTAAAAAGTTGAAGAGAGAAAGTACTTACTATATGTATTTTATAGAGTCCCTGCACACAATTTAAATACATGTCACATAGGCTATATGACCTTGATCGTGCAATGGAAGTGATTAATTACTACTAAGGAATGAGCTTCTTAGTGGATGAGAAAGTATCACATAGCAGGACACAAACAATCAAAACAGTTTTAACAATTAAAAATGTGCCTTTTACCTGGGAGAAGTATCATAACACAAAGGAAGAATATGCAGACCTCCATGACACTGTAAGAAGGAAGGAGGAAAGAAAGAAATATGTTAGACGTTGAAAACACTCCAGTACTCCCAAACAAGTGGTAAAACAAGAAGTTTTAGCAAGAGAGAATATTGAGAAAGTTTATCTCACCTTTTTCAATAGACTGGTGCAAGGACTTCTATGTGTTTCCCAGCCTTTAGCAACCACAACTAGAATGCCATGGCAGATCTCTGGTTTACAGAGGAGTTGATGTGGTGGAAGATTATTGCAGACTGTGTATGCCATGGGAGGAGCACAGAGTCTCTGTGGTCCAAAAGGCAGGACAAGTACCCAAACCTCCAGGAGCGCAGGAAAGAGGAATGGGGAGCATGCTTGGCCTGGCAGTGTGGGGAAGAAGATGGAGAATTGAAAGCAGAGGGGGAGGAGAGTGTGACGCAGAAGGAGGAGGTGGAGGAGACGGCTTGGTGATGTCAGCTGCCAGAAGCAATGAAGTGTGTGACCTTCAGTTTTGTGACAGGAACCTATCCTTAACAACAGCAAAGGATAATGTAGAGAAATCCTTTATGATTCAAAGACCTGAGGGTAAACAGCATGTAGTTCATGATAAAGAAAAAAACAGTTTCTCTTTAGAAAACAAGGAAGAACCCCCTATGTCTTGTATCACAAGCAAAACACCTCTCTGGCTGCTTAGGTTCATGTGGTATAAGGGCCCATGGTCCTGATAGACAGCCAAATGTCATTCCCATGCACCCTGAGAGTGGCACCTGCCTCTGACTGGTCTGTGTTTGCTGCTTTGCATTTAGCAGCACCTTTGTGGTTTTTGTGTGCCTTTTCCATATATTTGGGAGAAGCCTCCATACCACCCTTGCCAAGGTCCTTTGCTCTCCTCCTTTAAATAGCTCCAAAGAAACCTCTTTTGCAGGAGCAGATGTAAAACTCTCCAGCTCTCATACTACTCAAACCCAGTGAGATGGCTGTCTGCTGTCCTCACTGGTAGTACACTTTCCTGATGGATGGTTTCCCATTTTTTGTCATATTTTATTTTAGGCTGGTACACTTGGGTCTTTACCTTTATCCCAGGTCTCTGGTCTCTTCTTCTGTTTAATACAGAATTCCACTCAGTCTACTGATGTGTTTTGTGAGTGTACTGTAATGTACAGGACTGACAATGATATTTTTTCCAACTTCATCCTGCCTTTTCTTAGGAAGGGGGAGGAAGAAGTCCATGTGGCTTGGAGGATATAGATAATTTTCTTTTGATCCATCTGCCACAGCAGAAGAGGAGGGAGGGCCCATGCAGAATCCATTGTCATAGACAAAGGTCATTCTTTTTCTGCTTCAGCCAGCCAACTGCATGGTAAACTTTTATCAAGGGGTTTTCCTCCCAGGCTGGGCCCCACTGAACTAAACCAGGCAACTGACTGCCTAAGCAAAAATGCCTGTGCCAAGCCACTGAAAACTACAGAAACTACTTTTCAGCAGTCATATTTCCATCCTATAAATAAGAATTTTGGCTTTCAGTCAAGTGAAAAATAAAGGATAGCTCTATTTTTTTGGATTCAGCGCAGGTGTGTAAGAGGAGAAATTAAAGCAATTTAGCAACTACTGACATAAATGGAGAGAATGTACTGCTATAGCTAGGCATGTTTTGCTATGACTGTCTCACAGAAGCAAAGACCAAAACCAGAACTGAAAATGAGAGTGAGAGAGAAAAAACCCAGGCAAGAATACCAAATAACACTGCTTGCCTTTCTTTACGGTTTGGATTTGGAGCTGTGAGGACAGAAGAGTTCAGGTTCCTATATGTTTTCCCGGCTGCTGTCTTCCAGGAGAAGGCGTGTTGCTGGGGGTGCTGGCAGGAGGAAGGATCCCGTGAGCCTGGAGAGGGGTGTACACCCACCTTCCCTGCGGAGGGGAATTGCTTGTCACTGAGTGTGAGTGTGACAAGCTGCTTCTCTCATGCAAGCTGCTTTATAGAGAATTGCTGAATCATTAATTGGGCTGCTATGGCTTCAATGCTGCAAGCCGCTTTTCTTCCCGTTTTTTATAAAATACCTTTGACCAGCAAATGCAAATCCTTGGAGCCGGTGTCCAGAAGACTGAAGGGAGGAAGGGGAATTACAGAGTATCACTGTGGGCTACTTACACCATTCCTTTGGCACATTCAGTACAGATTCTGTGCTCAATTCTCTCTTATATCTGCAGGCCATTGAAAGTCTTGTTGTGTCCCAGAATTGACCAGCAGTAAAAGGGGGCTAGGTAAGAGAGGAAAGACAGACATTGTGGGTCTGTGCATGGATGTGCAGTTTTGCTGTTCACAGGCTGAGTGCATCCATCTGTGGAAGTGGCACTTTTTCATGGTGCCAGTGATAAGTGATGAGATGGGAGTGGTTTGAAGACCCAGGGCTTTAAAATTCTCTCTGACATCCAGAATAATGTGAGGTCAGTCCATGGAGAGGCAAACATTTTCCCTTGCTAAATGAAGCTAGCATATGTGGTGTGTCTTTCTTCCTTTTTGGAGCTTTTTCAGCCGTTCCTGGAGGTGTCTCCATGACTCACAATTACAAATCATGTGTGGATGTCAGAGATGAAAATGGAGAAGTATGTTAATTGAAATTATGTCAGTATGCAGTCAGGAGTCACACTCAACCCTTTATTTACTACCTCTGCAATCACTGAAAGGAGAAGAAACCATATGAGCACTTGCACTTTACAGGCCTGATTCATGATGGCTTTGGTTGGGCCCAAACCAGTCTGAGAAAACTCATGAGGCAGTTTCCATTTGGCTCAGTACAGGGGGATTCCTGCCCTGAATCACAAAATCATAGAATGTTAAGGGTTGGAAGGAACCTTAGAGATCACCTAGTCCCAGTGCCCCCTGACATGGGCAAGGACATCTCCCACTGGGCCGGGTTACTCCAAGCCCATCCAACCCGTCTTTGAACACTGCCAGGGTTGGGACATCCACAGCTCCTCTGGGCAACCTATTCCAGTGCCTCACCACTCTCACAGTAAAGATTTTCATCCTAATATCCAGCCTAAATTTCCCCTCTTGCAATTTGTACCCATTCCTTCTTTTCCTATCACTACAGTTCCTGATGAAGGATCCCTCTCCCTTCCCTGCAGCCCCCTTCAGATACTGGAAGGTTGCTATGGGAGGGGGTCCAGTCCTCTTACCAACTTTGTGGCCTTCCTCTAGACTTGCTCCAAGAGTTCCATGTCCTTCTTATGTTGGGGGCACCAGAACTGGATGCAGCACTCCAGGTGGGGTTTCATGAGAGAAGAGGAGAGTAGAGGGGGAGAATCACCTCCTTCAGTCTGCTGGCCATGCTGCTTTAGATACAGCCCAGGGTATGGTTGGCTTTCTGGACTGTGAGTGCACACTTCCTGCTCATGTTGAGTTTTTCATCAACCATCATGCCCAAGTCCTTCTCCACAGGGCTGCTCTAAATCACTTCTCTGCCCAACCTGCTGGTGTCCCTGGGATTGCCTCAACCTAGGTGTAGGACCTTGCACTTTGCTTTGTTGAACTTCATGATGTTTGCATTGACCCACCTCTCAAACATGTCAAGGTCCCTCTGGATGGCAAAAACTCTGACATCAATGTTTGGGAAAAAGAGGCAACTCCATTCCCTTTACTTTTGAGGGCAATTGCCAGAAAGCCCTGTGTGACTTATTTTGAGATTGGCTTCGTGTCTCCTGTTCCTCCCAATCCAGCATGTGAAACCAGCATGTAAAACCCCAATAGGCACAGTGAAGCATGAAGGTCTTGGAGTAAACAAGAGCTTTGTATCAGGTACACTTGCCCGGGTTTTCATTTGCTCTCTTTTTTGCTGTTTTCAGTTTTGGATGTAGTCATTATCTTTTGAAAGACACTGTCACATCTGTGCTCTTTGACTCCTAAGTTCCTTCATTATCCTTAAGTTCCTCCCAAAATGTTCTTTTCTTGCATATTATCACAGGTAATTAGCTTGTTTTCTTACAACAGGTACACATATTCTATGGGAAGACTCTCCTGCCCCATGTTGAACTCAAAACAAAACTAAACACTGAACTAGTAAATTACTCTTTTTATTTTTCTAGCATGGGGAATTTTTCTAGAATTTCCACCCTATGCAACAGCGAGCAGCTCCATGAGCAGTGCTGTGAGCCTCCTGGAGGCAGGACATCTGCGACAAAGACTTTCCACTGCTGACTTGGAAGCTATCCCAGGGGCTTGTAAATTAAATTATCCTAAAAATGCATTTACCAGCCTTCTCTCATGTTTTAAATACAGGTTGAGTTGCACAAGTTTTATCAAAGGAAATCACACCTTAAGAAAATTTCCTTAACATGGCAAGTTCAGAGGATTCTATGATGCCCTCCACCCTAATACTAAGCCATACAACCACATAACTATCCAACAAGGGACTTATTTTAAAAACATACATTGCTCAGGCAACTTGTGTTTCCTATGTGCTTCCTCAGTCAGAAAAGTGTCACTGTTTTAATCAATTGCAAAACTTTTTCTATTGCTCATTCTTTTACAACAATCTTTTACTCCAAGTTACATTTAAAAATTCTGGGCTTCTGTTTAATTATTTTGTTATTACATGCATAAAACCCTCTGCCTTCCTAATTTTTTATTTCTGAATGCATTTTGTATCCCTTCCCACCCAGCAACATCATTTTATTATATCTAAGATCTTCAGGAGAACCATGACTTTCGCTATGATTCTGGGATCACTTTGCTCTAACGTATAGAAAATACTCTTTTAATAACAATTAAAAAACACCAATTATTTAAATAATACCTTTGGTCCAGAGATGATGGAGCATTCCACTGCCTCTGCAAGCAGAATCCTTCATCCACAACTAGGGGCAGGCATCTCTGAAAGAGGGCACAGCGGCAGCCTAATGACACAGAGTCCCACTGCACAAATCACAGGACACAAACGTGTTCTCCCTGCAAGTGAAACTGCGGGGGAAATTCAGAGGGGAAGAACATCATCAAACCAGAATTAGACGTTCATTTGGATTAGCTGTGGTGTTTGAGTTCCACCTAAAGGACAGGTCAGGCTGACATATTTTTCCACACTTTAAGCCACACCTGGCCACGGAATTGGCAAGTTGGTTGAACCACTGCTGCATCACAGGTACCATAGGTGATGTCTGTCCTCCTTTCCCAGCCCTCGCACTTGCATCAAGGCTAGTAAAGCAAACTTGTCAGCTGGGAAGTAGCAATTGCTGGGTTCCCTTCTCACCAAATCACAGCAGCCTGTTTGACTTTGCAGTGAAACAGAGAAGGAGCACACCCTGTTCCCACACAAGTCACAATTTAGAGGTGACAGCTGATTAACAGACCAGTCAGTTGCTGGGGACTCTCCAAGAGTCATTGTACAGAAGAGGGAATTTAAATGCCCATTCCCAGGTTGTCCCTCTTCCAAGCCTCCTATCTCTGTGCAGGAGACTTTGCCTGGAAATGGCATCATGGCTACACAATGCAGTACAGGCATAACTTCAAATAGCAGTTGGCAGGGCACCTCTGGTGTCAAGGTGTGTGCTGTACATAGAAAGATTAATCCGTATTTGATCCCCAACTATACTCAAACACAGCTAACAAGGATTAGCCACCATACAATATATTCTATGCTTAGTCCTCAGATATTACATTCTTTATTTTCAGTAAGAGTCTTTCAAAATCAGCTGGGCATGTGACATCAACCTCATACTGCCTTTCAAACAGAAGGATCGCTGATCAGGTGCTACTTTTCTTGCAATAAATTAATCTCAATTATAAAATGAAGATGTGATATTCAGTAGCACAGTTAAATGAGCCAAGCCTCTGTACTAGTGCAGAAATCACTCTGGGGACACATACTGATTTTCTCGCAGTGCTCCTTATGGCACATTAACTTTACAAAGGTAAAGGAAAAGATTCTGCCTTTCGGTTTTGGTTTCTCCCTTCAACCACCAGAATTGAGCTGTGAAGAAAGGACCTGATTCTCCAAATCATTGGTGTAAATTAGGACCAGCCTCCTTATAACATGCATAATTGGACAACCCTGGAGATCCACTTTGGTCCTTTCACCCAAGTCCTGATTATAAACATCCTGCTCCAGGAATTCAGGAAATAATTATGCTGATGCCACCATAGGATGGGCTCTGGCTCATTCTGCTATAGACTGGTCAGCTTGCTCCAGGAAGTAAGGGATGTGTGTGAAGCTGCTATGATAGCAGCTGTGGCTCAAATGAAACAGAGAGCACCTGTGGAGTCACTTCACTAATAGCAATTAGATTTTTATGAAGGTGTGCTCCTACTTGTTCACAGGAGCATTACAAAGGCTTGTGTCTGTAACTGTCCAAATCATTATCAGATAAAGAAAAAAGGCTAAAGCACTCAATCAAAAGGATTACTACAATACTGGGGAATGCCTTATTTCCTTCTCCAGTGTTCCTGTCTCAGAGGTAGCAAAATACTCCAGTATAGATCTTGCTTGATAACAGAAATGTTCATCCTTTCCTCTGTCCTCAGTGCCTGTCCTCCACCATGTGCAGAAAGCCCAGATAACAGAAAATCCACCCTTTCCTATCACAAATACGTTTGTGCTACTTATAGCTAGTACTCTCTGTACAAAAGGAGCTTCCTCTTTTTAAGTTGAAATTCCCCTTTCAAAGCACATTTAATTGTCTCACAAGTGTCAGTGTTATTCACAGTGTCCCTGAGCTGCTGTGTAGCCCCAGCCTTCACGAAAACGTTTGCTTGGATTTTGCCTGAAGGAAATAACCCTTTTTGAAGAAGACTAAGTTTTTATGGCTGGCAGATTCCCTTCACTTTTCTTTGCTTAAATAGGTCTTAGAATATGAAATACAGTTTTTTGGAAAAGACTGAAGTTACTACAATGAGATTAAACAAAACAGCCTGTCCTTCCCCAGTACTCCACTGCTGAAAGTCACCAAGTTAATTTAAGAATTGATGTCACAGTAAAAATACATCTGAATGGATTGTTATGTAAGAACAGTGATATCAGGACTGATTCCATGATATTTATGGGAAATTGAAGAAATTTAAGGCCATATCTATGCCAGAGCTGCTCTCCTTGCCATGTTCTCATTGACTTTTCTACACGACTGAGTAAAGAAGTTGTGATTATGTGTTTGACTATTTTTATGTATAATTCTTTGATAAATTGATAACTTCATTTTCTTGTACTGCCAATTGATTTACATGAAATTTGATTTCTCCTGTAACCTCATTTTGATTCTGCCAGCTTAGTAAAACTTGTAATTTTATCATCCATTTAGATTTGTTTCAAGTTGGCTTATGAGCATGCAGTGAGCCGCATAAAAGCCCAGCTTAATGAGTGCAGTTGTTCTTGCCAGCTGTAGATCAAACAATATTCACACCTGAGTCTCTTTTCATGTATAAACTGAATCACAGTTTATACATGGTATTCCAAAAGGGGCTGCCTGGGGAAAAAAAAAAATCCGTCCTGTATCCTTTGCCTATTAAGCATCTGTATCTATTGCCTATTATTAGAAATGAATTCCAAATCAGTTTCTGTACACAGTTGTTTTTTTTTGCCCAGGAAAAACTACTCAACAGCTCTGATTAAAAATAGAGAAGTAGGCTGTTAGGAGTGAAGAAGGGGAAGTTTTTTCTCCAGTCTGTAGCAATCAGAGAACTATAATTTACTTTTAACAGTTTCCTGTGAATGCAGCCAAAAGAATAATTTCTTCAACTAGATTGATTGAAGACTAATTGGACGTAATTTAAGTGTTTCCCAAACATGTTCAGCAAAAATCTAAAACCTAGGAGCATTTACAGGCTTCAGATTTTTTGCTTGCATGCAACTTAGTCTTGCAGTTAACAAGAGAAACAGGAGAGGTGCATAGGATTTTCAGAGATGATGGAGTATCCTCCTCCCACTCTAAGATGTCACCAAAAGTAATGATGGATGAGACCTAAACATTGCACTGGAAGAAATCAAATTGGAAATGTTAAATATTCTTTGTCTTTCTGCTTACACAGCCTCACCATTTATACTGAATGTCATACAAATTTATTGAGTTCAGTTTTCATCTGAGTCAAATCACCAACCAGCCAGACTGGTTGCAGTTGGATTAGAAGGTAGTGCTCTTTGTATGAGCCTGGGTAACTTTTGATGAGAAGGGATGTGGTTCCTAGCTCATGGTGAAAGTTTTGCTATGCATTTATATGTTAGCTTTACCTATGTTTTATTGATAATAATAGGTATTTAATGCATATAGCTGTGTTGGCAATGTATTGCTTGTGATTCTCTCTTAAAAACTTGTTGGGTGACATCTGAAATAGGAAACCAATGTGTCTATATCAGAAGAGAATCTAAAAAGTTTGAAGCAAGACAGAGACAGTGCATAGGCAAGGAAAGAGAAACTAGATCAGGCTTTAATTGAAACACATAAAAATTACATGAAAGGACCATACAGAGGCAGAGATTTTGTAGAATAGAATTAGGGGTTAACAGTTGATAAGAAGGTTTTTAAGAAGAGGTTAGTGAGAACGCTCTAACAGACTTAGGGGAAAAAAAACATACTTCATGGTAGATCATAAACAAAAGGTAAGAAATTATTCAGAAAGACTGATTGACCTTGAAAGCCCATCCTTAAGAGTGAATTTTCATCAGAATTTTCATCAGAATTTCATCCACTCCTTTGTCTGTTGCTAAAAGAAAAACCTTGAAGTTGAAATTGAAGAAATAACAAAGATACAAAGTAAGGACTGAAAATAGATCTCCAAGTTGGCATATACAGAAAGAGGAAAGGTTTTCTTCGTTGAAACTTGGTCATACAAAACATTGTGTGTATGACTAATACAGCCCAACCCTAAAAGCTGACAGGTATTGGGAAAGACGTTTCCTTGTAGCCTAGATTCCAGCTCTGAAAAGGTTTCCCTTGGAGATATGTAGCAGCAAGGACAAGATGCTATGGTGTGCACAGAGCCTCACTGAAATTTACAATTGTGATCAGGGCTGCAGGTTAAAAAGGTTTGGCAATCTGGAGCTGCTTGTGATATTGCAATACACTTACATTATGATAGGATTGTAGGTGCAAAAGATTGATTGAAGCATATGGGGACACATGGGGACATAAGCCTGCCACCCACAGCACAGGTGCAAATGCTGTGAGCAGCCCAGATGTGCTCAGCAGACGCCCCAAGCTGACAGAGAGCCAAAGTGAGGATGGCTGAAGTCTTAATTTTTGTACACACAAGTACTACTTACCAGTTAATGTTAGAAAGATTTTACTTATGGTAGGCAGATGTTTTGTAGGTACTTATGAGAGTGAGAAAAGCATGGGATAAAATGGTCAAAGGCAAGCAGATCTGGTGTACTGAATCATGTGAGAATGTGGAGAAGTTTTTTTCGAAAGCTGGTATTGGGTTGTAGTGGAAAGGAGGTAAAGAACATCCTAAAGGAAGGGATCTTATTGCCCTAGGAAATTGTGTGGCCTGAAAGTAAGTGCTGCCTTCCTTGGGAACCCCAGAAAGCTTCCAGAGGAACTGTGTCATCCAGTGCCTTAGGCTGTAAGGAAGTAGCCACCAGGAAGGCCTCAGAGAAATCACAAGGAGCCCAAAACTGGGATGATGGCATTGGTGGCAAAGAGAACCACCCATTTTACAGTGACAGAACCCCTTTAGCCATATGTAGGATCTGAGTTTTCTGTTGAAGGTATAAGGGATGGCAAAATATTCTTCATTATCCCCAGAGTATTAAATGCTGATGCAGAAATGATGCCTGACTGATTAAAAAGCAAGATGAGTTCCAGACAAAGGTGCGTTACATTAAACAACAGGGAAGTACCCAAGGTATTGTTAGGAGGCATCTTGACTCTGGAGATAGGATTAGGAAATTGTTTTGGTAAAGTCCCTCTAGAGTCTTGGGTACCACCAAGGCCAAAACCTCTGCTATGTGGCTTGAGGGTACAAAGCATAAAAAGACTGAGAAACCAAACTGTCTTCTTTCTGCTCCCACAGTCACAGCTCACTCCGAGAAAGGAAAGGAACCCTGGAATGGAATATTCCCAAAATGGGTTGGATGGGACAAATCCTAAAATCTATGGAAGGTGGTGATGCATTTTTTGCCATGAATTGATGAGGCAAGTTTTCTAGACAGAGAAATATCTTTTATTAATTCAAATATTGGCGGAAAAAACAGGAAGAACTTGAAAAGGCTTGGAAAATGCCTGATAGCCTGCTTTCTTTTTCCTGTTGTATGAGTTGCTCTAATAGGAAACATGATCTCTCTACAAATCGTGCTTCATTTACACTATCCTGGCTACAGCAAGACTACTGTTATAATTAGGGCTTTGAATGCCCACATCCAGAAAACAAGAGATGCTAAATGTAGTTCATGGGGAGAATGCAATGCTTCCAAATGGAAATTTTGGCAATTAGCACAGTGAGGAGGGAGTCACCTATATGAGTCTATGGGAGAAGCCTGCAGAAATATGTCTTCAATCTGACCACTTTCTAGGGTACGGCTTTCTTATTCTATGCTAATAGGTTCCTGATTTCCCTCAGGATTCCCAGTCTAAAAGCTTTTTTTGCTAATAGGCGGCTTTATCACCTCCTCTAAAAAGAAGGATGCATCACTCTATCAGAAACTCTATCAGAAACTCTATCCGAAATTCTATCAGACACAAACCAATCCCCTTTCTCTTCTTTAGGATGCTCATGTTCATCACAAGATTCTGACTTACTTTTTCACGCTGTAGGACTACTTGGTGTACCAGGCTAAAGGCAGTCCGGCAGTAGGACCAAATCACTTCTGAACCAGCTCCACTTTGCACAGAAAAGTTACAAAGTCTCTTGGTCAGAAAAGAAGGAGCATTATGACCTCCATTTACCAGTGCTTCAAAGTGGGATATGGGAGCTCTAGATTCATATTGCTGCTCCCAGGACCGTATTAAGAGTTTTGTGTTAAGTATTATTATGCCAAATGCACAGGCAATGGTTGGGGCTGAGAAAAGAAGACCAGGAATGACCTCTTCTTTGAGATTGCTTGCATCATGCAGCTAAAGCAGTATTCCCCCTTTCTAATTCACAGCTTCAGGAGAGGTTGAGAACTGTCATCTACCAAGGAATAGCTGTCTACAGTGCTATTCCATAATGTGAGAGTTGGAAGCATACCAGCATCTGACAGGCAGGACTGGGAAATGGCCTGCACCCTCCCCACCTCTGAATGAGAGCTCTAACCCCTAAGCAACTGTAAAAATAGTCCCAATCCAATAGGCAGAGAGAGACATCATTCCTCTAACCACATTTCCAAAGGAATAAGCACCTGCAATCCAATTTTGTGCAGAGACTCATTCAATAAATATGTTCTGAGACAACCGACCACATCAAGTCCATCAAACAAGACAACAAGAGGAAATGCTGGAACTTGACTCTTAGTAGGGCCTGAATTAGTAAACTGTCTCTAAGCATCTCAGGTTTTGTCACCTGGAAACCTGAAATCCTAGAGGCCTATAGAATTTGGGCTAAATAACAACTGAAAAGGGGCTTTTATCTTTGTCAGTCTGTGTTTGGATGCCTTAAATCCAGCCCAGGAACCATACTAAGTGCTGAGAGATTTCAGTGGATTTTTCCTAACTGGACAGACTTTTTCTCTCCTTTCCTGGCCAGGGGCACCTCCTGCACAGCTTTTTGTTATGTCTTCAGTCACAGGTGAGTACCAATGTCTGCTGAAAATTACATCCCACATCTTCTCAACTCATAGCATGGAAAAAAACTTCTGGAGACTGAAGGAAATCTCATAGAAGGTACCTACTGCAGTTCCTAGGACCCGTGGCCAGCAGTGCCTGGAAAACCCTCAACCCTTCAGAAAAGACTGAGATTTAAAATTCTCCTGGTCCCAGGGCCCATTTTGGCAAGTCCTAACAGTTGTCCAGTGATGAGAACTCTCAGGCACGCCCTGCTTAGTTTTGATTCAGACAAAGAAGGAGTTGCTATTATGGGGCAGAGGAACTGCATTTAAACTTCAGTCTTTAAGCTTATTTAATCGACTGGATCTTACCGGATGTTCCAGTTAAACTGGGAGCAAAGTTTGTTTAATATACAATGGAGACAGAGATTAAAGCATCCAGTGCTTTTGGAGAGGATTTCACTCTCATGGTGCCTGGTTTTGCAACTTGTTTAAACAAAATGTGATTCTTTGATGTGGAAGTGATGCTAACATGCAAGGGAATAAAATACATGAAATTTAAATACAGGGAATGAGTTTACAAAAACTTAACCCTGTATATATGCTGATGTACTGAAGTGCTCTTGTCCCATGCATCCTATATACTTATTCACTCTTTTTATACATTATGCCAGCTGGAAGAATTATGACATTTGAGACCACAGCAGAGAGAATATCCTTTTCAATTCAAGTCCTCCCCAAGCATAAGACCATCTGGCCGTCCTCCTAATAAGAAATAAAAACAAAAACTGGCTGAAAATGGAGGAAAATTACTGCAGCCTCTTACGCAGTGCAAGTCCACTGTGTGGAAATATTATCAAAGGAGATATGTAAGATTTTACTCTTAATGTTTTCGAGGGTTTTTTATATATACACCTTAAAATAAATTAAACTCACCGCAAAAAAATAGAAATAATCACATAAGTTGACAACTTATAATAAATCACTTTTGTGCATTTTTTTCAAAAAAATATTGAGGATGACTAGTTTCTTTGAAGCCATCACTTGGAGGCAGCAGTAAAATAATAAACTCCTTTGGACAAAGCTTATGTGTTTAAAGCTGTCTTTCCATACTCTCCTATCTAATGCTCTGCTAATGTTGGCTTTATTTGCTTAACTAAATTTCTTATTAAGGTACCTGCAAAAAATTCTATTGCCAAGGATGACCTTCCTTCAGCTAGGGTGAATAAAATGACTTCATTCTCCTGACCCTTTGCTGCTAACAGGACCAAAAACGATTGAAAAATCACTGAGAGAGTACAAAATATTGACAGGTGCAATGGGAGTATCAATGAAGTCAGAGAAAATATTGGTGAATCAGATCATCAATGAAACTAAACAGCCAGAGGAAGTGAGAGAAACTGACAGCATCATCAATTTACCTCTTATCCTATGTGGGATTTGATAAAAGACCTGTGCACTCCTCCTTATCCTGAAACCTTCTTATTTTGAGACTCTTCTATCAGGGCTTTAAAAGAGGTTGACAACATGCAAACTGCTAGCAGAAGAGTTCAATTTACAGGGTTTGACATGGGGCTAAATTGAAGATAACCCCCTGAAGTTATAGGGGACAGAAAAATGAGAGGAAACAGAATATTTCAAAGAAGTACGATGCGACATCCCTCAATACATTTGAGCAGTTGAAGAGACAGAAGGACACCATCCATCAGGGTGAGCAGCACAGGAAGTTTCCTCTTGGACCAACAAGATGCAGATTACTGCTGTCCTGAGGCTAGCCCAAAGCAGATGACAGCTCAAGACTCTGCAAACTTGCCTATAGATAGTTTCCTTGCTGGTGAGTAATATTTGTAGCCTTTAGAAACTGTGATTAAGTGTGTCTGCACGACAACTCATACACATCCAAATATGTAGAAACTGCTGTCTTAAATCATATTGCATTGCGAGGGTTGGAAACTGTGTTTGTAGTGTATTAGCTTGCCAAAATGGGAAAGAGAGGGTTTTAAGCCATTTTGAGTGAAAAAAGGGCAATTAGGTTGAATAATGGAAAATTGCATAAGTTGCTCAATAAACAGCAATTCTGATAAGCCTAGCAGCTGCCTCAAAGAGACTGGAAGAAGGTTATGTTTGTTATATTACCACTATCGTGCACTCTTAAGTCTCAGACAGGTAGTTTCACAATCTGAATCCCATTTGTGCTCATAGGAAGTGCAGTTGTTGACTTCATACTATATCTTAAGAGTATATTAATTCACTTTATTGCAATTGCAATTTAATTTGAGCTCTATCTTGCTTTATTTTAGTTAGCTTAGTGGGTAGTACTGGTTTTAGGCTTCTAAGTTCATTAATAGGTAATCATCCTTGTAAAAGGCTCTCAGGCATAGGGTTTTCCCCTTTCAGAAATGCAGTCAGGTTATAAAAGCTATAGTAATTCTGCTGATGAATATTTATCCCTATCTCTTGATGTGTACCTGTGTTCTTCAAAGTACATTATACAGTTCTATGTAAGACACCTTAGGTTTTAAGCCTCTTAAATTAGATGCCTACCTATATCTTCGTGTCAGTAAGTACTGTATGAATACAAAAACTAGCTATTTCTAATTATATCTAACTTCAGAAGGTTTAATGGACTGTTTGTGCAATTATGGTCTCCTAAAAATCTATTTGGTCTACACTGCAGTTCCCACTGTACTTTGTCATCCCTCATCAGTAAGCTCTACTTTTTGAATTACTGTAACTTCTAGAACTCGAAGTACTTCACCTTGAATTTGTATCATGTATAACAGCCAATGGATTTTGAAATATTCTTCAAGGTGATTTAATGTGCTTCTGGTACCTCATCACAGATCTATCAAACACAAGTGAAAAGCTGTGGAGTTTCTTAGCAATGCTGTAAATATTTAGTCCATCAGAATATGCCAAAAAATGATTATATAATTGACAAACTTTTTTTTTATACATTCTAGATTTACATTTTTATTGGAAAGGCAGGCTCTTCAAAAGTCAGAAATTCCTGCATATATTATAACGCTCCACCTGCCTTGCCCAGTGCATTTATTCATGTAGGCCTGAAGGAAGCAATGTACCAAAACCAGTATTGTGCAAGAATGGCATAGCCAAAACCTCATTAATTGAGGCAGATGTATCTGCTTATGTGTAGTAGCATTGAAACACCTCCTTCAATGCATTATTTCTGTTATGTACTATTTATATCCTACAAAAAGTCAGGAGCAGCATTGGAGTGCCTCACTACGTGGGCATACTAACACTTGAAATAAGACATGTTATCAAGGATTTTGTTTTTATGAAGCATAAAGGCTGGGTCACAGTCTGGTGAGGAAAAGACCTCAAGAAATGGAGCAGCCTTAATAAAAAGACATTTTAATTTCACTGACATTATCAATTACATTGACCTGCTGAGATATTAATGATGTGAATGTTAACACCTCTGGTTATGATGTGATTAAGACAGATAGAGAGGAAAAAAAGAGTTTCAGAGGTAGGACTGTACAGGGAAGATACAATTACCTTGTTTTAGGTCTGTAGCTCATAGAGCCATGAATTATTTAGGTTGGAAGGGACCTCTGGGGGCATCTGGGGAACCTCCCCACTCAAAGTAAGTCTAATTAGATCAGGTTGCTCAGGACCATTTCTAGTTGAGTCTTGAACACCTCTTGGGAAGGAGATCCTGTAACCTCTCCGGGCAACCTCTTCCAGTATCTGACGACTCTCAAGATTAAAAAAAAAAACAAACCAAATCAAACCAAAAAAACCTGGTCTGTAATTGAAATTTTGCATGCTCTAACTTCTGTCTTTTGCCTCTCACGTTATTGCTGTGCACCTGCAGCAAGAGATGAATTAGAAGTGATGATTCCTGAATGCCTGTAGACCAGTGTGCCAACTGACACTGGAAAATACAATGAGGCAGCAGGGTGGAAGGAGAGAATAAGAGAAATATGAAAAGGGCAGACCCCTTAGAAGGGTTAGAAAACCTGCAATTACATTGATGAGTTACACCTAACCAAGTTCCTGTAAAGGGCAGAATTCAAATCTGCACTGTTACGGGGAAATTAAAAACTGAAAGGTTTGCAGTTACCAATTAAACATCAATAGAGTTTCATTTTTGTTCAAAGACTTTCAGACTCTCTGGACAGAAGGGACCTCCCTGTTCACCTAGGCTGACCCTCCCCATGCAGAGGCTGGACAATGTTTTTTCAGAACTAGATCAAAGAATGTCTTTTAAAAAGAGATCTAATCTTGTCTTCTGCATTCAAAGGGATGGTGACCTAACCACTTGTTCCAAAAAGTTGGTAAAATGTCACTTACATAACTTAAAAGCCTTACCATCATAAGATAAATATTTTGGACTTCACTACAAGGAATAAAGATGAAAGTTGCTGAATTGGAAGCTGGTGGTTACCAAGAGACCAGTGTTCAAGGCCTGATTATATTTAGCGTGGCCAATCACATGAGAGTCTCAAACACAGCTTCAAAAGCTTTAATTTATGAAATCTCAGGAAAGTTATAAGGAGAATCTGTTTGGGTAATATATCTGGGCAGAACAATATACATGGAAGATTATTGCTCTTGAGGAGCATTTATTAGCTGTCCAAAAGTCACTGTCGAAGAAAAGAACACTGGTACTGTTTCCAGTTGTGAAGGGAAAGCCATGATTAGAAATAAAGAAGCAATTTATAACAAATGAAAAAATTGGATACGGGCCAGAAGAATGTCAAATGAGGAGCCAGAAACCTTGGGAAATTGATATAGGAAGATAAAGCTGCCAAAGAAGAAGGTCTCTGACTGGAAAGTCAAAAGTCAATATAAAGTTAAGAGCATAAATATTAAAAAAACCCTAAAAAACCCCTCTCTCAAGTCCCAGAAATGTTTGGCCATAGCTAGATGAAGGTGGTAAAACTGCTTCTAATGATGCAGAAAAGACAAAATAATAACTTCCTTACTATATTTGGAAGAAAGCAGTGTGATAAATGTATATCAAATGAACTGCTTTCTGACCCACTAATTATTGGCATGCCAAGTAACAGATGCTAACATTGATAAATCTGCAGGCCCAGATTATTTGCTCTTATGAGTTATAAAAGCATTGGCCAACTTGACTTTTGCACCTTTGATAATTTTAACAAATATGGGAATGATGGAAAAACCCCAGAAAATCATGTTTTAGTGATAATATTGTGTCAATATTCAGAGAACGAGGATGATACTGCTAATTATAACTTAGTTAGCCTGATTCAGTCATGGTAAAATAAAGGAAAAGTGGTTAAGGGATTAGCTGAGAAAGACCTGAGGGGTAAGATTATAATTAATGTCAGTTAGCATGTTTTTAGGGAAATGCGTCAGATCAAACACTTGTGCTGGGAAGACAGCAAGATACACCGATAAAGGCAAGCCCGTTGATACACGATATACAGATGTTTATAAGGCAGTGGATTTAGTACCTCATTACACTGATCACAACTTTGCACAGTGCAATGAGAAGGGAGCCCACATAAACTGGGTTAAAAACTGGCTAAACAAGGGCTCCCAGTACCTATCTGCAAAGCAGAAGCCGTGGCTGAGCAATTGTCCTTCGCTCCTCAGAAGTGAGCATCAGCTGGCAGTGGGCTCGTCAGTGCTGTGTGCTGTGGGTTCCTTTGAAACTGCTTCTGGGCAGCCACGCTGTGGCTGGGCACACACTGGTGGCTGGGTCTGCGCTCAACAGCGCCATGTGATCCAACTGGGAGGAGCCCAAGGACTCTCACTGTGATAACTCTAGCACAAAGTCATAGATAAATGGACCACAGCTTCTTCCCCAGATGGTTTTGAAAGAAAATGCCCACTTTCTCAGCAAATGAGTGGAAGACTCCAGTTGATAGTCCATGCACGTGGACAAATAGCTCAGAGGAGCTTGGTGCAAATCAGGTCAGAGGGTCTGATAGCCATGGACTGGCTCTTCTTGTCTGGGAAAGCCATCTTGATTTTTCCCTGGCTGTTGCAGGAATGCCCCAGAAAGATATTTTCAAAGTCTCCTTACCTAATTTTTAGTCAGAACTTTTATTTTTCAATTCATTGTTCAAGTTGGGAATGGCCTGGAGATAAGATTGTAACACAACAGGAGTTCCCCCTGCTTTCCTGATGAGAATGGCTGAAATTTGTTTTGCTTAAACTTAACAGAAGAAAATCCAGCAACTGGATAAACCAGGCATGGGAAATTTTTGTCAGAAGGTAATTATGGGCAATTATAAACAAGAGATTTGAATTTAAACCCTTATGCATCCTAACCAAAATGAGCATTACTGATTCAATAAAACTACATTTTAGATGATGCATCTTTTGTTTAGCCTCAGTTTTTCAACTTGTTCCTCTTTTTTTCCAAAAAAGGGGCTCAGTGTTGGAACATATTTCTCTGCTTCCCACAGTGTGTCCATGAGCACTGAGCAGAGGCAGACTAAAGGGAAATTTGGAAGGATTTTTCAGAATGAATCTTGGGTGCTTTCTTCTTAGGTGCATTTCTCTTTCAGTAATGACAAAGAAGTACCACAGTGGAACATTTATTCTGACCTGTGGGGAATGTGTCATGATTTGTTTCCTGCTTGAAGACTGATGAAGCTGCTAGCATGTGAAACTCCAGTTGTTGGCCATGCTGACAAAAAAGGAATTTGTAGTTTTTAAGAACTGTCATTAATCATACCTTGTGTCAGGGAGGGAAGAGTGCAGCAGTGCCAGCACATTTCTGAGGAGAGCTGACAAAAAGGGGAGTGGGACTAAAGAATTGTCTGTGCCTGCCTGTGTGGCTGTTTGGTGCTGGTGGAGGTGGAGTGTGCTGGTGTCACAAGTAAGGGGGGTCCCCCGGCAAATGCAGATGGGAAGCTGAGCTGCTGATTCAGAAGGCAACTTTCACAATGTACATGCCTTTGGGAGAGGTGTGGAAGGTGGAAGCAGGTTGTTTGCCCAAACTTTTCACTCCTTTGCTTCCCAGGGCCTGTGCCAAGACTATTTTGTACTTGTGTACCTTAAAATTATTTTTAAAGTGCATCAAATTAGCTTCCTAATACATTTCAATTGTTAAATAATGTCTGTGAGGGATTTGAAGTGTAGCTGATGACAGAGAACATCCAAGATTTATGTGCTGTCATTAGCTGTACATGAAGTTTAGTGCTCTAATCTATACTTAAAAGCCTTCTGTCTAATGTAAACAGTACATTTCTTCTACCTGTTGGTAATTAGGTAAATAGATATGAAAAAAAAGTGAAATAGCATAAACAGAACCATTCCAGGCTCAGATCTAAACTATATGTTACAGACATTTGCATTATTTAATATGGGATATCCATGAACAATCTCTGAATCTCTGCCATGAGAAAAATTCAGCCAAAACTAAATTTCAAGCTCTTCATAAAAAGAAATCATAAAACCTGAATGCTGGTACTTTAACAGTAGCATTTGAGCAAAAATGAATGGCTATAAATTAGTCCAAGCAAATTTAAAACAGATGCTAGAAGATTTTAATCACTGAAGAATGACTTTCTGGAACATCCTTCCACACTGAGATGTAAGTGCAACCCAGGCTGAGTCAAATATAGCACAAAGGAGGCAGAAAATTTGGGTACGGTATGTCATAAACTCATAAAAATGTAGCTGATAAATTGAGAAGCTGATAGACCTGATGATGGGAGAATGATGGGCTGGGGAGCGTGTCAGTTTAGCCACAGGATTTCTGCCAGAATTGCTTCCTCTATGCAAAAGCAGGCAGAGCAGGAGCTGGTAGAAACCAGGCCTGGCAATATCTAGTCAGGTCCTTGCGTCTGCACAGAAATGTCACAGCTGCAGAGCATGCTATGAAAGAGTTTCATGAGGCATTGTCTACCAAACACGAGAAGAACAAGCCTTTAGTATTGTAAAAAATCTGCAAGTTACAGTTACAGTGATCTCCAAGGCCTTCTATAAATATTCTTTTGTCTCTGGGAGACATCTCTTTCCTGCGAATACAGCTCGGTGTGATGCAACCAGCTCGCTCAGATCTGGGTCAGGTTTGTTAAGGAAGCTGATCTTCTGTAGTTACATACACCTTGTTAAGGTCAAACACATGTGCTCCCCCTGAGATTCTGACAGAGACTCTCTGGTTGCCTGGTTATACCCCCGTGCCCTTATCTCACCGGTCTGCCTTTTCTCTGAATTGATGCTGCCCAGATACTCGGTTCTGGAATTTCTCCCCCAGTGTGGCATTTTACTCTTTGGCATTTCAAGCTTGTTCCATGTATATAATAATTTTTTTTCAGTTATTTCTATTTCTGCTTTCGCTTTCCTTGATGGTGTTCTGTCTGTTCTTTATGTTAGAATACGAAACTTCTGTGCCTGGTTTTATTAGGTATTCTCCGAAATTGCACATTTCCCCTTTATCCTGCTCACAAGGAGCTTATTCCTAGTCATTCCATCTTTAACCCAAATATTTTCCTGCCTTGTATGTACATCTTTGTGAAGTAGTTGGGCTTATCACTACAACCACTGGTATTTTAACATTTTCTATTATATCTGCCAGCTGCTGTTTGCTGACATTGTTTGGCGTGTTTATTTATTTTGCTTTTTTGCTTTTCTAGTCTTTACTGAAATAGTTTAAAATGGGTTGTTTAGTATCATATAATCCATGCCTTTTAAAGACCTTTGGGATTTTGATTCAGTTGTCACTCAGATATTCCTTTTTTCAATGAATCACAAGTTTCTCATCATTAATGAATAGTTCTGATTAAACCAAACAAAAAAACCCCCCCCAAAACCAAACCAAACCAAAACAAAAACACCAACCCAAAAAATGAAAAACCTATACAAAATTCTTCAGGGTGGGGAGAAAATCCTACTTCCTCTTTTTATTCAGAACTGTCTCTGAAAAATTGACATTTCTTTCTATGGACACATTGTTCCTACCTTTGCATTGGCATTTCAAAACAATGTTCTCCTTTATCTCCCTACACAAAAGGCTACCAATACTCCCCCACCCAGCACCATTCCTTTAATAGTTATCTCTTTACTAATCTAAATAATTTTCATGTACAATGGAAAGTGCTGGTTGAATCTGATCTTTTTCAAGATTTCATCAGCACCTGATAATTTTTAAAGCTGCCATGTTATTTACACAGTGCCACCCCAGAGATATTGAAACTCTGCTTTTATTGTGATTTTTCTGTACCAAGGTTAGTGATTTTCATCTACCATCTTAGAGTTATAGAATCATTTAGGTTGGGAGAGACCCTTAAGATCATTAAGTCCAACTGTAAACTGACACTGTCAAATCCAGCATTAAGCCATGTTCCTAAGTGCCACATCTACATGTCTTTTAAATACATCCAGGGATAGTGACTCAGCCCCTTTCCTGGGCAGTCTCTTCCAATACCTGATCACCCTTTCCATGAAGGAATCTTCCCTAATATCCAATCTAAACCTCCCCGACAACTTGAGGCCATTTTCTCTTGTCCTGTTGCTTGTTACTTGGGAGACAAGACAGACTTCCACCTGGCCACACTCTCTTTTCAGGGAGTTGTTGAGAGTGATAAGGTCCCCTCTGACCCTCCTCTTCTCCAGGCTAAACGCCCCCAGCTCTCTCAGCCATTTCTCATCAGACCTGTGCTCCAGACCCTTTCCCAGCTCTGTTGCCCTTCTCTGGACACACTCCAGCACCTCAGTGTCTTTCTTGCAGTGAGGGGCCCAGAACTGGACACAGCACTCGAGGTGTGGCCTCACCAGTGTCAAGTACAGGGGGACAATCACTGCCCCGGCCCTGCTGGCCACACTATTGCTGATACAGGCCAGGTTCCATTGGCCTTCTTGGCCATCTGAGCACACACACTGGCTCATGTTCAGTCGACCAGAACCTCCAGATCCTTCTCTGCCAGGCAGCTTTCCAGCCACTCTTGCCCAAGACTGTAGTGTTGCATGGGGTTGTTGTGACTCAATTGCAGGTCCTGGCAACATCTTCCACTGTCTTGATCTTTTTCCTATATTTACTGGGACTTGTGATTTCCATTTTAAGGGCTCCAATGCATTGAAGTCCCATTATATACAAATTTTAGGTAACAAAACCACAAACAGTAAGCACAGCATCCATGCTGCTATCTTTTATTCTAGTGTTTGACTCGGCCTCTGTCCATGAAGGAGTATGTGAAAATCTAGCAATGATACAACACAATAACCTGTCAGCAGTTATTTAACTATTGGATGGAACATAAACTTCCATTGCAGCATTTATAGGGAGGCTGGATAGGCTCTCTGAGGCATGAAAGGACTAAATGTAAAGCTCTGAAGATGTTCAGGTAAGATCAGCAGATTTTTATTCATGCTTGAGAGAAGGGACAAAGTTGGCTTCATTCTTCCTAAGGAGAGACAGATCTGTGTTCTTAGTTTTCACTGTGTGTGCTCACATGTGGGTGTTTCTGGAAGGGAAAAGAAGAGAAGGTATAATGATGGTGAAGGTGTATAATCACAGATACAGTAGAGCAGAAGTTCCCAGTCTCCTGACTCTGGGCCTTTTCATCAACAGCAGCAACTCTGGTCATCACAACCAGTAGAAGCAGGTACAGAAGCACCTTTTTTTCTTCCCCAGTTGTCCTACGCCTAGATTTCACCAGAGAAGCTCTGTTTTGGTATCCAGAATTTCAAACTCACTGGAAGAGGAGGATTTGTAAGTGTATCAAGTAGCTGCAAGTCTCCTGCATAGTTGTTCCAGCTGGGGGGGCTGTGTATCTGGAAGTCAGGGTGGTTTCAAACGCACACCTCACACAGTTGCTGCATACCTGTCAAGTAGAGCTCATGCCATGAGAATGCACTGGACTCAATTATTTTCTGTCTGCTACTCAGCCAGTGGAGCCTGAACAGCATTTTAAGCAAATTCTGGGTTTGTTGTGTCTATATGACTTCGATTCATACCTTAATAAATGGAGCATGATCAAAAAGCTCAGGCTTACTACTCACCCACACCTACGTACATCTGGGAAATCCCAGACCAGCAGTGGGAGCCACTCAGCCTCACATGGCACAGCTGGAATACAGGCAGGGATCCTGTGGGATTTGTGGCTAGAAAGCCTCATGCAGTGGAAGGGGGAAGGGTATTAGAAGGTGCATTAGGCATATCCTGGTTCCTAACTAGAGGCACTTTGGAGATGCAGTGTAGGGCCTTTGCTGGATACATTTCCATTGCAGCTTCTGCAGGGAAGCCCTGTAGTGCTAGTCTGGTATTTGGATATGTGTAATTACAGACCTAAGCATAAGCTCAGCTCAGAGATGGTGGGTGGGAAGAACAGTGGCCACCTGAGGGCTGGGTGGTTTTAGATGACTTGGAGGGAATGATGGGGGAGAGGGAGAAAATGTTAGATAAATGAGGGGGAGGATTACTGAAAAGTGTAATGGGCAGACTAACAAATCAAGAGGAAGCCTTGTGTTTGGGTGAGTAAATCTTCCATGGAAAGCATTTCCACTGGCTTGACTTTCAACCTGCACAGACATGGATGGAAAAATCCCTGTCTTACTGTTACCAGTCCTGATAGGCACCCTGATGGCTTCACAGGGTTGCAAGGATGAGCACAGTGCTTGGGACATAGCACTGCAGCTTCCCCAGCTGCACATCACTCTGCAGCCAGCTAGATAAATGCAGGATAGACAACAGTCTGACAGACATTTGTTGGCTGAGCATTGCATTCATGCGACAAAGTCATGCATTTGCTCACTGTAGCTGATGATAGCGCTGCTGATCTGGCTTTTTTGATTCATTTGGAACAAAGGAGCCTTGGTACATGAACTTCGTGGCGTATCCTGTGAACCGACAGCTACTGTATCTGGTCAATTTGTCTTGATGCCTTCAGCTCCACCCTCAGGCTTGAGCCAGCCTAGGAGATCCCAGGTATAAAGGCAATATAGGTAAAGCCTGGAAGAGCTGCAATTTGTGTAGAGCCTTTCTTCCCTCCAGACCTGTGGCTGGGCTGATGAAGGGAGGTAACAATGTGAGAGCTGACGCTGTTATTTTTACATTGAGTGGTACATTCTCCTGTAACAGCAGAATTCTTCGCTGACTGTTCATGGTCCAAGTCCCATTCAGTAGCATGAGCTCCTGAGAACATTTTACCCAAAGATTAGGCTTTCAAAGGACTTGCTTATCAGCTTGTTGTAGGTCTAAGGCAGTTTATACTTGAATGTCCATCTTTCCCTCACGTTTTTTCTCTTTCTAAACCAAAATGTCTTTTAACTGGTCTTCTAGTATTGAATGAAGATAATGCAAAACTATCAATAATACAATGATAAAATGTTAAATGGCAATATATGCAGGGGCCCTTCAGTTTTCTATATATTTATGACTGACTTTCTTCTAATAGAAAACATTTTCTTTTTCTTTCAATGTACAGATATAGAATAAAAACACTTGAAAGCAAAGCAAGAAATTGGATCTTATTAAAACATGGAGTTACTGAAATGGTGACAGATGGGCCCTGCTGGGAAGGAGAAGATCGTCGAACGAGACTTGGATAAGTTAGTGAGTTTGCAATTATAAAGCATGTGGCTTTGTAATTTCTAACCCCCAGTTCTGCAAAGTAATCAGTGCAGTTGGGCCCACATGCCTGCAGGGAGGCTCATTGAGACAGGCATGAAGATCCGCAGAGAGGAACAGGGGACATGCAGATATTCCAAAACACAGCTGCAAGGGAGCGAATCTCTCTCTTTTCCAGCCAAATTATAATCTGCCCTTTCCAGAATGGAAGAACGCTTCACTATGAAATATGAACTTGATTTTCACGCTCCCCTGTAGTGCTCACCAGACTAGGGATGGAATTTTAAGAAAAACATGACCCTTTCAAACATTGATTGATCTGCCACTGTTAAATGTTGTCCATCTCAGTATGCCTGTGGCAGTGGGTGACAGGTTTTTCTAATTATGTTTCAAAGAGGACTCTGACTTGTTTTTTATAATGTTGAAAATCTTTATCTTGACTCATTTCCGTAATAAACTTCTGGCAATGGGAAGCTATAATTTATTTACTTAAAAATTTCTCATCACTATTATCGTAAAGATGTCTTAGCAATTCTATTTTTAGGATTGCACAAATGGGGCATAAATCCTGTTTTTCTTTTAAAGCAGATTGTGCTAGGATGTTGAACATCAAATGTATGAGATTTGTGTCCACCTGAAGGATCAGCTTGGTTTTTATTTCCAGGGACAACCTCAGCCATCAAGTCCCACCATATGCAAACCCAGACCACAAAGCAGATGATATATTTAACTTGTTACACAATCTCTTCCATGCATTTAACAAGCTGCAATAATTCAGGGATGGTCTTCCCAGTGCACACTACAGGCAACTATTTGGTTTCAAGGTCCTGAAGTTGTGCAGCACTTGGCTCTTTTTTCTGACCATCCCTGGAAAACTTACTTTCACTTTTAAGCCAAAGAATGGCTTTGCTGCTGCTGATCCCAATACACACTCGTAGAAATCACGTTTTCCTCTAAAATCTGATATTTATGCCCATTTTGTATCTCTGTAGAGAAGTTGCCATGAGTAAGCTCAGTTTTCATAGCTGCAAATTTTCTGGTGTAGTCTCATACACTTTCATGGCTCCCAAATTTCTTTTTGATGTGCAAGTCCTTTCATGCCTTAGGGAAGCACAGAAGAAAGCATGGAAGTACTTGAAACATTAATAAATAGGTGCTGGAGGCTGATATTATGGGCCAACTGGGTGTAGGAGGAGCTGGTGTCTTAGTGAATCAGAAATGCTAGGAGAGGGGGAAGGCATGTCAGGAAAGATTGGGAAGATGCAAGGCTTGAAGTGACACAGCAAGGGCAATCACTCACAAAGAAAATGCCTTTCCAGAAGCACTCTGAATGGACATGAAAAGTGCAATACTGCCTTTTTGAGAACCAGAGACAAGGAAGCACGACAATGCCTAGGTGGAATAGTTTGGCTGAGGTGATGGATCAGAAAGTTCATATCTTTGATATGTTGCACAGAAAAAACTCAGCAAGGTGTGAGTCAGAACTTGGATGTGAGGATGTAAGGAGAATTCAGAGCAGAAGACCTTGCATGGGATATAGGTCTGAATTAGGAGAAGATTGTGTTCTCACCTTGACTGAAATGGAAGGAGGAGGATGAGATTAGGACAGTATTAATCATCCCGCTATAGCCACATCAAAGATGAACAAGGCCAGTCTTCCTCATAAAGTTATAGGGTAAGGGTTGCTTGTAACAAAATGGGATCTGAACTGCAAAGGTCGATTTGTGATTATTATTTTGATAGAAATAATAGTAAAATGTATGTTTACATACATCCAGCAGTACAAGGAAGAGAATGGAGAGAGCAGGGCAATGGGCCAAAGACCAAACGTTTGTAGCAAAGCTTGGCCGAGGGTAAAGTCTTTTCCAGAGAAGCTATGATTGAAGGGATAAGGGGGAGAAACATAAAGACAGTCACAGGAGCCACTAGTGAGTCTAGTCACAGCAGAGACTAGATTTCATAAAGAATGTGCTCTTGGGACCCCAGTCACCATTGAGTCCAAGAGAATATGAATGCTATTTCAAGCTACATCAGACTTTCCATGGAACCTGGAAAGACTGGACAGTTTGGGGAGAAAACTGAAGAAGAGGCTTTGCAAATAATTAATCCAGACTGTATGCCCAAATTGCGACGCTAGAAAGGATCACTGCAGTTTCAAGAAGAACAAAATAGTACATTGATATGGATCTGTACTTCTATGAGACTTACTTTGTGTACCTTTGAAAAATGTGAACTGCCCTAATAGCTTTCCAGAAATGTTGGCTTGTGGAAATGCAGTGACTTTAGTACTGATGACCAAGCACTTTTGGACCTCAAGTTCCCAGTTACATTAGCGATTGATCCAAGTCAAGGCAGTGAGTACAGGAAATTCCTGGTTCTTGTGAAAACCTTTAGGTTTCAGCTCAGGACACTTCAGAGAGTGTTCTGGGCATCTGTGATAAAACACTAATAGATGCAAAATCTATATAGAGTAGCACAGGTTCACAAGCCCCAACTAATTCAATACAGCTCTATATTTAATGTTGTTCAGCTACAGAGTAACACCACTGCAGCGTGGAAAATCACTGGCAAACTTACAGGGATATGCATATTACCCAGTATGACAGAACCAAAGGATGAAAAATTACTATTAGACTTTGGTAAAAAGTAAGGAAGTCAAAACAAGCACAAAATTGTAGATATACAAAACTTCATCATGGTTTAGACACAGATGCTTTAGAATTTGGAAAGGTCATAATGAACTAAAAAACCTACAGAAATGTCACTTTCTTCCAATAAGCTAAACACAAAGAAACATTTTATAAAGAAATTGGAAGCTTCTGCTCAGTCTTTTGAAGCAAAGGAAAAAAATAGCAGTTGGCAGACAACAGTGAAGCAAAGGGCAAAAAGACTGAAGAACAAAAGCCTTCATGGACTGATCTTTGTTTTCCAGACTGTGTGTAAAAGCAATTTAACAAGTGAAGACATGAACATATTTGAAGATACTTTACTTTACCAGATCAAAACTAGAAGACAGTTGAAATGGCCAGCAGACCAGTTGAAGCATGTTGATCCTGTTCTAACAACATTAAATGTTTGGTTTAGTGGCTGTACTGACTGGAGTGCATTGCAGCATCATTGATAATACAACTCTTTTTGTACGTGTCCTCTCTTTGGTATTTCTGTCCCACACTGGCTTTTTGGGTTTCATCACCTCACAGCAGTTTCTCACTTTATTCTGCTTTTCACTAGTGCAAGATTACTGAGCAGGGCCCAGCTGTCTGCTGCATGGCATTGTCACAGGTCCTTTTTGTAGAAAACCGAGAAGAGGAAGCAAAATAAGTTGATGGAAGAGTTTAGCTGGGGGGAAGAGTTGGGAAACTCTGATATGTTATGCAATAAGACCCAGCAAGGTGGGATTCATAGCTTGGTTGTGAGGACATAAGGAGTGATCAAAGCAGAAAAGTTAATCTTGCCAAGCTCTCCCTTAATCTTGAGCAGTTAACTTCAACTAACTTGATTTGCCTCAAGTGTTCATTCATCTGGATTTTTTTGATGCACCCACACCTGTGCCACTATATTGACTGTCAGAGTATTTTTTGTTAGCTCAGCTGCTTTCCTTCCCTGGAAACCTCCCAAAGTAACCATTCTTGAGGGCTTAATTTTAATAGTAAACCACACTCAGACCAGAAGCTGAGGACTCACCTTTGTTAATTCAACAGGTCCAGCTGGACTTGGACTTTTTCCACAGGCCACAAATTCAAAACATGTAAAGCAAAGTATAAGCCTGGTAACAAACCTAAATGCTTGGTATTGCTGTTACCAATCCTGCATTACTCTGATTCCAGCTGCTGTGAGAGGGTTCAAGGGCACCCCACTTAGGGGCATTTGCAGTAGTGGAAGCCACTCTTGGCTGTTTGTCTGCTCTGTCTACCTGCAGGACACGTGCCTCGATGCTTTCTCTCTCACTTTCTTTGTGTATTTACACCTCTAGATGGGATTCCTCATCCTTCTGGAGCTCGTCTCAGCAGGAAGGTTTTCTGCAGGGAGCTGCTGCCTGTTCAGTTTTCATCCTGTCACTCCTACCCCCAAACTAGGGATGCTGCCTTGCACCTGGGAAGTCCTTTCCAGCCCAGTTAGCTTTACTTCAGCAGGCTGAGCTGACCTGTTCTCTCCCCTGCCTTTATGCTTCCTTGGCTGTGATTCAGATTTGGCTGCCAGGTTTGCTAAACAGACTCTGTTCTCCATCATCTGGGAGTACCTGAGTCTCCAGTGTTGTTAAACCTTTAAAATGTGGAGAACACTTTTACTTTGAAAAAAGCTGCAGGTGCAACTTGTCTCCCAAATTTATGGACCTACTTTTGTTCTGTGACCTCCACCGAATCTGGTTCCTCCAGCTTCCTTGACCAGGCCTTTCCTTTACCCTTCCTTTTGCTTTTACATGAAACTCATGTACATGGGGCCCTGTCTTATGGGGTGCCCATGGAGATCCTCTAGTCCAAGCCCCCTGCCAAGGCACGGTCACCTGGAGCAGGTCACTAGGTGCAAATAATAGGGCAAGAATGTGTCCAGGTGGGTTTTCTATGTCTCCAGAGAGGGAGAGTCCATGGATCTCTGTGGACAGCCTGTTCCAGTGCTCTGCCACCCTCAGTGTCAAGTTCTTCCTCCTGTTCTGGTGAAACTTCATGTGTTTTGGTTTATGGCCACTGCTCCTTGCCCTGTCCCCGGGCACCAGAGGAAAGAGTCTGGCACCGTCCTCTTGGCACCCACTTTTGAGATATTTATGTGTGTTAATGAGATCCCCTCTCAGTCTTCTCTTCTCTAGACTAAACAGGCCCAGCTCCGGCAGTCTCTCCTCGTAAGAGACATGCTCTCCAGCCCCCTCAGCATCTTTGTGGCCTCCGCTGGGCCCCCTCCAGGAGCTGCTTGTCCGAGCGGTGTTTCCCC
>VWZW01003295.1:638476-885416 GCA_013397115.1 Edolisoma coerulescens
TGGCCCCGCGGCGAGGGAGGGGGGCGCGCAGGTAGCGGGGCGACCGCGCCCCGGCCCCAGCCCCCGTGGGGACGGGGGCCGTCGGGGCGGCCCGGCCTCCCCCCCTGCCCTCCCTTCCCCCGGCGCCCGCGGGGAGGATGGTGGTGGTGCAGCCGCCCGCAGCCCCCGAGCCGGGCCGGGGCCGCCCTCCGCAGGGGCTGAGGGGATGAGCCGTGCCCCGCCGGGGGGTCGCTAGCGGAAGGATGACCACTCCCGCCCTGCTGCCGCTCTCCGGGCGGAGGCTGCCCCCGCTGAATCTGGGGGCCTCCGCCTTCCCGCACCACAGGGCTACCTTGAGACTCTCCGAAAAATTTATCCTGCTCCTTATTCTTAGTGCCTTCATCACCCTGTGCTTCGGGGCGTTCTTCTTCCTCCCCGACTCCTCGAAGCACAAGCGCTTTGACCTGGGCTTGGAGGATGTGCTCATTCCCCACGTGGACACCAGCAAAGGGGGCAAGAACCTCGGCGGCTTCCTTATCCACGGGCAAGGGCACGACGAGCATCGGCACAGGTGGGTGCCTCGCTCGCCGGAAGGGAGCGGGACTGGGTGACAGGGAGATCCCTTAAAATAGGTCCTTCCCCTGCTGCTGTCCCTCCTCTCACCGACATCCTCGTGTCTTCCCAACGTGTATCAACTTCTGAGCGCTAGCCTTGTGTCCTCCAGCTGCCATATGTAACTGCGGCTCCATGTTTCCTTTCCCAATGTGAATTTAGCCTTCTGGCGAGCGAGAGTTCGGAGGGCAAATATGAGGTGTCCTCCGATGACTGATTTATTTTCTCACCCTAGCCAATTCCATGCATCAGCCACGGAAAGAAGGGGGTTAAGTTATGGCATTTGTGGAGACAGTATAAGTGACTGAAAAACTGCTGCATCTCTTCTATAGCTATTATGTGCTTACTCAAAACAGCTGCTTGTTGCTGAATAGTGCACAAGAACTTTGATCTGAAAAAGACTTCATGGTGTGATCCAGAGGCTGTCAGCCTATGACGTGCAGGACACAGAACTAGTGCAGATGGCACAATTGCCTTTTTCTGGCCCTTAAAATCCCTTGCTCTAATGTTAATCCAGACGATTGAAGGTGCCGGTAGCTGAGTTTCCTTAATTGTATTTACCAGCGTAAGGCAGTCACAGAGTATCAAGGGTAGATATGCTGTATCAACAGCTTTTTGGGGCCACCTAAAGCTTTGTGTGGTGCAAGCCTCTAAATGTTCAGGACTGGATCATGTGAAGTTAAGCATTCAAAACGGAGGTAAAACAACCTTAGATGATGATTATACAGTATATTTGCTTCTAACATACTTCAGTTGCCTAAATCCTACTCTGCTGCCTGGATCTTAATGAGGCTGACAGATCTCTCTTCACTGTCAAAGATGTGTTAAAATATGATGATGGGTGATAAAATACCTGCTTTTCCATACTCGAATTAGTAATGCAGGGAATTTTAAAGAAAGGTTACTCATGCTGATAGTGTTCCTTTGAAAACAGCTTAAAATATATCTTATTGGCATAATAATTATTTAAAGGTTATTTGTATGAGATTAAAAGGAGAGGGTTTAATTTACTTCTCTTTATTAATCTGTTACGAGTTATAAAGAATACACGAATACTATGGTATTTTTCCTTAAGGCATCTTTGCTGCTGGATGTCTTGGGGCAGTTAACATGAGCCCTTTCTCCCTATCTGAAAGGGCACAGGTACTTAATATTTAACAAGGACTTATTTTGTCTATGATGTTAATTGCTGGTGTGGTTAAACGCTGCGTTAAACATAGGTTTAGACAGTCTCTAATACGCCTTTGAAGTTCTTGTCTTTCACTGTGTGGGTTTATTTTTTTTTTTTGTGTGTGTGATCTTATTTCTTAGCTTTCCCAGTCCCTGTGGCACATGCAGTCAAAATCAGTTTCTAAAATATAGGACAGATGAAACAAAAAGGAGAGTTCAGAAATGTTCAAAACTCCAGCTGTGGCTGTTGTACCTTGTCTTGCCCAGTAGATGGGCTGTAGAAAAAAGGAGTCTGTTGATAGTGATAATTCATACGAGTCCTTTCCAGGTTCCCTCTTTTAGTTACTGAGGCCACAGCTTTAGGAATGAAGTACGTACTTTTTTGTCTGTCACATGTAGATAAACAGTAGCTTACAACTGTCAGAGCTAAATGCATTTTAGTTGTTTGGCATCTGTTCTTAAACGAAGTGGTTATCCTGACACCAGTTAACTGTCCTATGGTTCCTGTATTGCTGTGAACGTGTGTACCTCCCACCTGCCCTCCCTCCAAAATTTCCCTGTCATGTTCATTTTTTGAGTTGTTATTTGAGCAAGAATAGTTACTATTCCTGTTGTTTTAGCTTTGCAAACCAGGCATATCTTAACTACTTAAAAAGCCTGCCTGCTTAACCTGCTTGTAAGACCCTTGTGTGAATGTCACAATATGCATTGTGAAGCAAGGTTATGTGCTTTATTTTTGAAGCAACTTCTTTGGCTGATTACCACATAGTTTTATCAAGGGGCTATTTGCCATCAGCTTGGAGCTGATGTGGTTGTTTACCATAACGGAAAACACATGCTGCCATTTTCGTTGCCGAGTTCTTGCTCCTGGATTGCAGGGACATTGACGGATGATATTTTGAGAAAGTGTAGGGTCTTCAGTGGTGAGCCCTAGATTACTTGTTGTCTCAGTTTGGGATGGAGAAATTTGTTTTGCTTACTATCAAGGGGCAAATCAAGAATCAGCTACTTTGTAAGTGTTGTTTTTTGGGTGGGACAGAGAACTTATGGTACAAAAGGTCAAGAGAAATTAACCTAATTCTAATATGCAGGAGGATGCAGTCTAAGATGTGAAGTGTGAGGATGGATTGACAAACTGTATTTCCAGAAATCGAGGGGCTTCAGAACTAATTGGATCAAAGGTCATTCATATGAAGTATACACTTGATTATGAAATGACAAGTGTTTTGATTTAGTCACTAAAAAGGAAAGTGTTTCGTCTGTGACTGTTGGTATTCATGTCTATCAAATGATAAAACACACATCTCATTATACTGCTCCCTTGGTATATAGGCTATAATATTTTAATGCTCATTTTGCCCCACTCAAATTTTTAGTTTTGTAGGCTACTGGAAAATATTTGTATTTCTGTCTTCTAGAAAAATGCAGTAGTGATGTAGGCAGAAAATCATTGCACAATCATGCTTTAGTGTTGGGTGTGCAAACAATGGTTCCCACTGGACTTCTCTGTATTCCTTGCATTGCTTTCCCACCTCTTTCTCTGGGCACCCTTGACATTCTTGAGTGCTTTTATTTTTATTGTTATGGTGGTTACCCCTTGCTGACATTAACTTTACATTTTCCATTAAATTGTTTTCTTTACTGCTCCTGTCCTTCTTTTGTCTTCCCCTTCCAGGCAGAAAAAAAAAATGGGGGGGGGGGCCCTACTCCCTTCCTGATGCTCTTAAATATTTATTCAAGAGTTACAGTGTTCTTGCCTATCTCCAGAGAAAAACACATTTCTTCTAAGAAGATGGTTAAAATCTGGAGTAAAACTGCAGTTTATGTTTGGGAAATGGATGAGCTGTATTGCAAGGTGATACTCACTTCCAGCTGTTCATTTCATCTGTAACTCTTCCTGAAGGGTAGTGTGTGGGGAATGACCGAGTAACGTTGGGAAGGTGTACCACAAATTTTTGCCTTTGAGAGGAGGGAGAGTGGAAAAGATTAGACCAGGAATGAGGAAGATACATGCATACACACACTTTTAAAAAATCAATTTAATTTCCTGAAGATGAATTTCTTTCCATTTCAAATAGGATATTGCTGAGATTTTGGAACGAGAGCTGCATGGTTTTGAAGACACATCTTGTCAAAAAAACTTGTGTAGCACCCATAATTTGTTACATGATTTTAGATCACTAATTTTACCCAAACTTCTGCATCTCTTGCCACACGAAGATACTTAAGGTGTTTCTTACTACCCGGTTACTTTTCAAGTGTCTATGGTATTTCATTCTTCAGTACCAGATCTAAAAGATAGCTCTGGAAGTAAACCAAAACATTCTTACAGCTTCTTTGCATCTAATGTAAATGAGTGAGAATGCAAATGTTCTGTAATCTCCTTGATTTCTCAGACTTTTTAAAAATAAGATTATCTGCAATATGAGAATTGAGAAGACTTGTTTCTTTTATGATGTGTCAAAGCAGCTGCTCTTTTTATTACTTGACAAAAGCTAAGGCCATTTCTATGGTGAAAGTACATTAATCCTAGAGGCAAGGAATAATGTAATTTTATGAGCTCAGAGCTACTTTGTAACAGCACTTGGACTGCTGTTGGGCCAACAGTTCAGTCCTTCAGAACGTGTGAAGATGTATCTTCAGCTGCTGAATTCCTGTGTGTCACTTCAAGTCAAAATTTGTGTTTAAAAAACCAAACCCACCAAACCTCAAGTCGTCAGGTTGACAGCAGCTGCTGCTAATACAAGTGACCACCTCAATGGCCTTGGCCTTTGTGTGACAATGGGTATAGATCAGCTTAAATCATGGTTTTGACTTTGTTTCTGTAAAGCTGAGGAATATCGACTGCTGTGTCATGCAAAGATGGGAGCTCTGCAGTCTGCTATGACGAGTTGTGGGTCAGCAGCTGTGTGGCAATAGTCTAAAAGTGCTCTTCTGTTGCTCAGTATGTGGTTGTCTCTTTGGCAGTAGCAGCTGCTGTCTCTGCTCCGTGCTGGTTTGAAAAGAAACCAGGGGGAGACACCAAGTCAGAATAACACTTTAATAGGAAAATTAGAAATAAAGGTAGAAAACACTGGTTTGAACTGACAGAGTCAGGATACGACCTGACACCCTGTCGCTCAGGGTGTTGGTAGCAGTCCGATTAGCTAGCTGCAGTCCTCCTGGAATGGTGGCTCTGTTGAAGCAGTGATCTTGTAGAAAGGGTCTGGTCTTCACCTGAAGGTCGAGGGGTAGCTCTCGTCCTCTGGAAATCCAGTGGAAAAGGCTCCCCGTGGTGTTCGAAATCTTGGCTTATATTTAGGATGGGATGCTTGGTTTTTCCCTCTGGGCGGAGCATCTCACAATGGGATGATGTAATTTTGTCAGTCAGGCAATGAGACTAGATGGCCCATTAGCAGAAGATAGCACGGAGGGAGTTACCTATGAGTCATGGGGCAAGGCCCTGATGGGCCATTAACAGAAGATAGCCCAGAGGGAGGAGGCAAGGAACACCACCCCACCTGGTTTCAACAGTTCATGGAGATGGTAATAGAATACACTGCAACCCAGGACATACTCTTAGGGGGTGAAAGTAACAAAAATTATTCTGAGGTGCTTTCGGTCTTAATTTCTTTTTCTAATTTCTGCTTTTTTTTTTAGGAACATGAAAAGCTTAGTATGCTTCTTTTGAATCCCTTTATCTTCTCTTATATATATTACTTAATTAGCCATAGTAAAAGTGGGCAGAGGAGGTAATTTAGCTTCTATTACTCAGTGGGATCAGTGTCTTCTGTCATGCTCTGCCATGCCATTGAGTATAAAAGTGCATAAAACTCTTTGCTCTTCCTTTCCAACTTTACTTGAGGCACAGTTCATTAATGTAATTAAGAGTATTTGCTATTGTGATTCAGGGAACCTGTTTTTTCCTCTTAAAAATCAGGAGCCACTCTAGTGTCTGCACCCCAACTCCTACTCCATTTAATTTTTCAGTGCATGAGATCAAGCCTGTCTTCAGAGCAGACTCCCCACAGTCTCTCTGAAATGGGGACACTGATTTTAAGCTGAGATGCTTGGTCTAGAAGGAAGGATTTTCTGGAGTGTAACACTCAGGAAATGCAGGTCCTCATGATGACATCTCTGGAGCCAAAGAGGGCAGGATAATGCATTCCAAGTCAGGGTTCAGAAACATCTTGTATGTCCAGTGCAAAGTTGGGGTAACTGCCTGGTGTCAGTCTTCAGCTGCTGAAGCTTTTGCAAGGGCACTGACCCTCTTTATTTGTAGACTTTTCTCAGCTGGAATTTTTAGTAGCCACATGTTATTCTTTTCTCTGGAGCCCCTGTTGAGAAGGGACTTGAGAGATGATGCTGGTACTTGAAGAATTATGGGAGTTTGATGTCTTCTGGAGTGCCTACATTATAAACTGAAACTTAATTGTGATTTTTCCCGAAGTTGCACTGGACGGTGGGAGAGGTGCCCTCTTGGATGATTTCTAATGTTCCGCTGAAATTAGTGCTTTATGTTGTAGGCTGAGAAATGCTTTCGACTTTGAAATACAAAATGCAAATTCTAGACCATCTGTTTAGATGTCCTCCCTCCTCCCCCCCCATCTGCTGAACAGCCTACATCATATGTAGAGTGCTGCTTTCTTCATGTTCTCTTGCTGTACTCCAGTTTGTCAAAGTATTTCCTGTATTATGAAAGAGAGGAGTTGAGTGCTGGTGTTCTCCAGTTCTTACCCTTTCCAGTTAAAATAAAAAAAGCTTTAACTTGTTGGTTTTCTGCATGATCTACACTTTATCTACATGCTGGAAAACAATCAGGCGTGGGAAAACTGCAGAAAGCCTGCTGGCTGGATTTAGGCCAGCTAGTGGGTGGGAGGCAGTAGCAATTTGGTTCATTTGGAGTTTTGTAGATTAAAATCTCAAAAGAACTTTAGCATAAATGTGGGTTGCTTGATGATGGTAGCAGTGTAGGCAATAGGAAGCAGTATGGCTAGTTGTGGGCATACTGCACTACACGAGTTCTCCCATCTTCTAATCCTTTCAGTTTCCTGTAGTAAATACAAACATCTCAATCCTACTCAGCTAGTTCTGAGTTACAGGCTTTTTCCTCCTTACAACAAATATTAGCAAACTTGTAATTAGTTTTACATACATGTGTGGTATGTGTACATGTTTTCGTAACAATTGAACTGAGACTGAATATGAGCAAAGAGGAGAAATTTTGTAATGCCTTTCTTCTTATGTCCATCCCTAAGAAGCCCGTAAAATTCAAAACGTGGTCAGTGATTTTATTCCACCATCCTTCGCTTTTAATTATTGCAGCTTTTGATGTTGAGAAGAGTCTGGTCTCATGGGTAGGCAGCTGTTTCTCACAGCAGTTATCCAGGCTAACAGAGTAGGAACTTGGGGATGTGTGTTTGGTATAGCTTGTGGGATATGTTCTTTTCCCTTCATTTTCAGACGCAGGCTCGAGTGAGCGCTATCATCTGTCTTAATTCAGTAACTAGATCATCACTTTTTTACTGAAATATGGAGTTCTCTTGCAAGTAAACTGTGGGGAGGGAGGTGTTCAATAGGCCAACAAGCTAGTAAGGGGCAAGAAAGGGAAACAATAAATGCTTTTTTCCTGCCACCTCAAAGTCTGAGTGGTCCAAATGTCCTGTATGACTGTAACTGGTTTATTTAGAGTGAATACATGTATTCATGGGGGGGAAGATTGGGAAAGGTTTTTGTGACTAAGTTCTTGTCATGTGTTTGCTCATAAAATTTGTAGACTTCTGATTCCTTGTGTCTTTAGGTTGTCTGATCTAGTGCCCTGTATAGAGCAATTTATGTAACTTCATCCATTCACTCAAGGATCTGGAGGTTCTGAATTATTTTTGAGATCTACAAATACTAAATGATGAATAGTAAGGGAGATAACTTTCCCTGTAACTCCCATTCCTTCCATTCTTGGTTTTTTTTGAGTACCTAACAAGGTACACTGGAATTTCTAAAACTAAGAAAAAAAAAATAGCTGAGAAGATAGGTTAACAAGTAACCAGTGATATTCTTTCCTTATCTAGAGACTGCTTTTTAAAGATATTTTTGGCCTTGTCTCTGAAGCAAACAAAGTTTATGTGGACATGCTGTGTACACATTGTAGCTCTCACTGATCCTTCGCTGTTCTCTATTCCCTCTTTTTCCCTGATGGATCAGTAGCAAAGGGTGGCCTGTTAAAATAAGTACATTTCTGTATCTTGTATGTATCCTGGTGCTGGGGTACAGACCTTAATTGGGAACAGTGCTGAAGGAAGGATCACAGAGCCCAAGAGTAGTTTGTGATACTTGTTCTGCTGCTAGTCAGTCTGTGCAAGTGTCGTTGTGAACCAGCCACAGCATGTGTCCTCTGTTCTTCACTGATTGTTAGAGAAGGGTGGTTGGAAATGAATGCTGTGGCAGGGAAAACCTGGCTTTTGTGGGATGGCAGTAGCAATGGGGTGCGTTTACTGAGATGGTAGAAAACATTGGGACAGAAAGCTAAAGGCCATTGATGTTTGAAATACTGGGCTGTGTTAGTTCTGCTTCTCAGGGGATTTATTTGCTCAAACAATGAATCATATTTGTCATTCTGTCTTGCTGCCTTTGTTCTTTTAAATATTCTTATGATGCACATCTTTGAACTGGATTACCTTGCATATTGTATTCAGCATCAGTTTAGTTAATGTTTTATGTGCTCTGTTACTTGTTAGTTGCTTCTTAACCCACCAGAGGATTTTGTGCTTCCCCAGCTCCTTGCAGTAGCACTGCCATTGCAGCTTACAGTGGACAGCTAGCTATTTTCTGTGATTCTACTTGAGAGAGCAAGTTTGAGGTTTTCACTTGGCTTAACATTATGTAATCTGATCAGTATGGCATGAGCAAAATTACAGTTTTAAGGGAGTGCATGTGACGAAAGTATTTTCTTGCTATATAAAGCTTTAAGAGCTCCTGAATGAGATTACTTTGTGTCTGTTAACACCAGCATGCAGAAATGTCAATTTTCGCAGAATCCTAGAATGGTTTGGGTTGGAAGGTACCTGAAAGAACATCAATTATTAACCCTCCTGCCAAAAGCAGGGACACCTTCCACCAGACCAGGTTGCTCAAAGCCCCATACAGCCTGGCCCTGAACACTTCCCAGGATGGGGCATCCACAGGTTCTCTGTACAACTTGTTCCAGTGCCTCATCACCCTCACAGTAAAGAATTTCTTCCTAACATCTACTCTAAGCCTTTTGCAGTTTGAGGCCGTTCTCCCTTATTCTATCACTTCATGCTGTTGTAAAAAGTCCCTCTCCAGCTTTTTTGTAGGACCCCTTTTGGTCCTGGAAGGCTGCTAGAAGGTCTCTGTGGAGTTCTCTCCAGGCTGAATCAACCCTAGCTCTCTCAACCTGTCTTCATAAAGAGGTGCTCCAGCTTTTTCTGTATGCTAGTAGCCAGCTGGAAGTCTTTTGCAAGATGACATTCATCTCAGCTGAATTTTAGCACTGTTTGCAGGCCAGCAAGGCATTTGAAGCTTGCACAGAGAAGCTGCATAAGTAGTTTCTCAGTAGTTTGTTATCATATCTCTCTGTGACCTGCTGACATGTTTTAAGGCTGAAGTGTACCATCAGGCCACTTACAAGCAGGTGACCATCAGTGGTAAATCTAATCCAATTTACTTTTTATTGGATCAACCTGAATGTACTTACAAAGGATGAGAAAAACATCATCTGTGGGAGAGGTATATCCCTTAAATCCTGCAGTGGGAATGGGAAGATCACATCTCCTTGGTTTGACTATCCTGCTGGATAAACAAACTTGTGGTGAATATGCTGGATTCTGTTCCTGGTTTAGGTTTGTTGGCTAGTAAGAATAGCTTACAGCCATGTGCTGTTTCCTCAGCAGATTTTTCTGGGTATGTTGCTGTCTTTACAAATGTATTGCATTTTGAGTGCTATTTGCTGTTTTCCCAGTGCGAGTTAGAGGATCTGCTTTTGCTCCAGAATACTTGCATCCTTTCTGCAGTATGTTTAGAAAATCATAATCTAGAACTGACTTTCTGGACCACAAACTTCCTGTTTGTTTTCATTACTTTTATGAAATACAATTAGCTGTATGCTTTAAAAACAAAACTTGAAAAAAGACCTGCCACTCTTTTGGCTTGTTTGAGATGGCAGTAGTGGGAAAGATACTTAGAGAAGAAGGAAGTTATTTTCCTGGTTAAGATACAATATTTCTCCCCCCTCCTCTTTTTTTCTCACAGAAAGCAAGTATTTTGTCTTGAAAAAACGATAACATGAACTAGTTTGACTCAGAACCGTGTTTCTAGTGACCTTTTAAATCTCTTAATCAGTTTTATCTTGGAAACACTGATGACTATTTAATTCTAACTTAATAATTGCAGATGATGCAATCATGTGTCTGTTTTTCCAGTACTGTAATCGCACATCCTTAGTTTCCTAAAGGCATCTGTTCTTTTGTTGCTGGCTTCTTTTTGAGTGGAAAGTGTTCTCCAAGTTATTAAGTAACACATGTAGTGAATTCTCAATTGCAATGCATGGTGTTCTGGAGAAGAAAATATTGCAGAGGTGTAAGAGGCTCTTTGCATTATGGAGTTCTGATGTTATAAGGGGTATTCCAGAAATTCACATTTCTAATTAGTGAATAATTCCACCTTCTACAGATAGTGGAATCCATGACAATTAAAATATTAATGGATCTGTGATACAGCCATTTTCCAATAAATAGAAAAAATCAGAACAAATGTGGAATAATGCAAGCAATTAAACAAAATCTTAACTTCAGTTTTGTCGCTGTCTTGCACATTATTTTAACTGGTTGTTACTGTGATCTGTTCTGATTTAGATACTTAAGAACAGTCAAGCTGGATCTGCTAATTGTTACGCTTGTTAAATTGGTCCAGATCTATGCAGTGAAAAATTCAAAGAGTTTCACTGTTACACCTGTTTTTATGTGAAATGAGTTACTCTTTCACATTGCTGATGCTGGAAGGGAACTTCACTGCTCTTCAGTAGCTGTCACACTGCTAACTAAGAGTTTTTTTATTATTTTTATATCATGTCTGGGAGCTTTGTCATTTTGAGGGTCTGCTACCTATGGAAGGATACCAAGGTATCTGTGTATGTGATGCCTATAAACTGCCCAGTGAGGTGGATAATCAGTTGTCACTGCCATCATTTAAGTATTTGAATGTGAAACTTCAAAGCCAATGGCTAGGGAGATGACTGATATTCTACTGGCAGTTTTTGTGAATAACTTCTGTATGAACTTGGTTCAGCATTTTCTTGAAGTGATATTGGTGAACATGGTGATTGGAAATAATTCAAAGTTGTATTGGTAACCAAAGGAAGCTCTTTTGTGAAAACAAGACCAACATCCACTCAAGTCCCTACCCAAAACCAAACAATAAACCCTGCCATCACCCCATCATTCTTGGTATTCCTTAATGTGAAAAAGATTCCAGGTTCTTCTCCACCACTGTTTTTTTGTTGTTCTTTCTGACTGGCTTTTACTTAGCCCCATGTTGGCATTGCAGTGTTTGGCAGCTGCTTGCTGGCCAGAGTAGGCAGTAGGAACAGTTTATTGACTCACAAAGCCAAATGCTGACTTTGTTCTTGTGTGTGTGGTAAAACAATGGAATTTTTGTGATTGTGTTATAAACACTCCATCTGAACCCCAGGTCCTTGGTTTGGTCCGGGTTTTATACATCTGTAGTCTTTTGATATGTTTGTTTTGATTTCCATAAATCACTTGAGCACTAATTTTGTTCAGATGGATTTGCTATTGCAGTTAAGCATCATCGTTTGCTTGACACCCTGTCTCTCCTCTTCAGACATAATTTTCTCAGAATAGCATCTGGCCATCATACTACAGTGGGACTAGATCATCCAATCTACTGCTATTACAAAGAAAAATGAGGCTCGACATATTTGTGTCAATTTGGCAAGATGCCTGGATCATTATGCTCAATGAAATATGTGACATTTCAAGTGGTAATGTAACCTGCAGGAACACTTGCAGGAGAAACTTGAGGCAGTGCAAAGAAAATGCCAGCCTTACTTGGGCTGGGAGGTTCAGATACTGACCACCCGATCAATACCCATCACAAGACTGTGGTTTAGTCCATTAAGATATTTAATTTTGTTAAAAATTTTTCAGTCTCTAGAATTTGGTGGTGGTGGTGATCCTGGGAAAGTTTAAAGTGCCTTTTGAGTTTAAAAGGAAAAAAAAATCCAGGGAAACATCTATGGAGCTTCCTTTCATTCAGTAACAAGTAACCAACTAGCGACCAGCCCAAACTTTGAAGTAGTGTGTGTAACTTTTGAGTCAGTTGTAATTACTTGCTGTTCTTTGGTTCTCTAGCAAATTTGTTTTGAACCTTCATGGATTCATAGTGCGAAATTTTTAGAAAAAAGCAAGCTATGTAATATTGTCTAGTGTTTTAGTAACTAGAAAATATATGGAAGCATAAAAAATTTTAAGTACTCCTAAAATATGATACTTAACGAATTCATTTTTCTGTATCTGAATTCTTTTAAGAAGAAAAAATTCTGGAGCCTGTAAAGACTAAGTAGAGTTCTTCCAAGCTGTCTCGAAAAAATTGGCTTAAACTCCATCAGCCATAACCTTGCTCTTTGCAGCTTTAAAGTGTATTCAGTAATGCTTAAAATAGAATGTCTTTTGAGATTTAGAAACTCTTATATTTACATCAAACTGTTCAAACACATTTGTGGCAGATGGTTTTTGGTTTTGTATTTTATTTTCAGTTTCTACTCTACCTTTCCTTTTTATAGAATTGTTCACTTATTTTTAGCAATTTGACCCTACTGTTTTCAGTTCAGTGCTCAACGGTTGAAACAAAACAGGGCAGTGAAGGTGGCAAGGCCTATCCAATGGCTCTCTAGTCCAGGATTTCTAAAACAGCTGCATCATCCTCTATGCTCTGTAGAGATGGAAAAGCTGGGAAGGGAGGAAAGGATAGGAAGAGTTGGATTGAAATGTTACCCAGAAATTTTTCTTATATTTCTTTATACCATGCTGTTCTTCACATCACAGCCTTTGCCCCAGCCTTTTTCCTACAAAAGCTAAGTGTGGTCCTGAAACATGTTGTGGTGATGGGTGGTAATAGTGCCTCTTCTTTTAACCTGTTAATAATGACTGAACTTTAATTCTGAGAAGAAAGACTGAGTAAAAGCCTCCGTAAAACTAAAGAAATCCTCAAGAAAGGAAGCCACATTAGGCTTTGACAGCCATCTTAAATACCATGTTTTGTGTTATTTATTTTTCTCCATACCTTATTTCTGGAATCCAAAGTGGTGATCACCGATGGTGACATAATATTTATAGAGGAGGGAATAAAACTTCAATTTCCTAATCTGAGTGCTTAACTTTGCAGCATCATTACTTTAGGGCTTGAAAGAACTTCCAGCTAATATTATCTTCCATGCAGGATGTTGGCTGCAAGGATATGACCTTTTGCCACACCATTAGTCTTGAGAAATAGAGTCTGTCTTTAAAATTGCCATGGGTGAGCGTTCAGCATCTTCTACCACGCACGAAAGTTCTTCAAGCAGGAGATACACAGCAGTTATTTACTGGCTCATGCAGAGAGCCTAGCCAGTTAGGCAATTTACTCTGGATTAATGTGCTTACCAGCTCAAGGAGTCCCTGCTGGCCTGGAAGGTATAAGGTGGGAAAAGATCAGCCTTGTTTGATCTTGGAGTGGGTTGATTCTTGATCTTGCTGAGTCAGCATATTCCAGCTCCACTTTTTTCTCAGCTTTTATGCCCTTTTGAGTCAATATTTTTCTCTTGAATTAAGTTAATGTCTCATCAGTTACACTCTGTTTCTTGCCTTTTGTGGCTTATAGCTGTGAGAGAATTCTCTTATAAGGTACCAGTTTATTTTTGGAGGAGCTCAGCCCAAGATCACACTGGATTTTTTGGGTTGTAAAAGAGTTGACTTCTTGGTTTGGTGGTCTTGGGACTGTATGCTTGTTTACTCTGGACCAGTATGTTTGAAACTATTAGATCTGAACTCAAAATAAACATGACTTTGATGCCTGCAGCCAGTGAAGTAAAGGGTTGTGGGTCTTTTTCCAGTTCCAAAATTTTCATTAGTCTAATCAGCAGTGTTATCCTCCTTAAGTAATATCTTTCTTAATTATGTGCTGTTATAGTGTGGATGTATTTGTTAGTGAAATGAACTCTTTTTCATGAAAGAGGTATGAATGTTGCAATAATAATTTTAAGTAATGAAACAGATTTTAATTTAATCTTCAGGGCATCAAACATGTTACTACGACTATCCATGAGCTGCATTTTGTTGTTGGGAATTCAGGACGTTGTATATGGTACATATATGGTGGAGAAGGAAGAAATTAGACTTTAAATGCTGGATGCATATGTTATTTTATTCAGCAAATGAACAGAGGAAGATAACACTGTGTACTATGTACTGTTTCTAAAGCTCTCTGAAAAACCTGAGATTCTATTGATGAAGACAATTCAAAGATCAAATTGCTGAGACGTTTTATATCCCCAGCTCTCTCATTGGTTTAGATTCATATTTTGGGCTACGGTACTTCTGTGTGTTTTCTGTTTTGGACATGTCAAACATGAGTTTGTGTCCACCTCATCTGCTGCTGCTGCATACATCTAAAGCCTATATATGTAGCTTGTAAAACATGTTAGTATTAAAGTATTTCACTGATACTGGAAATAGCACTGATAGCTTTAAATCAGCATTTCATTGCATTAGCCTAATCTTTTAATATTATGATAGGCTTGTGAAAAACACACGTGGTAGTTCTAAACGTACATACTACTGAAACGTTGCTCATTTGCTGTATTTTTTATCTTGTGTCCTGACAATATTTTGATTGCAGATATACATGAACAAAGATTTGCTCAGCAATTCCTGAAGAATGCCAAGTCATCTTTGGCTGAATTATTTGTTATGTGTTAAGAGGAGTTTACACATCACAGTTTATTCTCTTGTACTTTTTCTTTTTGCGTTCTGTTATGTTTACTGTCATGATGCTGACATCCTTACCTTGTTTATGGGTCAGTCATTCCTTAGACTACATTGTGGATTTTGCTAACAGAGATGGCTGTCAACAGTGTTGTTTACTCAGTTGGGAAGGCGTTTCAACTGGGAGGGTATCTTTTGCAGAGTGAAGCTTATCGTTGATATTTTGTGCAGTTTGCTCATGGAATGGAGCAAATGAGCAAACTCCTGCATAATTTGTGGCAATGATATATATTTTCTTGAAGATATTTGGAAGCTATCTGGACATGGTCCTGGGCAACCAGCTCTAGGTGACCCTGCTTGAGCAGTGGGGTTGGATCAGATGACCTCCAGAGATCCCTTTCCCCCTCAACCTTTCTGTTGTGCTGTGATGAGGACTGTTCTCATCTGACATGCAAAAACCAGCTTTCCATATTCATGGATGTACTGAGCAGTGTGAGCCTCACATTGTTAGGTTTTTTTGGATGGGGAGTTACGAATCTAGTGTTGCTTTTCTGGCCTTTTTGAAAAGGAAAAAAGCCAACATCCAGTTATCTGTCTCCTGAATCGAAATGGCATATTTTGTTAGCAGTGGGGATTATTTTCATGTGGAAACTTATTAAAAGCACCTGGAAGGCTAAATAATTTGTCACATAGTTGTCTCTTATCCTCTGCTTTACTGACAAGATTAAAGAACTTTGGGAGTAATGAGATACAGTTTTGCTCTGTGGAACAGTGCAGATTAGACTGTACGTCATGATTTCCAGGTATTTTGTTGCTCTGTCTTAAGTTACTGTTTTGGCTGATTTGCTAAGTAGAGAGGTATAAAGCTTTGGTGTTCTTTCCTTCTAAGTAGTCCCAGTAGTGCTGAATGGCAGAAGAACTTATATTTCTGTTTTAATTAATGCAATATTACTGTTAAGTGTATCCACACTGCAGTCTGTGTCGTTTTATATGAAAAGCTTTTGAATCACAGCATATGTGCTATATGTATGTGTGTGTGTGTGTAGATTTCCCCCCTGAAACAAGGACAACCGTGTTTCACTACAGAACATTGCTTGCAGCTCCTATCCTGTCAGAGCTTTTCTCACAACATGTCACGTAATGCCTTCTGGAAACTATTGATATTCTGAGACTGAGTTCAAGCTAATTTTTTTTTTTTTTTTACTGTTGTTGCCCTGTAATTCATCCAGTTTCTGTAAAGCAGGACTACATTTTAAACTGCTGCCACGTAGAAGTAAGGGAGTGATCCTGCCAATCCTGCGCTGCAAGGGTCTGTGTCTTGCAGACAAATCCAGTGCTGTTGCTGTGCCACAGTGAGGCGAATTGAGTAGCACTGATGCCGTGTGAGCCAGGAGGGTTGTGCATAGTGGTGTCCTGGTGGCAAGAGGAACAAGTCAGGAGAAATTGCTCTAGGCCTGTGTTTGGACACAGCTGCACACCCCTAGTAGTGTTGATTCCCCCTAATGAAGAGCTTGTCTCACTTTCCTATGGGAGATCCCAGGATATTCCCCCTCCTTTTTCTCTTCAAGCTCTGCCGTACAACATTTCAGTGCATAGCTTATGGCACCACACGTGTTGAGTACTATTCTGATTTTAAACACATTGATAGACAGGTGTCAATTTACCATACAGACATATGGTAACAATTGTAGGTGCAGGAGGAAGATAAATCTGAGCAATGTGTGTGAACTTCCAATCAGATATTTAAAGCGGTGTTGCTTCTGGGATGTGCAAGGCAGCTTTGGCTGGGTGATTGAAATAGCATTATGGAAATGTGGTAGCTTGAGTTGACAGAACATCTGTGTGAGGGTAGTCACTTCCTTAGAGCTCTGTAGGACCTGCCAGAGGGTTTCCCGTGCAGAGAAGCCTGGTACCATCTGCTTACCTGAAAGTTTGCCATCTCTGAGTCTGCATTATATGCCACTTGCTACTTTTACTTTGTAGTAGCCTTTCTCACTTTGTGTTTTTTTGCTGTCAGCTTACTTGGTATTTGAACAATTAGGAACTTTTAGAGTAAGACCATAATAATATCATGGCTATTGCTTTAAATTGCTAACTTTCTCCAGCTGTTTTTCTTCTGTTGATGAGAGTTTTGGTGCTTACTGCTGGAGATCAGGCTACCAAGGAGACTCAGAGTGTAAAAGGAGGGAGCTATCTTATTTACTGTGATACCCCTTTGGAACACAGACATCAGGAAGAGGACATTGCTTCAGTTAGTATAGTTCTCATTTTCCCAGTATAGGGGGTGGGAAAAGGGAAGGAAGTACCTGAGTAGGAACGGGAACCTGAAGGGGAGGGGGGAGACTGAGCCAGTGCTAGCAGAGGACCTTGGTGGTGGTGAGCAGTTTATTTCTCTGAAAGCTGGAGATGGAAACTGCACTTGGAGCAAAATAGAAGAGGGTAGGATAACTCTGAAATAGTGCTTTTTGGTTTCCTTCCCTTTTTCCCTAAGTAGAAAAAGATCACTGTTGTCTCGGGGGTAAGAAGAGGCACTGGCTGAGTGAGATACCAGAGACGAATCAGAGTGGTCGTGGGGAGAGGAGACATTTGGAGGAAGTTGATAGGAAGGCATAAATAAAATTTAGGATTGTAGGGAGTGACTCTTGCTGATGGAAGAAGCGTTTTCAGTGGGGTAAACTAGAGAAGAGGAAACCATATGGCTGAGTGATGGAATCAGATAGAACTGATAGTAGGGAATGGCCAGGGATAATAGTGGTTAATGGCCATGTGAATTTGTGTGCAGAAAACATGCTACTTTTACCTTGGGCTTTAGTTTAACACCCCTGAATGTGCAGGTCTAAAGCACTTGAAGCTCCTTTCCTGTTCTGCTGTATCCCCAGACATTTAATCTTGACTGTATTCTAGCCCCAACATCAGTGTTTGGGCAGTCAGCCAGTTAGGAGACCTGATTTGGCCTGAAATGATCCATAATTTTTCAGCTGGCTCAGCTCACCACTGGCTGAATGGCTTGTTGCCCGGTCTTCTGAGTACCAGCATAAGGAGTGAGCTTGGTTTTACAGGGCCACTAAAGCCCTGAAAAAAGAATGATTTGCACGGAGATGGTGACCAATATAAGGAATATAGGGTTGTAATATCCTTTGTCCGTAAACGATATTTCAGCTGTTACAGTTGATCACTCTAGTAATGCTGCAGTCATATACAATCAGTCTTTAACCTACTAAATCAGCAGCATGTATGGACATACAAGTGTCCTTATGTGCCAGTTGACTTGTTTCTACAGAAGTGCTGGTTTTGTAGCCATAGGTGACTGGCTGTGACAATGCCAGGGGAGCTGTGCTCCTGTGCTTTATCTGGCTGGTGATCAGCAGAGGGGACCCATGCTGATGGTGTGCCACTCTTACTTACCCAGGGATGTCTTCTTACCAGTCCGCACAGGTGAACTTCTCAATCTCAGGTATGCAGTGAAGGCAGTGTTGTCACTTCTCCAGTTGGAAGTTGGGTCTGCAGATGGGTCCCCTCTGGGTTTGTCAAGGAAGAGCTTCCCAAAGCTTAACTTGCCATGGCTTGTGCATGCAATGGTGATCTGTGCTCTAGATGTTGTTTGAGTTGTCCAATTATCATTCATTTATCTCACTGTTTTTTTTATCCAGTAGTCCTCAGTTTCCAGCAGATCCTTGCCTTACTGCTGTTGGGACCTTTCACTTGTCAGTAGCGAGGTATTAATCAGCTTAAATATAATGTGCAACTGTAACTGGACTCTCTTTAATTTTTTGCTGCAAGCTGATATGTGTGAAACCCTCTCAAGGTATTTTGTCTTCCTCTGTCGTTAACCTAGATAGAGGATGTCAGCCTCCCGCTACTCGCTCAAATGGTGGATTCTCTTAATGATGAAAAGCCCCAGCATTTCTGTTTTGAAACATGAGGATATTAAAATGATTGTCATAATTTTTAGTGATTGCTGCTTCTTAATTTTCTTAAAAACTGCACCCTTACCCCCAAACACAATTCTATGTGACAGATGTCTTTTGTCAGCCTATTTTTTCTTGTCTCAAGTTCTGTTCTTAAGGTGGCTGACTTGATACTTCTAAAAGTCAGTAAGATATTGCTGCTCACAGTTAAGTGTTTAACTTTTTCTGGTTGTTATTTGTAACTAAATAAACTGTTCTTAACCAAATAAAATCAAAAAAGTGGGTTGATAGATGTGTTTGCTTGTTAACGGTGTTGCTTGAAAAGTTTTCTTGGTCTGTGTTACGGTTTGCTTGGTCTTCTGTCCAAAACAAGAGCAGACCAGGAGTTTTCTTCTTTTTACTGTTGTTCATCCTGGAATCACACATTTAGTGTGGGGCTTTTGGGACAAATTCTTTTCAAGTATGTCCCCTCTTGTTCTTTCATTTTAGAACAAGCTTATAATGTTTGTGTGGAATGTCACAGAAGCATCTGTCCTACCGCATGTGGAGAATGTGGCCATCCTGCTCTATTAAGCATTTAAATCGTTTCTGTTAAGCACTTCCCATTGCAAGGAATTAATGCAGCTTTCACTGTGATATTCTTACACAGTGATTGCAGTAAGCTTTTGATACCTGCTGAAGGAAAATTTTCAAGCTATAATCTTGTGAAGGTAACAGGCAAAATCCTGTTTCTCTTTTGCTTAAAGATTCTCATATATTGCTGTTTCTGTATGTCAGGTGAAATGTTAGAAAACTCTTCACAGCCTATTAGGCAAACAAATGTTGTTCTCTTATTGGGCTGAACAACCTGAACAAGGGCATATACACATCAATAGATGTGCTAAAAATTCCTTTGCTTTAACATGTGCATATGCAGAAGGAAAAGAAATTTTTTCAACTGGCCAAAGCCCCTTCACAGAACTTCTGTTCCTGGAGGCTCTTTTTTGGGTCCTTTCCATTACTCCTGAAGATTTTCTGCTGTTCTTCCAGGAACATTTCTTTTCCCCTCTGGCAGTATCATGTGCAAAAGAAGAGATTTGTAATTCTGGGGTCAAGGAAGATCAGAAATGGAGAGAGAGCAAGATACTGTGTGTAACACACATGTACGATTGCAGTTCCTTTGTTGTCACTTTGTTCTTGTGTTTGTCCCCATATCCTCCCAAAATTCCTGTACAAATCTGAGGTTTTGAACCCAGCATCCTGTCTTGGCACAACTGTCAGGCAATGTGGGTGGCACAGAGGGTGAAGGGGTAGCAAGTCAGTACCGTAGTGCAAGCTTCTCTAGAGCATGCACTGAAACAGTTGCAGGTGTTTTACAAAATGGAACCTATGATTCATTTTCTTTAGGTAAAAAAATACTTTAAGAATTATGTTTTTGAAAAATCAAAAACTCCTCACTCGTAAGAATATTAAAATGTTGTGTAGTATAGTAGTTGCACATGCAACTTGTGGGTCTGCATGCTTTTGGAAGGGTGAAAATTACCGTGTAGCAGAAACCAGTGATAGTCTTGGGTTTTAGGTGTTTGAATCTATTTTGTTTAATCTAAAATTAACTAAGTCTAACTAATTTTAGGATTCTGTTTAATGTTGGGTAGCTAAGTTAGCAACTTTTTTCCCAGAAAAACTTCTATCAAAGCAGCTTTGTTTATCGTTGTGGAAAACTTGAGTTTACAAATACTCAGTTTTGTATAGAATAAATAAAAATAAGTAATGCTCGTAAAGACTGTAGCATGGTGACCTCTGCAAAAGATGAGCTTTGAGTGATATGGAAAATGCAGTAATGCTTCAGACTCTGGAATAACTTTTGTGATACATGCCAATTGATAGAATGTACCACTCTTATTTTCCTTCATGGCTTGTGTTGATAGGTTTAAGTCTTTGGGTTTTTTTCCTATTGGAAACTTAGTTTTGGGCAGTAGTAGTAGACTAGAAATAATATTTAAGAGCTTAATGCTTTATGTGGGAGTGCTCTGGTTCCTTTTAGTTCTGCTTGAGCATATGCTTCAGTATCCGATCTGTACCATCAACATCAGTGGGACTGCCTTGTCCTATATGTAAATGTGCTTATTTACAAAAATTCCTTCTTTAATAAGAAGCAGAGATGATGCATTGGTCTTGCAGGAGAATTCAGGTCATTACTTCCTCAGTGTCACAGGATCAGCTGTGTATTATTCTGGCTTTATCAAACTGTTCTTTGTATCAATAAATAATAGAGTATCCAAGATGTTGGTCCATGCTGTCTTAGACTTGACTGTAGTGAGTGGAGTGTAAATACATTGCTATATCATGTTTAAATTTGTATAACAGCAGTGTTTCCAGTGACTTACAGTGGTTTATAGTAGAAAATATTGTGGTTTGACACTGTTAATTGTAATGGGCTTCTGAAATTAATCTTAAATTAAAATTCTCCTACTGTTTTTTGGTGGATTGAATCCCACATCAAAATAAACCTTACATTTCCAAATGGAGAACTGTTAACTTTTTATCCTACCCAAGTCTCTTGTTCAGTATTGGACTTCTTTTTCTGTTTCTTATTCCTATAGTCTGTATGTAGTTTTCACTCCCATTTCTTGTAAAGTTCTTTCATCTTTATTGCTTTAAAAAAGTAAAGTCTGTCTCATTTGGGTACTAGTTGGAGAGGAAGATCTGATGTTCCAGTCAGTATGGTGCTAGGAGATGGGAAGCTATTTAATATGGTTTTACACAGGGCAAGGTAGCACCATTCTTCTCATTCAATTTTCTTGGGAAACAGGAAGAGATCCTAAATTTCCTGAACTTTTAGTAGACTTTCAGAGTCCTTTTTTAGGCATAATACTGATTCCTAAAAGATATTTTTTTCCCCTCTGTATTAGCATTGTAAGTGCTTTGACAGTCAGATTTAAGACCTTGTTCTGCAGAGGTTTGATATTCTGTACAGAAGTAATTAGTTGCAGATGTTAACTCAGGTTTCTTTAATCATCAAAAAATCTGAAATAATGCCTATTTTTGATTGTGTTAGTGCCTTGAGGCAAATGTAGTTGTACTCTCTTTTACACTGCATAAGCAGAAGAGATACAAATGAGATGTGTTTGATAGAGCTGTAGTGATTGAAAACTCTACACTGTTGAACTTTGTGCAACTATTGCTTTTGCTAATGAAGTGGTTTTGTACCGGAATGACATTCAGACACTAAAAACTGAACGAGATTGCTTATATCTAGTTGAAAACGTGTAATTTTGTTTGCTCACCACTAGTGAAAGTTGCATTCATTGCTGTTGTAGTCTAAAAAGTATTATTTTTCTTCCTGAAATAGTTGATCTGATTGTTCTGAAAATCTGTTTCAGCTGATACTGTAACTACAAAACAAAGAAGTTTCATGTAAGCTTAAAATGTTTACACAGTCTCTAGTGACCCTTCTTAGCGCTGACAAATGCCTGGCTGCTCATGTAAGTGCAAGTGTAGGAGTGTTTGTAGAAAACAACTACTTTTCTTCCCTAGTAAAACTTGAACTGACTGTACCAGCTATGGCAGTGCTTCCTGAGCTTGGCACCCTCCTCCTTTTTTGAGTTGGTGTTTGGGATTACATGGCTGCTGTAGACAGAGGTGAGGAACAAATGCCTTTGCTAATGGTCACACCACTTGACAGATTCTCAAAATAAGTTTTACCAATTCTGTTCATGTAAATATTCATAACATAGGAAGCAAATGCCTGCATGTCTTTTTTTTCCTTCTTCCTTCAAAGGCTGTGCATGTTCCACATTTGATAGTGTTATCTATACTGTTTTGTTCTTAACTGGAAGGTATGTTTTTTTCTTTTTCTTATGGTTGTAAAAAAACTCTATGAGTTGTCTTTTATGTTAACATTCTTTATTAATAAAGTATCAGCATGTGAAGATTCATGAAGGTTCTGGCTATGTTCTAAAATACTGTAAAGGATACCAAGGAATACGGTGTTTCTTTTCATTTTGCAGAGGACTTCATGCATAAGGGATGTGCTTTAACTCTGCACTCCCTTCTGCAAGTTCTGTGTGCCCATTCAATCTGTATTTTTGAAATTCTCTAAATATATTTCCCCCAGGATTTTGCTTGTCCTCATTCCAGAGCTGTTTCCAAGGGCTGTACCTAAATTACAAGACAAAGGAAAACAATTAGGTAGAGACAGTAAAGGAATAACAAGCAGAAGTGGCCTCTAATGACCAGCATGGAAATCTGTGGATTTAACATACTGGACTTCTGGAAGTAGACCTGTTTTTTGGGTGTTTCTAAAAAAAATACATATAATGAATTACAGTTGCAGGGGAAAAACAGAAAGGCAGTCTAAGGATGTCAGTAGTTAAGTGGCTTGTCTTCCTAGTGGAATTGCTGGATGAAAGGAGCATGATAAGTTCTGAGAGCTTCTAATGGTATGGGTTAAGAAAGACTGAATTTAAAATACATAGAAACGAAGCAGATAAATTTAGGTGTAATCAGGTTCTAGAAAATGGGAAGAATGCCCAGACACTGGCAATCTGGACAATGGAGAAGTTTCCACTGCTAAACAAAAGATATGGAAGGAAGATTAAAAGTTAAGTTACAGTTTATTTGCCTTGAAGGTGACACCTAGCTATCTACAAAGAAATGTCAGCGACTGAGGTTTTGGTTTAGACAAGAGACCAGATCTGAAACAGGATCTGTGAGCTTCCGTCATGGAGATGAGAAGTCCTGAGGGCAGTGATGGAGGTTGCTGAAAGCCCAGATTCTTGGTCTGAGATTTGACCGCAAATGAGATCAATTAGGGGCTTCATTTCTTGCAGAGGAGTGGAAGGAAATTTTATTTGGAGAAAGTTTACACAGACTTTGTGGGAGTATTTAGGATTCAGGGAGAGTGCCTGTGTCAATGAATTATCTCTTCTCCCTAGCATTGTCCAAATAAGTTGAATGATTACAGTGAGGAGGACTGGCATTCAGAGTGGTGGCCATGCCCTTGTAGACCAAGGAAGCAAGCTAGTGAAGCCTAAGTCGGTACAAATAGTAGTAAAGGAAGGTAGGAAGTAGGAAGATGAAGGAGGTCAAGAGGAAGTGTCACAGCAAGAGGAAAAAGAAAACTAAAACTAAATGGAGAGAGATAGGAGTTGAGTAAGGATTCTGTCTCATGTTCCTTCCTTTTGAGGAGCAATGCTCACATCATCTGCAAATCTAACCACTTGTTAGAAATAAATTCTACTGTCATCTTTGTCTAAAAGAAACCACTTAAGGAATCTGGGTTTTGGGGTAATTTTCTGAGCAATGAATCACAGGATCATAAGAGTATCTTGAGTTGGAAAGGACCCACAGGGATCATTGAGCCCGCTCCTGGTACTGAGAGGACAACCCCAAGAGTCACAATAGGTGCCCGAGAGTGTTGTCCAAATGCTTCTTGAACTCTGTCAGGCTTGGTGCTGTGACCACTTCCCTGGGGAGCCTGTTCCAATGCCCAGCCACCCTCTGGGTGAAGAACCTTTTCCTGATATCCAACCTAAACCTCCTGTGACACAACTCAGGCCATTCCCTCGAGTCCTGTCACTGGTCACCACAGAGAAGAGATCAGTGTCTGCCCCTCCTCTTGCCCTCATGAGGAAGCTGCACACTGCAGTGAGGTCTCCCCTTGGTCTCCTCCAGGCTGAACAGACCAAGTCACCTCAGCCACTCCTCATGTGGCTTCCTCTCCAGACCGTTCACCATTGGAGGATGGCCTTCCTTTGGACACTCTCTGACAGCTCAATGTCTTTCTCATATTGTGGCATCCAGAACTGCCCACAGCACTGGAGGTGAGGCCACCCCAGCTCAGACCAGAGCAGGACAATCCCCTCCCTCGCCCGGCTGGTGATGCTGTGCCTGATGCCCCCCCGGGTACTGTTGGCCCTCCTGGCTGCCAGGGCACTGCTGACTCAGATTCAACTTACCATTGACCAGGATTCCCAAATTCCTTTCCACAGGTTTTCTGCATATGGAGAAGTTGTTTAACAATAATTTTTCAAAGTGAATTAGGTATGTTCTGATGTCATAATGAACTGTTATTAACTCCCTTGGGGAAGAGTTCTGATGTCATAATGAACTGTTATTAACTCCCTTGGGGAAGAAGGATTGAAATGGGGAATATTCTGCATTTCAGCATTATTCTCCTGCCACCACATACATGCACAAGTAACTGTATAGTGTGTGTATATAGCACGTGTAGGTATTGCTGTTTTAACTAAAACAGTGAGCAGGTAGGATGCTTGCAGATAACTAAAATCATAATGTTCTTAAAATGGTTTAGAACATCGACAAAGGACAGTTTGACTTTGTCATTTTTTAAAATAACTAAAACGTTTTACTACTAAGTTATCGTCTATCTACTCTGCCTGTGCTAGAGTTTTAGGCCGTGTCCATCTGCAAGGGTATTTTAAACAAAGGTGGAAATATATTTAGAAACAGTGCTTTGGACAAACACTGTCAGATGATTTGGGGACAAGACATTCCCTTGAAAACATAAAATTCTTCTTGTAAGTCTGTTTGGAAAATCTTTATAACCAATACTTCGACACGGTGTTTTTGATACGCTTAAGTTAGCTTCAAGTTGGCCTGTAGGATTCACTTATTTTCCACTAAAAATATTCCTTTCTAACCAGTGATCTCTGATTAAGTTCATTACGTGAAGAAAAAAAAAAAATCAGTGAAATAAATACAACCTTAACTTGCCTCAAAAGGGAAAACTCTTGCTAAGTAACAGCCTCCCTGTTAATGGTGGAGCTTCCCTCATCAGCTGCCATAGGCACATACAGGTCTGGTACTCCTACTCTTTCATGAGCGTATTTCCGCTGCCTTGCAGCAGCCCAGCAAATTGGGAGAAAAATGGTAACTTTTGCAGGATGATCATCCAAACATTAGAAAAAATAATCAAGCCTCTTTTTCTGTACATGCTTGACAGTAGAGAGTAAAGCAGCCATCCATACAGGAAGGGTGATCAAGCAAGAACAAAACCCAGCACAGCTGCTCCTTTCTTCCAGTTCTTCCTCCTTCGGACTCCAATCATGTGAGGGGCAGTATATGTATCTCCATGACTCTTGTATGCCATGAATGTATATTCTCCATATACTGAGAGAACATAATGGGATTGTGATATGTGGGGATATTATAAAATTGTGTATGCTGAAAGACTGGAGTAAAGTCTTGCAGATAATAATGGGAAATTATTTTTAGGCACTGACTCTCAAACTTTTTTTTTTAATTAGTGCCTGGTTTTTTGTTTCACTGTCTCTGAAAGTAGCCTCTGGTTGAAGATCAAGCTTGACCAAAGGGTAAAAGTTCAGGATTTCCACACAGGAGGTTGTTTCTGAATGATAGCTTACGCAAATATTTGTGTTCTCTAACAGTTGTCTATCCATCTGCTGAAAATCCAAATGATAATAAACTGTGTGTCCTTTTGCTATAGTGAGCCAGTGGCCTGCTTTTTAGTGGCAAAAACAGTTGCTAGTGGCCCGTTTGCTTTTCTTGACTCTATTCTAATTTTTATTTCTCTTTTTTTTTAGTCTTGAATCTCACAAAGAAATTTGAAAGCGTTTTTAGAGTGTTTTTTGCAGTTCGCTTTCTAAAGAGCCTGTTGTGTCACAGCAGATAGGAAAGACTTTTGTTAAAAGTCATTGTCTTGACAAGTGAGGCTTGGTAGCTGTTCAGAAGACTCGCTACTGCGTGCATAATTAAAGCACATTAAGTTCCAGTTGGTGATTTGGGTGTCAAGTGTTATAATTTGTGGTCTTCTCTGAATGATATTTAGGCAGCTCGTGGACACTTTGGGAGCGCACAGTGTTCCTGCATGGGCAGCTGCAATAGTTCATTGCAGTGATTGTTAAAAAAACTTGCACCTGTTTCTAGTTTCAGATTCTAATTATTAGATCTATTTTTGGTTCTTCTTGGCAAAAACACGGGTTGTCTAATCACAGGTTATTTTAATAGCATTGCTTGTTTTAAAGTAGCTACTGCTGTAGTTTCATGGTACTTGTACCTCTCTCAAGACTTTTGAATAAGCTTTTGGGATGACTTGAAGAAAGCAGTAGCTTTCTGTTAGATAAGGTTTTTAAGAATTACTCAAAATACTTTAAGAGTTTGCTTATGTTGCTTGGAAGTGGGGGTGGGATACGGAAACAGTTTGACAAGTTTTGGTATGCGTGTTTATGCTGGGATTCTCTCCAATCTTATATTTTTAGATTGCTCCTTCTGAGGTCTCTTCTTTAATTATGAGTATATTAATGTAGTGCTCTCTGCATGTATTAAATTCTTGCTTACTCTTTCCTCTGCTGGCCAGGGAGCTTGTTGGTGACTTGAGGGGGTGTCAGCTGCTCACACATAATCAGTCTTCTCATTCTCTTAACTTTATTCTGTATTTTCACTTAATTCTTGTTGCTTAAGAACTCAGAAGAAACATGTGGTATTGGTATTTAGGGGTGCGATTTTTCTTCCATTAGGGTTGTATACTTGAATATATTTGGTAAAATATATCTTCAGCTGCCACATAGAATGTGACATATCATGTAGCTCATGCTGTCCATCATTGGTAATTGCACAGAGAATATGTGTCTGCTGAAGAAGCTCTGGTACGATCTCCTGTAAACTCCCTCAAATACCTGTTGACCTTTCTCTTCATCTTACTGTTTTCTTATGTTTATTTCAAAATGTCACTTCCTGGAAGAAAGGCTTCGAGCTGATCATAGAGTTAGCATTGGGATTTTTCATCTCTATTGAGTCTGTGTATTTTCTTCTCAGTGACTGAAGGAAAGCAGACGGTGCCATTCAAACTTTCCTAATGACTCTAATTGGATTATAGTGCTCTAGAAATCAACAGCTTTTGTATGTTTATACAGTGGTTCCTGCAGTGTAGATAGATGTGCGTTCAAAACCTGTTTTCCAATTTATGGCTGTTTCATGCAGTTTGAATCTAGAAACAAATGAAGGTTGTAGAGTGATGGAACTTTTATTATGGTTGTTGCATGCAGCACCTGGAATGGAAAACTTTAAAAAAAAAGTAAAAGGTCAAAGCAAAATCTTCCTGGTACTTCATCTTGGTGGTGCAAAGTTGTGAAGGCGCACAAAGCACATCACCAGTGACTCATTTCAGTGAGTCAGACTCACTGTAACTACTCAAACTTCATTAATCTTTTCCACACCGGGGGATTGTGTTTGGGGACTTGTGAGTTAACCATGGGTTTTACAAAAAACATTTGTATTTAGCAATAAAACAGTTAGGTTAATGTAAATATACTGTGACCACCTTTTTATTAAGGTCTGAGATACATTGTTACCTTCCCCCCCCACCCCCCCCAAATGCAGTTATTTCAAGGTTGGTTGATCCTTTGCAAAAAGAACTTCAATATCTATCAACAAAAGTTAGTGAATTTAGTCAGAAAGTAAGGACTGTCACTTGCCTCCAGATACTGAGTTTTGAATATGAGAAGTGTACCTGCAAAATACATTATTCCCACACTGAAGTATTTTGATTGTTAACCGTTCAGTAACATTTCAGATTTCTCATTCTCTGTCAAGCACCTCTTTGGCTCCTGTACAGTGTGCTGTCTCTTGGGGAGAACATGACTCTGGGAATGATGGCTTGTTCTGGCAGCCTCATTCACATTCTCTCTAGTTGCATCTTACAGAGAGCCCTCTGCTAGCCTTGGAAAAGCTTTCCAAAGCTTCAAATCTTCCAGGTGGTAGAAATTTTTGTCTGCTTTTGTTATTGATATTTGAGCATGATATTGCTGCCACGACAGAGTGTGAGTAGCTTTTGCAGGAATACCAGAAAGTTATTTTCTCATATAAGTGGGTCATAGTAGAATTAAAAGTTATCCTAAATGGTATTACTTGTTTCCTCTTTTTAGAATAGTGTTTTGCCAATTTGAAAGTTTTTTCTTTGCTCCTCAGTTAAGGGAGAGAGGCACTGATAGCGTTGGACAGTATTAATGAGCTTGGATTTGACAGTCAAATTGAGGAGCTCAGTCCTTTGTTTTTTTATTGTTTGGAAGAAATATGGATGTGGTGTGAATCATATTGAGAAAAATGGCTGAAGAACTTCAGTTTGAAAGCATTTCCATCAGTGCATCTATTAAAATATTACTTTGTATTTCTCGTACTGATATATTGAAGGTAATAATGCTGCTATAATTTATTTTAAATGCAAGCCTAAGAGCACTTCAGAAAAATGTAAGGGCTAATAAAGTACTCTTTGTGTAACAATCCATTTTTACCTAGTGCTTGTTTTAAATCCCTACAACTTTTTTTGGCTTACATTAGTCATTCAGCAGCTCTGTATTTTAAAGAAGCTTGAAAAGGTGGTGCTATATTGAGTCTGATGTGTGTCTTTCTGATGCCTTGAAATATTTTAGGACTGGAATGGGCCATTTTTGTCTGTTGTTAGAATAACCTCTTGTTTCAACCAAGCTTTAGAACAGTACTCTTCATCCTATGTGCAAATCTTAAAACCTTAACTGATCGCTAAAGATCACACTGTAAGATACTGCTTAAAACCAGGATGATGTTGGTCTTGTCGACAGTGAATTTCAAAATCATGTTTTACTAAAAGCTCTTATGCTCTTAAATGGCTTTATAATTAATTCTGCTTTTAGGACTGATGGTTTAAGGACTGTACTGATTGGAACAATGAGTTGTGCATTGAAGGGAAAACATGGTGTGGTGGGGGTTGTTAATAAACGAAGTGGCTGTGATTTTTTTTTTTTTTGTAGTCGTTACTTCAGATCTTGTCAAGTTGTTTATGATTTATTGTCCAGAAAGTGAGGAAGAGCCCTTCTGATTTCTTAAAAAAAAATTATTATTGAATTATTGCTAGATGTGCCTCTGCACACATCCTGTAGTTGAAGTACAGGCTGTAGGACTTTTCCTCTCTAAATTCTTGAGTGGACAAGCAAATGTGCCAAGACAATCTAAAAAATTCCTATGATAAATTTTTCCACAATAGTGTTGTGGAAGTGTGTGCTGTTCTTTTGGGGTTCCTGGCAAAAATAGTCTAGGATTGCGCACTAACATAAATCAATACACTTCTCTGAATCATTAGAATTACTTAAGAGAAAACCAACTTAGCATGTGGCTTCCGTTGAAGCTGCAGTTTGTTTGTAAGCAGTATGTTTTTAGTAATGAGATGCTGACTAGCATTTGTGTCTCTAGAGAAGAAGAGGAACGTCTGAGAAATAAGATCCGAGCAGATCATGAAAAGGCTCTGGAAGAGGCTAAGGAGAAATTGAAGAAATCACGGGATGAGATTCAAGCTGAGATTCAGACAGAAAAGAACAAAGTAGTGCAAGAATTGAAAAAGAAAGACAGCAAGCCACTGCCCCCTGTTCCTTTACCAAACCTGGTAGGGATAAACAGTGGAGAACCAGCAGACCTGGATATCCGAGAGAAGAGGAACAAAGTTAAAGAGGTAAAGATGATGATGATGTGGTCCTACCCATTCTTGTGTTTGACAGCAGTTATTTATATGGCATTTAGTTGCTATGATTTATATTAAAAAAGAAAAACAGATCTCCAAATCATTTAATAAACAGTAAACTAAAAGTGCCCAAGTATTAATGAGCATCAGCAATATTGCATGGTTTTTTTTCCTGGTGTTGGAGTGTTAATATTTCACTGGATAACAACTTCAAAAATTTTTAATAAAAATTATTTTAAGGATTTCTTCATCTTAGAGGTATGGATTCAAAGTGAGTTTGTCATTAACACATGGAACAGTAACAAGAGCATCTTTAAAGTAGAGCATGACTTTGTCAGTTTCCTTTCAAAGAATGGGATATGTTACTGTGTCACAGGATATTTTTAGATGTTAAATAGTTAGATTGAAACAATAAGGAAAAAGAAGACCTGCTGCTGATATTTGAAAATTACCAAATTATCACATGCTTTTCAAAATATGTTTTAAATGGGTCTAAAAAATGGAGTAAATTTAAGTAGCTTGAATGTTTTACAGGTAAATGAGGCAAACTAAGATGTTTGCTTAGGATTTTGGTTCTCTGGCAACTTGCACTATGGGAATTGCTGTTTGTGGTCTTATCCGCTCCAACCAGGAGAGGTTGTTCGTGGTCTTATCCTACTGGTTGGCTGTGAGATTCATTGCCTTTTTTTTGTCCTGGTAATGCAGATTTCCTATTACTATTGCTAGACATTTATCTGAGTCTGTACTACTAACTACTATGGCAGAAACCTTGTACAGACTTACTGTTCTTCTTCTTTCTTGCACTCTGATTAGTTTTATGCCAAAAAATTGGTTTAGCAAAGCAGGAGTGGTTCAGGCCAGAGGTAGACAAGCACAGACTGTTACTAAAGAACATCCAGAGCCATAGCACTTAGTATTTACATCAGCTAAATCTACTTTTAAATTGTAATCTGAGTTTAATTAGCTCATAAAACCAAAGAGGAATCAGTCATATACTTGTCCTTGTCATAGGAAGGAGTTGTAGCTGAAGTGTGTGCCATTCTGTGGGTAGATCACCCGGACTGGAATTTTACTTTGAGTATTAATGATGGCTAGATGGAGTCCACTCCTATCAAGTAATGAACAACTGTTTATTATACATGAGTGATAACAGTGTGGAGCTGTATCACTATGTGTAGTAGTTACTCCATATAGAGCCCTGTCACAATCTGAGTATGTGAAGTGGCAAATCCTTCCCTGGAAGATGTGCCTGTTAATGATTACTGCAGAAGGACTTTTTCCTGGGAAGTTGTGTGTGGAATATTGGACCTCCTTGACCCTGCTTGGTTAGGGCTGCTTCCCAAAGGACAACATTAAATTGCAGATTTGAAAAGGCTCTGCTGCTTTGTCTGCAAACATTCTGAGTGAGAATATACAGAGCATTTTGCTTTTCTGTATGTCTCTGTAGGGTGAAGATGAACAGTGAATGGCATGGTTGTCAACACTTCTTAATTTTTACTACAGATTACTGTAGCTAAATACCTTTGAGATGGATTTAATATGTAGAATAAAATTGAGTTTACCGGGTAATGTGAAATTACTGAGCACAGCTAGCAGTGAAGAACTAGCTGGAAGAAATAATCAACCAAAGTTCTTATAGACCAAGTCTGGAATTGGAGGGAGGGTTGAAAATTAGTATTTGCATTTCTGAGGTTGTTTGGTCAGAATGCAGACCAAGAGGAGATAAGCTCTAGGATAGTATAGAATGGCAATTTTCTTGGTGTCATGAAAAAGTAGTAAAATTTGGACCATTCTTGCTGATCTAAACCTGAAGGTATAGCAAATTGTAAGGAGTTCAGGGTAGTTTATGAGTAAGAATCACCAGGTGGTGAACCTTAGCTGCAGTTTCCACACACTTAGTGCTGTGAAAGGCTTACTCCTTCTTTTGGTGATCAGCCTACGTGTGAGTCACACTGACAAGCTGTTTTTCTATTGCATAACTTGTTGATGACTACTATTATGGTTTCTGAGGTGTAGCTTTTCATTACCAGACCAAAGGTTTTTGTGGGACTATGTTTTAAGTGGGTAAGTCCTTCAGTTAGGATAATAATGCCTTTGTCTTGAGCAGTTTTCAGTTGTGTGACCACTGTGCTTGAACAGCCCAGGATCAAAGGAGCATGACTGAAAAATCTTTGTTATGTGAATTGCCTTCATTGACTCAGTCACTTTAGTACTGTAGCTACCAGGTGATCTCCAGAATTTTTAATTTTTGTTTCATGCAGGGCAGCAGATTATCACTTCTGCAGCTGGATGTGTGAAGCCATAGAATACGGGGGCGGGAGGTCTGCTAGGGAGAATGGACAAATTGTAATGCTGAGGAACCATTTTTGGAACAATGTGGCTGAGATAAAACATATATTAACAGTGGAACCATTTTTGGAACAATGTGGCTGAGATAAAACATATATTAACAGTGTCGAATGAAAAATACTTTGCCTGAAACCTGTTTTTGACAGCATCAGATGTCTCAGAGAAGTCTGCAGCAATTTCAGAGATGTGAAGTGCATTCTGAAACACGTTGATCACTGAAGTCCTCCCTCACTGTTTTATGTAACCAGTATTGACTAATACAAATAGTCTTTGTAGGTAGAGACTTAGCAGAAAAAAAGAACAAGTTCCAGGAGACAATATCTCTAATGTAGGTCCACAACTTATATATATATATATATATATATAAAAAATTTTTGACATGTAAGACATTATGATTGCCTGGATTGAGCCCTGAAAAGTAGCCCAGGGAAGCTCCTGGCTCTTTGGAGGCTGCGTATGTGGCTTCAGAATTCCAAGTGGTCTCAAGAAAGTGTTTGGCCTGCTTTGGTTTACTGTGAATTGTCCTGATACGTATTTGAGGAAGTTCACTCTCAGAGAATAGCTTTAGACTGTTCAAATTCACAAAATGAATGATGTTATACAGCCTATTTCACCTCCTATCAACTGGTGAAAACCTGTATAGAATTGGGTGGAGTGATGGGAACTATTTGTAACACGCATGAGTCTTTACATTTGGGAGAAAGGCTGGAAAATTTTCAAACAAGGATCCAGTTTCTATTATTTTTACAGAAAATATATTACCAGTTTTTCTTTCAAAATAGCAACTTGATGAAGTCTGGTTTTTTAACATCTCTGTATAAGAAGTGGTTTGGCAGTACTTTAATATTTTAAAAAGGTGTATTTTGATTTTAGAGAAAAGTGCATATAAAAGTAAAAAAGAATTTGTGTGATGCTCTTAAGAGAGATTTGTAAAAAATGTGAAAGCTTTATGTAATAGGAATATTTGCTGAGCACAGGGAGGGAGGCTTCTTAAGGTCATGGAATACAATGGATTACATTCTTAAGGTCATGGGAGCAGAATCTGCATCTTACTGGTTTTGTTTTTGTGTGTCTTTTGGTTCTGATAATTATATTTAGTGTTACATTGTATTCTCAAGTTTAATTTACAAAACTGTATAATCTGTCTATATTCTTCCAAGAAGCTGTTAATTCAGTTCTTTCAATAAGGAGCATTTATGAGTTGGCTGATTATTTTAGATGCACAGTGACAACTCTGAGAAGTAAAGGTTTTCCACTTGCTACCATACATGCTTTGTACCATACACTTTTTACCATACACTTCTCTGGCATATTGGCTTGCTGTTCAGGCTTTTAAAAGATGCCGTAGTGTTTAATTAACTGGTATTTTAAGAACAGACACACCTGAAAATTCTTCTTGCTGCTACACTTTAGCTTTGTGTTCATATTTTGGCTTTTTGTACTATGTAAAGGAAAAATATTGAAAATAGGAAATATTTATTTTTTTTAAGATCTTAAGTGCAACCTGCATAATTTTACAGAAAGGCTTTAAGATGTGTCTTTTCATTGTGGTTAATGCAGAGAAATCAAGAACAAATTCTGTCTTTTGGAAGTCGTTGGCTTCCTTTCCAAGTTAAATTAGATATGAATTGCTTGAGCACTTGGAATTTTTGGCACTTAATTTCCATTATTGTATTCTTTAAATAGTATTCAGAATATTTTTTTTCCTTTCAGTTTAAATGTAATCATTACATAGTGCTCTGTTGTCTATAGTGAGTTTTATTTCCCTGAGAAGGTAAATTTTACCCAGTGAAATAAGGAAAATTTTGTAATTCTTTTCACTGTATTCAGGGTTCAGGTTTTCTTTTAAATTCAGCCTAAGATGTCACAGTATTATTTTACTGCCAGCATTCATTTAGGATACTTGTTAAAATAGTGTATTTCACCCAATAATGGTCCTAATCCTATGCAGGTGATCCTTCCTCTCTACTCAGCACTGGTGAGGCCACACCTGGAGTCCTTTGTTCAGTTTTGGGCTTCCCAGTATGAAAGAGACATGAGCATATTGGAGAGGGTCCAGTGAGGGACCACAAAGATGCTTAAGGGACTGGAGCATCTCTCATCTGAGCAGAGGATGGGCTGGACAAGAGAGGGAATCTTACAAAATACCCAAAGGGAAGGATGCAAGGAAGACAGAGCCAGGGTCTTTTTGGTGTTTCCCAGTGGCAGGCACAAAGGCAGTGGGCACAAACTGAGACACAAAAAGCTCCATCTGAACATCATAAAACACTGTTTGTTGTGAGGGTGACCAAGCACTGGAGCTGGTTGCCCACAGAGATTGTGGATTCTCCCTCCTTGGAAATACTCATAAAATGACTGGGAATGGACCTGGACAGCTTGTTCCAAATTACCCTGCTTGAGCAGGGAGGTGGGACCAGATGCCCTCCAGAGGTCCCTTCTAACCTCAACTATTCTGTGGTAGGATGATGTTTGTTGACTAAGCCTGTCCACTGGAAGACCGCTTCTCTAGAGTGTTACATGAATGCACATGGTAAACTTGACAGTGAAGTAATAATGCTGTGGGTTTCAGATAGACTGGGAGGTCTGAGTTCTCTGGAGCTTTTGTTCTGTTACTAGTTCTGTATTTGTTGTGATATGCAATCGTGTAATTACACAGTGCTAGCTGTAGATACACTTTTTAAAAATAGAGCTCAAAGGAGGTGTGGTGTCCACGCAGGTAAGGTAGAGTTATGGAGTGACTGAAGCTGCTGGCTGGTACCATACTTGCTTGTGCAGTTTAAAAGCTCTTATGTTTAATGAGATGGGATAGCAAGGTGATATCTTTCTGTAGAGCTGTTCTCAACACAGCAAAATGCTGGTTCTGTTCCTGTGTGTTACAGCTTTCTGGTAAAAAAAAAAAAAAGAGGTGGAGAAAGACATTTAAGCAAAAGTTGTTGTGAAATGGGCATCCAGGAAGTATAGGTGCCAGAGTTGAAGGTCATGGACTCATAGAATAGTTTGGGTTGGAAGGGACCTTTAAAGGTCATCTAGTTCAACTTTTGTGGCATATGACACCTGTAGGAAGAGTTACTGTTAAGTTTGGAAGCTTTGCACAAATGAGGAACAAGTCTGTCTGGGAAGGTGGGGATGTTCTGACTTGAGTTCTTTTGCCAGTGAACTTCCTTCAGCAAAACTTTCCATTTATCCTCTTTTAAAATTAGAGTTGTAATATATTGCCTCTTTGAAGGGAAGGTAGGAAGTTAATTTATTTAATATTAGTGGAGGCAATGTCAGAAGTACTTACAGATATGTGCCAAGAAGAAAAGTGATTAAAATGTTTTTTCATCATCATCTCTGGATGATACTCAAGAGGCTGATAACACTGTTGAGAAGTAACAGGCTGTTTTATAAGCAGCAAAATGAATAGTTTCCTATGGATTTTTGACCTACATCCCCGTATACCACCCTCTGCTCATCAGGCACTTGTTGCTGTGAATATCCTCTTACCTTCCTGTTTGACTGCATGAATTGCAGTGTGTTTTGTGCCTTCTTTAGAGCTACTGGTGTGCTAAATGCTGCCCCCTGAATGAATAAAGGGTTGAATTATAACTGCCTTTGTCTCGGTCAGGGTACTAATTTCTGTCTGTCTGCCTTATCTAGCCACAGATATTTTTTCTTTTCCTCAACACAAAAAGTAGAGTATCTGGTTCCTCCAGCTCTTTAAAATCAGCTGTGAAATTAGAGAATGGATTAAAAGGCTACTGCAAATGTATATGTGAAATGATGGATGTACAGACAGCATGATTGCATAAGCCTCATTCTTTTAAGAAATTGGGCTAAACATAGTAAGTGTCCTTTTACCTGAGTTCTATTTTGTGTGCTTATTGGGAAAAGAGCTGTGTAGAAGAAAGAATTACTTAATCATCCAGAGATCTTTTCATGCTGCCTAAGTCCTCTTTTCATAGTTACTATTCAGACAACTTTCAATGCTAATCTCATTTATTGTTTCTAATTGCAGTGTTTCTGATCTAGCCAAATAGACTGCCTCCTGTGACTGGGAGACCTTTTTTCAATATCTAAAACCAATTTAGAACAATTTCATTATTGCTGACACTTTACAGTCTTTGTTTTCTTGGTCAAACTTACTTGGACTTCTAGTTGGTTGTGACATCAGTTTTTAATAATCCATGCTTATTAAAGGTTTTGCATTGTATTTTGTAGTTGACTGTTCCTGACTTACATTCCTTCAGTTACTTCCTGGAACTGGAGGATGTAAGTGTTATGACCCAGCTTTTTCAGTATTTACGATAACCCTCCCTGCAGAGTGAATGTTTGTATAAAATCTATATACACACATTTTATGTGTATGTGCGTATAAAAATCTCTTTTTATCTATGTATTTGTATACACACACAATGTTTATTAGCTGGCTTTGTTTGCACACTATTTGGATTCTCTGTGTTCTGGGTTCTCCAATGTAATTTGACAAGTTGAGAACAGGTGAGTTGGCTTTCAGTTAGTTTTGCTACACTCCTTTAAAGTTTATCTTAATTTTACTGAATTAGTGAAATCTGTAAATTAAGGATAAAATCTTTTTGATCGAGCCTGTTGGTAAACTAATTTTCCATTTATATATTAAAATGAATATTGTGCCGTTAGCACTTTGGCCAGTACAGGCATGTTAGGAGTGGCCCTGAACAAAGTTGTGTCCCAGCTTGTTGGAATGATTGTATAAAGAACTCATTTTACATTTGTAAATCAATCATGTCTGTGAGAAGCTTTTTGTGAGAAGCTGATGAAGATGCTTAGACTGATGCCTGAAAAGACTGGAAGAAAGGAACTATAGGAGCTTCTTTCTGCTGGTGTATTGGTGTATTTATTTTGCTGGAATAGAAGAATGTAATTAAAAATCCTAGTGTGGAGCTTCATGTGCAGTATTTCAACTGCACATCCTGGATATGTGGATTTGATTTGTAGCTTAAAATGTACTATTCATGAAGAATGCAAGTTTTTGTTTGAGGGTATTTTAAAAATGAATCAATTTAGTCAAGTTGTGGAAATTAGAGAGTTCTCCAGTGCTCATGCAGTATTGGAAGCATGTTAAAAATTCAGGAAGGTGTTCATTATTAAAGATGTCTTTTTTCCAGACCATTGTGAGAAGAACCTGTCTTTCAACAATGAATTAGCACATTTGCAGTATTTAAAACTCATAAATGCAAATTAAAATCAAAGAAATAAGGAAATATTTCACTTTCCTGCTATTATCAGCCAAACAAAAATGAGCAAAATTCCAGGTAAATTTCTTGTCTTCAGAACTGGGTAAATCAAAAGGCTCCATAAATTTTAATTGACCTTACAGCTTTTTTTTTTTCTAAATTTTGTATTTTATATGCCATTTATTCCTGTAAAACAGAAATGCTGGTAGCAAAAGTCATGAATTACAGCTAGATTGAAGAGATCTCTATTTTAAATTATACATGATCTCTTATACAAGTGACAATAGGTCTGTGTTCAGCTATGGAGACTTTGATCAGAAAGCCGAAGCATCCTGTTATGTTCTTGTTAGTCACCTTTACATAGTTTCTCCTGTAGTCTCCTCTGTGTTTGCTGGAGCAACTCCATAGAATATATGCCATTGTGTTCTTGACATGTAGTTTTCCTGGTGGCGTTAGCTCTCAAGTATTGGTATTTATGATGTCATTGATACACAATGTGAGCTACTGGTAGTTGGTGAGTAATCTCTCGCGGTGCATTCCATTAAGACAGAGACCATCTGCATACAATACTGAACTACCTGAAACTCCCCGCAGTTCACTCTAATTAGTTTGCTCTGAGATTTGGATTCCTGGTTTGCATCGCTGGCATCCATTCTTATTTTCTGCTTTGTTACCAGAGGACTAGTGGCTAACAAGGCATCGGTTTTTGAAAGGGATTCAAGGGTAAACCAAAGCACTGCAGAATCCTGTGCCTGCTGAATGAACTGCAGATTAACAGAAACCAGAACAGGGAATAGAATCACTGAGCATACAGATATGTAAGGTGTCCTGCTCTTTTTTTATTGATACCATGGTGCACAAAGCTATAGAAGATCCCCAAGAGTCAAAAAACGTGTGAACAAGAGATGATTGGATGCATAATTTTTCAAAAAATATTCGGCAAGGTTCGTTGCTAGAAGGTATTGAACTAAGCAGCCGTGGCATGGAGGATAGTTTCTGTGTTTGTCTGGAGAAATTGGTTAGAAGGCAGGAAATGGAGAATACAGATAAATAGTGCTGGAGGCCACAGATGACATGTGCTGAGGATCCATGCTCTAAATGATAAAAATTAATTATTTAGAGTTTGAAAATGGATGAGTAGTGGTATGACAACTTTGCTGCCAACATGAAGAATTGCAGAAAAACCTTATGGGACTGAGTGATTATCTCTGTTTTTATTTCTCAGCTAAATGTAAAATGATGCATATTGGGGCTGGAGATGGAGAGATTCCAACTTCATGCTAAGCATGGAAAGCTGTGAGGTGACTTGTACACTTGAGAATGAGAAATTGTGTTTTTTATAGTTCTGGGAAATGTCACTGTAGTGCTCAACAGCAGACAGTGAGCAGATATTCAGTATTTCAGAGAAGGAGAAGAGAACAGGTGAGGTTCTTACGGTAGCCTGTGAAGCTCAGGTGCCTCTGCATCTTGCAAGCTTCGTGTAGTTCTTGTCTTTCAGCTTCACAAAGGATAGGGTAAAACTGGCAGGGATGCAGGGATAAGCTGATGAAGATGCTTAGACTGATGCCTGAAAGGACAAGACTGGAAGAAAGGAGTTATAGGAACTTCTTTCTGCTGGCTGATGGTGCAGTTGTGGTTGTTTACAAAGATGATCCAAGATGCTCTACTTTTCTAAACAACACAACACCAGAGAGCACCATTCAATCCTGTGAATACCATATTCTCTTGAAACCATGAGGATGCACAAGGTGAAAAATACATGTTCATCATCTTGGGTTAAAAATATTTGGCTTTCTTGAACATTTTTGAGCAGTCGGTTCACTGCTGCAAGCTCTCCAAATTTAGGCTCTTTACATCAACTGTTTCAGTTCTCACCAATCTGAAGGATTTTCCTATGTAATTTCATCAGGCATCTAAGACTTCAAGTATTTAATGCCAACAAAAAGAGTTTTCTGCTTTGCATCCATTTGATTTTGTTTTAGTAATGGTTTTGTTACCAGATTTGGCAGTAAAAGAAAACCCAATATTCTGTGTGTGTTAGGAACATACTCCAAACAGACTTTTTCAGTGACAATGTTCGAAAATGCATGACAGAGGCATGAACTGATGCCTGAAATAATTTCTCTTGAGACAGAGCTCACAGAAAAATAAAAAAATGTATGAGTTTTCTAAGTTTCATCAAAAATTCTAAGTATACAAGGAAAAGCTAATTTTTAAAATTAATGTCCAAAAAATATTCTTTGCAGACAGTAGGAAAATGGTTTTTAATTTTTAATCTGCCAATTGAGCAGTAATTTTGTCTAGCAAGTCCTTGGTTAATTTTAAAACAGAGTTTGAAGGTGGTTTGTATAAATCTCTCAAAATTGTACCCTTAAGCAGAATACATTGCTTTGAAAGAAAAACCTATTTGCTGTCTGTTATGAATGTTCCCGATGGAATGGCAGGAACCAGTAAATACTGCAATTTGCCAGTAAATTGGTTCTTTTGCTTTCTCAGGACTCCTGCTTTCTGTTTGCTAGTTGCTTGTCCTTTTTTAAGACTGGAAAGGGCTTTTTTAACCAATCTTGGTTTGAATTACTGTTTCTGACATGCTGCTGTAGTGGTAGAACTTCCTTACAAGTCTCTTTTCAATCATTGTAACCTCCTTTTGTTGTCTGTTAAAAGACATCGTTGCCACTCTGTCTTTATAAAAATCTGATTTCCCAGAGATGTAGAGGATTAGATCCCATGAACATGTTCTAAAGTCAGTAAAACCAACTAGATAATGGTGTACCTACAAAAGCAGTTTTATTTGGCATGCCCCGCTTCTTGCCTTTCTGTCTGTCTTGCAGCAGAGTCCAAATCAATCTTTTTGTAGAATTATCAAGTTGTGTGTGCAGCAGCATCTTGCTGGTTGTTATTTGCATTGCATTCCATAATAAACATTTTCAAAATCAGTATGCAACAGACCAATACCCTACGAATGATTTTGCTTTCAAAAGCAAAATCTGTCATTAGTGGTGTCAGTAAAGAGTCCATTGCCAAAACTGCTCATTCTCTGGTGGACAGAGTGCAAGATCTATATATGATATGCCAACGAGCTCCAAGCATTTCCTGTGACAAACTGCTGTCAGGTATGGAAATTTCAACTGTGGAAATGTGTGTCTTGTGTTGTTCACAGTTATTGATCCATGCTTGTTATTTTCATTCTACAGAACTTAAGGTGCCTCTCTGAGTTCTTTAAGGGTTGGGTACATTTTTTTGCAAATTGTTTTATCTTCTTTCTACTATCCATAGTGCTGATGTTCCAGTCAGTGTCTGAGACTTTCCTCTCCTCTTAAAGACAAGGTTTTGTTTTAAGAAAAGCCTATCTATCCCTGCAGCTATTCTTCAGCATTTCTGACTTTCACTATGCAAACGCTATCTAGCATACCTGTAGAAATAATTTTGTTTTTCCGATCAGGAGTTCATGTTGCTTGTACTTCCTGAGCCAAAATGCCATCCTCAGGTAAATTTTGTAGCTGTCAGAGGCATCTGTCTTCTCGTGTCTCTCCAAAGCTTTTGTGTGCACAGCTGCTCCCAATAGTATAGATGTTCTGTCTATAGTATGACATGCTACCTGTTCTGGCAGTAACAGCTATCTCCATGTTGTTACAAGATCTCTTGGCATATCATCCTTTCAAAACTTAATACTGTGTACAAGAGCTGTGGGGCTTCTCACTTGCATGTAATGTGCAGTTCTCTGCTAACATGATATTATGAAGTCTCCTTGCTTTGTGGTGGAGGAAAGCAGTGGGTTGTGTGCCGAGTAATGGTTAGTGTTCATCTGGAAAAAATCAGTTGGCTACTTAGTGTAATAAAGTCAAAGGATCCTCGAGGACTTGAAACACCATATTCTTAGTGTTTGGGGGAGGCAGAGGGGCAGGACAGATGTTTGTGGTTATCAAAGTAGCTCAGTCTCCTCAAAATATGATTTCTTGTCTCAGTTGATGCAGTCAGCTGTGTCTTAAAGGTCTCTTGGGTTCAAGAGACTTGCAGGTCTCAGTAGTGTATTCTTAAGTTACTTCTGCATTAATTCATGCATCTAGTGAAACGTACTCCTTTGCAGTTTCTATCTTAATAAAATTTTATCTTAGGATAAATTATATATATAGAAACATCTTGTGTTGTATGTGTTCTGTTATAGCCCTTTGTAATTTGCATACTTCTTTGGGGTTTCTTCAGCACTAAATACTCTGTAATAAAATATGTACCTTCCCCCCAGAAGCACAGCAAATTAGGACAGTGAAATATTCCACAAGTAACTTTCTGCTGTGAGGAAACTAGCTGTTCTTCTCCTGAACTTAGCTAGTTTTGATCTGTTCTGGTATTTGCCTATACCATCAGATTTTTACAAAGCTAAAATGTCAATGGCTATTTGATTCTCCTTCATGAAATATTTATTTGGGGCATCCAAAGATCTTAGAAGCCCAGTTTCCCTTATATGCGAGCCAGTTGGTTGGATCTGCCACATCATGGTCACGTTGTTGTTTAGTCATCTATTTTTAAACACAGAAAGAGTGCACTGGTCAGTCTTCCCTTTCATCCTGTAGTACTTTCTAAACCTGTAAGTCTGTCTTCCCAAGTAGAGTTTTTAGGACAGGCAAGCTGCAGGTTAGAGCAGGACCCTTCACAGAAGCCTTGACTGTCCCCAGTCCTTAAGTCTACCCTGACTGCATAAAGCCTTAAGTAGCCCAGTCTGATCCCGTAAGTGATTATGCTTTGAGTAGGAGGTTGAACAGGAGAGGCATCCTGAGGTTCTTTCCCATCTGAAAAATGCTATGATTCCCAATGTTATGATATTAAGTTATTGAACAATTTTATCTAGAAATTTGTAGGTTTGTTCTGGATAACTTTAGTGAGAGCTCTCAGAGGAACTTCTGTACTTACTGTGTGTGACCAAGTTTTTACTGGGTTTGTCATGCTGCGGTTTTCTTACCTGTCAAGAGAGGATCCCTTTACCGGAGTCATCTTGATGTTCCAATAGCTATGAATTGGCTGGTTTGATAAGTGCCATGTAAACTCTAAGGAGTTTGTGAATGCTAGGGAAATGGCTTTTCTCTCCTCTTTTGATGTATTTGCATCCACTTTTTCTTACACTGCTTGTTCATGACACTAAAAGAAATTGTGGTGTATTATGACCTAATCAGGTGTCAAAATTAGTGCAAATACTAAAAGCAACATGTGAGCTGACTTTGAATGACAAGCAGTAGGAGTGGGACTTTGGCATCTTGAGGGGGACAGCTGTGCTTAGGTTGATGCCAGTTTAACACAGAAGTGCTCCCCAGCTTCTTGGGCCCGTGTGGGGTTTGAATTTACTGTCTAGGCGTGAGTTAACTGAGCCGTGGGAAATTTGGAGGGAATTTACATTTAAAGGAATTACAGCTTTGTAGTTTGGACAGGGATCTCTTGATGGTTGTAGGGAGAACAGAGACTTTGTTTTCCATGTCTCAGCAGGCAGTTTAGATGCAGTTTGAAAGATTTGGGAGTCTCAGATGCTGACTTCCACTCAATCTTGAATTTGGTAGGAGGAGGGAACTGATAGGTAGTAAGAGGAGAGACGTGAGGTAATGAGGTGCAGCCAACTGCCTTACCAGCACTTTTTAGCCAGCATCTGATTGTTCCTTCACGTTTTCTGTGAGTACAGTGACTTTCTGATTAAAATAAGAAAATTACAGTCATGTAAATCATAGTGAAAACTGATTGCCTTGCCTCAGTTTCTTAAAGGGTTAGTATTGTTCTGCTAGTTGCATTCACATAGTTTCTCCTCTTAGAAAGCATTTCTCAAACTTGTGAAAATCATGATTTTAAGTCCTATACATTTTCTTGGGGATTTTGTTTATATTAACACTATTTTTATGCCATTTTAAAAATGAGATATAAAAATAAAAATATATATAATGTTGTAGATACAGACACATGGCTGTTTTTCCAAAGGTTTTTCCTTGCTGTTCTTGTGTCTGGGGCAGTCAATGTCTTTTGATATCTAATTTCTTCCTATTATTTGCACATCTGTTTAGGTACTAATAATATTTATTTCTTTAAAACTGCATTCACTTTGCAGTTTGGTGGCTGCTGAATTTCCAACAAGTAAGGAGTTTGAAGAATTTTAGCAAATCCATAAAAGCATTGCTTAGTGGCTGATGTGCACAACTAGTCAGCAAGACCTTTTGGGTTTTTAGATGTATCTTTCTTACTGGGTGGTGGAAATATCTATTAAAAAGCTAAATGTTCTGTGTAGTAAATATTAATAACATTATACTGCTTTGTTCATTATGCTTTCTAAAAAGCAAAGCTTTTGGCATTTCTTTTGGTAGAGGCTATATCACAGTACATCTTTGTCAAGTAGGTGTTGCTAATGAGAAATTTATTATGCCTTTTGCAAAATTGTTTAGTCCTACTTGGATGTACCGGTGTAAATAAATCCTTTTTATGCTTCAAGTATTGGTGGATATCTTTTTCTTTCAGTTAGCGTCTTAAGACATTAAAGTGTTTTACTGCAATTCCTTACACTTAAATGCATTCCTTATGCTTACATTCTTAAATGTCCTTGTGTCTATTAAAGGAAAAGAAAGAACAGGAAAACGACCTAATTCAGAGCACAGGGCTCCATAGCTCAAGTCAAATAGACTTGAAATTTTTTCCGAATTTATTCATGCTGTAAAATCTGATTTCTGTAACAGATAGAAGCAGTGACAAAGTAATTAGTCAGTGTGCTGGGATGCCTGTGAAAGATGAAGTCTCAAATAAGGAGTAAAATATTGTATTCATAAAGAGTTGTTTTATAATGTAATCAAATTCTGTTTTTTTTTCTGTTTCTTAGATGATGAAGCATGCCTGGGACAATTATAGGCAATATGGATGGGGACATAATGAGCTCAAACCAATTGCCCGGAAAGGACATTCCACCAACATATTTGGTAGGCTATATTTTCTGGTTTGTTTGTGATTTTCTTTTTTTTTTTTTTAATATTTCTGTCCATGTGTCTTCTTTGAAAGTCTACCCAAACTTTTTAGCAAACTCTGTTTTAATAAAAATCTTTTGAAGTGTGAGTGACAGAAATGTATTATTTTAGTGGTATTTTATTTTATTACTTTATTAACCTATCTTTTTGGGAGTAATACGTTCATATTGTTGCAAAGGCTAAGCTGTGTCTATGTGCACTGATGCTTTGTGTGTATATATAAAAATAAAAGTCCTAATGCGATGATGGTTATTTTTTGGGTATATTTTGAGATGCAATGAATATAAATGTGTTTGGTTTTTTGGTTTTTTTAAAAAAAACCCCAGCTCATCTTGTCTAGATGTTTGTGTTTAATTCCATGAGAATCATGGAACAGTTTGAGTTGGAGGGAACCTTTGAAAGATGATCTAGTCCAACTTCCCCTGCCATGGGCTGGGACACCTTCCAATAGACCAGGCTGCTCAGTCTCATCCAGCCTAGTGTTGAACACTGCCAGGGATGGGGCATCCACAGCTTCTCCGGGAAACCTGTGCCAGGGTCTCACCAATGGTACTTAGCACAGTGCAAGGAGAGCTGAAGGGAGCTGAAGAGAACACTGGAGCAAAAGGCTTCTTCCATAACAGGACATTTCTTAGAAACCAGGACAGCATTGTATAGTATTCTTAGATACTTTGTTTGTTATCTTGTACATAGGCACTGCCTTAGTTTTCGCTAGGAAAATCTCTTCTGAAGCTTACTGTGATTTAGTTTTATGTTATGACTAATTGATGGCTTTCCTTTATATTTTTTCCAGCTGATGAAATTGGATTTGACAGTAAAAAATCTTTAATATTCACCTGTATGATCATGTAGTCTTTCTTGTTGAATTTACTTGCAATTCTGTTGCTTAATTTGCCGTATATAATTTTAGATTAGCCTTGGTTTGTAACCCAGACTCTATGAAGTAAGGTTTTTTTTCTTCATATGGCAGGAAAAAAATTTTATAATATTTGTTTTTAATGTGACTGACATGATATTTTGAAGCAGTTATGAATTATAATTTCACTGTAGTCTTTTCTTTCCATTTCTCCTCTGCTTACTTCTAACGTGTCTGCTAATGAGTCTGGAGGATTTCTGTTTTTTTTCCTTGGAATGATTATTCTTTGGAATGCTTATTTTTTGAAATTTTGGCATTGCTTTCTGAAAGAAATTGCAGGCTTTGTCCACGTTAAAGTTTCTGCTCCTCTTGTTCCAGCTAACTCTAGCAGCCAATGCCCCACGTTTGTCCTTTTAAAATCCAGATGCTATTTTGTGCCATTTCGTTTTTAGCCAAATCATGTCATGATTGCTCTATTCAAGGCTGTTTCATATGAAAAACTTTTCTGAAACACATAATCTTCAGCATATATCAAGTCTAAAATAGAATCAGCTATTGTTCATTTGGTGGATGGTTGATGGGGGTGTGTGTGTGTGGAAATTGGTCTTTGTACCAAGAGCTGTCTAGGCTGTATTGTTATTCCTAGCTCTTTACCAACCTCTATGACCCCTAATGACATGATTCCCAGCAGTATTTGCCTTTATAGAAGGGTTGCTTAATTTTTTTTGAAACCTCATGCTAGTTTTAATAAAAAGATGCTCAGCAAAATCTGTTTTTATTATTCATCTCAAAGATGATTTGATCCAAACTATTTTCAGCCATTACTGCAATCTACTGTGCTTCCATTTCAATTCCTAGCACGTCTCTGAGATCCTGCAAGGAGATGGTATCGCTGGTTGAATGGCAACCCTTTGCATGAATCTTTGGGAAATCAGGTTTGCTGATAACTCCCAGGTGGGGTTAAACACGATTCAATTTAGAAGACAAATAAGTCATTAGTCTTCCCTATTGGACTCCACTTTTGTCTAAAGCAGTGTATAGCTATATCTATGCCAAGGAGAACACCAGTGTTTCCAACATTGCAAGATCTAGCAGGGTTCAGTCTGGGGCCAGAGAAGGGGAGAGGAGGTGGCCTGCTCTGCTCTTATAATTCTTAGTTTTAAGTAATTCAGAATATAGGGGAGGATAAACTTTATAAACTTTAAAGCAAGGTGCTCTATGCCTCACTGAAGCATGCCAGCAAGAATGTTCATGGGTTCCCTCATTTATTTGACTTTTATGACAAAACATGCTCGGGGTTGCTTTAGTTGGCCTGCAGCAAGAAACTCTTGCCAGTCTGAGATGTCTGGCTGTAAATTGTGAAGGAGAGTCTGCTAGAAATACTGTCTTTCAAACGGTGTAGTCGGGCAGTATCTTGAACAGTATCTCTTCAACAGCTGTGTCACAGCATTAGTAGTATGGTACTGCTTTGGGAAAGTATGACTGGGAATGGGTGAGCTTTTAAAGATATTTACATTTAGGTGATATATGAAACAAACCTTTGTAGGTTCTCTGTTGGTGAAATGGGGTGATAACTGCTTTTGAAAAGGCTGGCATTTATTCCTACCCTATAAGATGAAATATAAAAGTCAAGGAGAAAGTGCAGCAGGAAGGTGTAAATTTTCTTTCCAGTTTAAATTTTTATTTGCAGCTCTGCTGAAGGTTGTAGCAGCTAAGCTAAAAAAAAAAGAAAGTTGACCTTTTTTGTTGGACTGCTTAAATTGGTGAAAAAATTTAATGGCAGCCGCAGGGCGTTGTTGTAGAGGGGGTTTGTGTGGGATCTGGATCAAGTTCTCATTAGAACAAAAAGGGTGAAGAGAAAAGGCTGATGGAAAATGATGCATGTAAGATAATGAGCAAGCACAACAAACAATGAGCTTGCTTCAGGAGGGTTTCTGAGTTCAGGACAAACCAGAGTAGTTGATGGTATTGTCAGATTCTCTTCCTGTAATGAAATCTGACTGGATTTGCTTTTGAGGATGAGAGTAACCATCTGAAAGATGCTGTTTGAAGATGATTTGTCCCTGCACTTGTTTGATGACCTGTAGGTGAACATCTCCTGAAAACACAATTAAAATAATTCAGTCCAGATATGCTTCAGAGTTTGAAACTATTATGTGTTTGTGGTATCTTTTACTCCAGTATGATATGAACTAATTACTGTAGCATAAGCTGTAAGGATACTTTATTGTGAGTTAAATTGAGTAGTTAGTACTAGTTAGTTTAGCATCAGTCTTCAATCTCTGTTTTTCTAAAACAATGTTTATTTGGGAATGTGAATTACTTTAAGGAAAAATACAAAGAAAATAGACAATCCTTGGGCAATTTGGAACGTTGTCCTCAGCAAAACTAGAAATTGTGGGCTGTCATCTAACATGATGCTTTCTGAAATGAGAGTTCTTAACTTTGTGGTGTGTTTTATTTTTTTGTTTTGGGGTTGTTTTTTGGTTTTTTTTGTTAATTTTAACTATCTAAAAATAAAGTGAAGATATGCAGATTGTCAAGTAATAAGTACATGGCAAAGTACTGATACAACTCATGCAAAATTGAAAACTTCCCATATTACTGGCAGTGCATTTCTAAACCTTGCATTTGCATGTATTCTGTCTAGAGATGAGCTGCTTTACATGAAGATGATCTGATAATGTATATATCCATAAACAGTTATATGTCTAGGTATGTTTTGAAGGTTGTGGAAAGATTTAATAATGATAAAAAGTTTTAAAGTTGTAGATGCTTGCATGCACACATGCCCATTCTTATGCACAAAGATTTAATAAAGTAATTACTTTGTATTTTGTCACACTAGAACTGTCTCATGCATTGATAGAGCTTTCCTGCCTCTCCTGTTCTCTCATCTCACATGCCACACAAACAGTCAATTTGATCCGAGCTGCCTGCCAGCTCTCTCTTGGGATCTTGTCTTCTAGGGGGGAAGAGAGAATTGTCAATGAAGTCACATTGTGGTTGCATTTGCGTTACCTGGTAGAGTCCCAAGGCTGCATTGCAGTGCCTTATCTCGTCCTTAAAACTTGACCAAATAAATCTGCCCCCTCTTTTATGAGGAATTTTTGTCTGGCATGTTAAGTGTCTTTGGTGAGCAAGATACGTCCAAGGGAATAACTCAAGGATTCAGGTGGGGCAGCTAGTGCCCTGAATATTCTCTAATATACCAGTGGACTACTTGGTCTGTAGTCATCATTGAGTGTGTCCTGTTGGCTGGCATGTGCACAGCCAGTCTCAGCCTTTTGCTGCCAGTGGTGCTGGTGAACCCCCGTGACACGGGACAAAGTTGCTGAGGTGGCTGCCCAGTGCCGCAGCCGTGTAGGAAGCTCCTGCAGCAGCTCCTTGTGTTGCTAAGCAATGGAGATCTGACAGTGCATTTCTCCGTGTGCCGGGGAGCAGGAGCAGTGAGACTCCCAAAGAAAATGCATCTGTCAGACTGCAAGGATGGGAGGCTGTTGCAAGCAGGAGCTGAGTCAGGCACAGGAGCCTGCTTTTCCAATACCTTTGACAAGTGCAGTATAGCTTGGGAGAGCAGTGTGATTTCTTTGTCCGTTTTGTGGTTCCTGAAAATGAGAGCTGGAATATTTCTTGTAAGCACTACAAGAAAACACTGTAATAGATTTTTTACTATTACTTACCCTTGGAAATACCCATTAGTTTATAAGACATTTTTGTTATCTGTCCTTGTAGCAGTTATTGGGCTGCCTGGGCTGCTCTGACACTATCATCTGCTGTCACCTGATTAGTTGTAATTTACTTTTGAAGTTCATATTAATTGAGTGTCAAGGGTGTCTGATTTTGTAAGCCGTTTGTATTTTCTGGTTTCTTTGTTTTTTAGCTGGCAAAACACCTGCAAGAATTTATAAGCAGTACGGAGACACACTTTTACTGGAAAGAAAATAGATGATACACTTTAAAGACTGAGGAATGACCTTTTGAAAATATGACAGAAAACTTCTGGTGTCTTCTCACTGTAAAATCCTAATAAAAAGACAGATGGGAAACACAGCTTCTCAGCAACATCCTTTTTCTGTTCATGTGTTCAGCCTCTGAATCCATGTAGAGGATAAATGAGCACAAAAAAGGAATATGAGGTATATATGTAAACAAAAATGTTCTTGACTATATGTTATCTTGATTTAAAAAAAAAACTCCTTAGTGAGCAGTAGTTCTTATCTTTTTACTGAACTTGCACAAGTAATCTACTCATTATTGCCTTTTTCTGTGGCAAATGAAAGGGGAAAGAAAATCCATTTATGCTAACTAGTAGAGAGAGGTAATTTCACAATGCAAATTTCAGCCTAATCTCTGTTTTTCAGGTTCAGGTCAATTTTAAAATAAATGGAAGTGGCCTTAGGACAGGCCTATGCATCCATGTCCTCTGCAAACTCAGTAATGAGTGACTATAGCAAGAATAATGTTGAATATGTATATGTACATTGAATGTGTATTTTTTGGAGCAGTAACACAAATTTTGGAAAGATGAAATTTTGAGAAGGATCATAACTCTTGAGTTGCTGGCTTTATTTGAAACTAGAAGAGTGTTCTAATATCACAAGAGAAGTTCCTTCAGGTCAGATGACAGATCAAACGTGATCGTTACTGAGTCTTCAGAAATTGCTCACAGCGGGTACCTAGGGAAGACATGTAAGAGCAGGAAAAGCTTATAGCGAGCTTGTCTCAGAGTACTCCACAGCCTTACAGAAGTTTGTGTAGTGTTAGTACTTCTGTGATCAGAGGCAGCAAGTTTTATTTAATAACTTCTGGTTTATTTTTCCTTGATTTTGTCCAAACTGCTTTAGAGTCTGGGCAACCTTAAGAGGAACATAACCCATTACGAGTGGTTCCATCGTTTGATTCAATATTGTGTAGAAAACTTTTTCGTTTTCAAGTCCGCTTACTGTCCTGGTGACTGGTTTTGGTGTTGGAAAAAATCAACCCATTATTCATCTCCTTCCTGCGTTTCAGGAGTTTGTAGATTGCATATGCTCTCAGTAGTGCCCGTGTTTTGTGTGGAGAGTCTTGGACTCTTAACTCATTTCTTATGTTTTTTCATACCTGATACGGTATCGTCTTCCTTTGTATATTTTCAAGGTGTTGGCTTTGGGGTTTTTTTTTGGTTTTTGAGAGGAAGACTAAAACTTCGTTCCATTTTCTGTTTTGCTTGCTGTTCCTTTCCTAATAACTGTGTTTTCTGTCTTCTAGGCTCCTTGTTGAATCTGCAAACACATGACACGGTAGCTTTTCTGCAGTAGCATTCTTTTTGGAAATTGTCATCCACTGTATCCAATTATATATTTTATAAATCTAATGTTATAAATATTTTCAATTATTTCATATTTAAGCTTTTGCCCGAGCAGTCGTCTCAGTAGGATCCCACTGGTGGTTTTACCTCACACTGATGGTTGTTTATACTTACCCCATTTCCTGTCTTTTAAACCATTATTCATTTGCATGAGAACAATTTTCTTTTCCCCTGTGGCAGGTCAGTTTTCGTAAGAGCTTTTGTTAAGGGGTGGTCTCACATCCCTTCTGTGTATGTTCTCTGTCTATATGCAAGTTCACTTCTTAAAAAGACCTTAACGTTGATGCTAAGATAAGACTTCCCTCTACAAAATTTCTGACTTATGCTCAGTTTGTCTCATTTAAAGCTGTCTTCTGATGGATGCTGCCATTTGGGCAAATAGTGATTTGTTAACACTGTTTTGCTTCACTGCAATACGTATCATGCTTATTTAGAATATAGTTGTTCTTTGAAACTTGCAAATTTGTGCAGACAGGATACAGTCTGGCTGTGTGTTCCCTCTAGAGTGCTTTACAGTACTGGTGCTGTAGATAAAACCAACTGCGTAGCTAAGAATGTTTTTTGAGTGTCATTGATATTTCATCAAACTGTCACAAGTGTGCCTATGCATATCAGGAAAATTCACCAAGAGCAGCTGTTGTCTTCTGTTCTTTTTGATAATACAGTGTTCCTACTCAATTCTTCTCACATAGTTTGTATTAGTTCATGTACAACACATTTAGGGCAGTTGTACTCAGTGGTTTTTTTAAGTGTTTCTGAAGCAATTATGTTAAATCCTATTCAGAAGATTGAAAATTCTGCTTTAAGCAGAAAATCCCACAAAAGAAACAAACAAACAGAATATGCACAAATGCAAAGTGGAATTAGATAAACACACCTCATTTTTGTAACCTGCCTTGTAGAATAGTGAGGTAAACATCTGCATGAAATGGTAATGAAAAAATTAAGTCATACGAGTTCAGGGCAGAGGCTCAGACTCAGAATTTTGATTCTTTCCAAAGCATTCTCTCCTGTTCTTCTTTTATAAACCAGATGGTTTGCTCTGATTTAGATTGTGGGAATGCTATTCATGAATTCAAACTTTTTTCCTATCATTTGGAATTGAGAGCAGAGGGTTTAATAAGGAAATAAAGTTAAGGCTATGCAGTTTTGTTTTGGACTGTGTTAAAATATGAACAGACATGACAGCTGAGTAAGAATTAGCATACTGAGCTCTAAAACTAAATCTGCTGAGGACAACTCCATGGGCACGTGTACAGCGAGGGAGTCAGATGTGGGTACACTTTGCTGTCATCTGAAGCCAGCAGATGTACGAGGCAGCTGGAATTCAGAAACAGTTCAACCACGTGAGTGGAGCACTGTGCTTGTGCCTAGTACGCTGACACTATTCACTCAAGTTTTCCACCCTTCTGGTGAAGTTTTATGGCTATCCCACTGAAAATCTGCTCCTTTTACACTGTCCCAAAGAAAATTTAGAATGTGGGTTGGACCAAAATGTGCAGAAGTGGCCCAAATACAAAGATAGAAAAGCTTGTGTGTCATAATGGCTCTTAGGTGGAGGTTTTTTATATGCTTTTCCTACTGCCTAGCTGACAAAGTAATTTAGCTTACAATTATCTGTGAGAGATTGTATCTTGTCTTGGAAGATCTGTACTTAGCTTGCTTCATACATCAGGTGACACAACTATACTCGAGTCCAGATAACATCTTGTTCTCTTACTTCCTCTCAAATATTAATCTTGCTTTGGTTGCTGCTGTGTTTAACTGATTGCTGACAGTGTTTAGGTTCTTCATACTTCCAGGCCATTGTTCACAGATACTTTTCCCTTCAGTCTTCCACTTCCTGTTTTCTCAAAATGGACTTGCTTCAGATCTGTATTTTTGGTTAGTTTTGATTGACTGCTTTGTGTGTGCAGCAGATTTGCTATCACCATTCATTTCTCACAGGTTATTCTTGCTTTCTTTCTGATACACTTCCATGGCCTCCTTTGTACGCAGTGCCATCCCCTCTCCCTCATTTCTCTCCTACTCTGAAATTAATCCTAAGCTTCCTCTCCTGACATTGTGGCCTTTCAGTTATCACCAGGTCTTAACCTTCCACTAACTCAGATCATAGTTCCAGCATTAATCTTTTTTGTGGTCTGCACACAGTCCTCGTCCTGTGTACAGTAATTCAGTTTGTGTTTAAAAATAAAATAACAAAAAAATATGGAGAAAATTGGATGGAAATGTAGAAAATTGAAATAGTCTGAAGACACTCAGGCTTTGCTCCTGGGGACTGCATTCAACTCTTGCTTGCATGAATTTTGAATTCATTTAAAGGTCCATGTAAGATTTAGTTAGCAAGCAAAGTAAAGCAATCAAGTGAAGAGCAGTCGAGGAAGGTTTATTGCAGTAGGGATTCTTAGACAAAGTTTTAAAATTCAGGTCTTAAGAACATAGGTATTTAAGCAGCAGTTTGTTGATTAATAACAAATACCAGCAGGTCCAGTTTTTAATAGGTTCAAAGTCTAGCATACAATTCAGTGTTCTACTCCCATTACCTCCTCAGTTATGAAATTAAGGAAAGCATTACAGTTGATTATTTAATGCTATTTATATGTTATAGTACTCTATTGTCTGGTACAAAACATTAAGACCTCCTTTTCATCTTGTCTATTATCAGCAATTTAACAGAACTAAGGAATCAACATGCTTTGTTTTTTGTTCTGCTTTTTAATTAGTCTAAAATGTTAAAGGCAATTGGTTTCTTCATGGATACTTACAGGCTTATTCATTGCATTTTATGACTGAGTGAAATCCTACACTACAGTTTTGTATGAGATGTATAGTTTCATTGACTAATTTTGAAGCACTTGTTTTCTCAGTGAAATTAAACTCTCTTGTTCAAAAGTTTAATTAATTTTCTTAAACATTATCTTGTTCCTTGTGAGTCATTAAGATATTTTGCAAGTGGTATGCTTCAGTAGTGGCAGCTTTATTGCCAGAGCCTCATTAGAGATGCAGAAAACTGTTGGTAATTGTTTGCTTTTAATTTTCATGTTACATATTTTCCTACCATGTCTGTAATTGTCTGTCACATCAAGAAATCCTGTTGCTACAGTCTGAAAACTTGAATTATTTGAATCTTTGAGAGTAGAAACTGGTATAATTTCTAATATATAGTGCAGTCTCGCCCAGTATGTATTTTTCAGCCATTATGAATCTGGGCAGACAGGAATATCAATAACAACAGTATTTATTTTCTTTAAGATTGTAATAACTCTGTATTTAATGTCAGGCTGAGTTTATCAAGGAAGCATTTTCTCTCAGTTGCTAGGGATTAAAACAACTGCCCACGTGAAAAATAACTAAACTTTTAGGTTCAAAGTGTGAGAGAGTATATATTCCTCCTTTGGGAGGCTTTACATCTCCTCTTTCATTTTAGGAATCACTATGGGAGTGATCTGCTCTATGCTTGTGTACACCCCAGTGGTTGGGTTGCTCTGTCAGCAGTGCTAGACCAGTCTGAAGTTGAGGTCACCTGCTTTAGTGGAAATTTATCTTAGAAATTAGGGTAAATTATCCCTTGAGGCTTTGGTCCTCTTAAATTCTTTTTGCAGGCTGATCCTCCCTCCACCCCCAAGTAGCTACCCCAGTAATCGAGCATGTTCTGCACCAGTAGGAGTGGGTTCAGCGTACACTAAATAATGTCTGTCCAGGGGCCTGGAAAAAACAAGAACTGGGTATGAGACAGGCTGAGACCAATACTGTTTCTGGCACGCGAGGTCTGTTTGTATCTCATGGTTCTGTTGATCAGTGTGATCGTGCCATTGGCCATGGGAAGTTGTTTTGAGAGTGAAAGCTATTTTCTTGCATCTAGATCTCTAGTCTTTGCACATAACTAACTATGGATTCCAGGTTTTTATTGCTTAGGAAGATAAGTCTGCTTTCCAGTATATAAAATAACTTATTTTGATTGCAGGGGTGTCTTAACACAGAGATACTTGCTCTTTGTGTGGTGTAGAGACAGTTGTCTTCAGTAATGGCCCAAATGCTTTTACTGTATCCTGCTGCTTGTTCTTCCTCAATCTTGCCAATTCCCTTAGCTTTCTTCAAAATGTAGCTGCTGCTGATGTCTGCAGGCTGTGCTTGTAAAGGAGACTAAGAGTCTTTATTAGATTCCTGTGTGATTTTGTCACTGGTTTAGGAAATATTAAAACTCTACCTTGATTGTAAATGGACTGATGAAAATCCTGCTTTTGGGCATGTCATCTGCTGTCTTTTCTGAGGAATAATAAAATGCTTCCTTCTCAGTCGCTGCTTGAGGTAGAAGAGTAGGAATGGTTACGTGCATCTATTCGGCCTATTTATATGACTTCCTTGGAAGCAGAGTGGCCTCAGTAGTTTTCCACTCTAGGCTGGTTTTCTTGGCTTCATAGCAGCAGTGTACATTTTGGTAATGAGAGATCCATTTGAGTAGGCTGGATTTCCTTCAGGTTTGTTACTCCTCTAGCAAGTCTCTGGGTGGATGCCAAGTGTGTTGTAAGACACTCACACACTTGTGGCACAGAAGTGTTGGAGCACAGGCAGAGGGAGAAAGGGTAAGAAGGAAATTCTTTCTCCAACCTTTTGCCTACCCCTGGTTTATTCACTGCGGGGGGGCAGGAAAGAGAAAGCCTTGATGCTGTGCAAGCACTGCTCAGCAATAGTCAAAATTCTGGTGTGTTTCCAACACTGGTTTAGTCACACATCCAAACCCCACAGCACCATACAAGCTGCTGTGAAGAAAATTAACTCACTTGCATGCAGACTGAGTACCCCTGCTCAGCCCTCCACTTGGGCCACTTAAAGCCCCTATGGAAATGTTTTTCAGGAGAAGTAATGAGATTTGTGTGTGGTGTATGCATTTTGAAGTAAGGAGGAGGTAAGGGTGACATGTTAAATAATCAGAGTTTCTGTGAAGCACCTATTTGATGATTACCTTTCAGCTTAGTGCATGACTTCAGTTTGCTGGTGCAGAGTTTTAATTTGTCATCTTATTTGTTATTTAACTTCTCAATGTCTCATATCTTTAGTCTTTTCTGTTCATAATTGATCTATGCTTATTCACATATTTTCTCTAGTACCTCACTGCTTATAGTCTCTTCTGCTTTCACATAATAAATACACTAAGCAACCCTGAGATGATATCAGACTTTCTAAATCTCTACACTTTTTCTTATGGTATAATGAAAATGGGCTATTTATTTTCTTCATATTCCTTTTGTTGTGGAACACTTGACAACGATCTGTCTCCCTTGTACTTTGATAGTCTCTTGTGAGACTTTCAAATAGTACTAATAAGCCAGTTCTTCATCTAGTGCTTTGGCATACTGAAAGAATTCTAGATAAGAAGACCATTTTTCTTTTAGAGGCCTTGATATTTGCACTTAGTCATATGATTTGCTAGAAATTTCAAACTGTAGATTTATGTGTTATCAAGTGAAGGAACTATTTGGCTTATCTCAGGAAACTGAAATCTACCTAACTACAAATCTGAATTACCATTTTGCAGTCCTTTGGAATAATACTCTTGCTTAATGAGAGTGTGCACGATTTTCTTAATAGTTCAGCTATTTCGCTGCTATATTCTTTCCATTAGCTCATGATGGATGTTCTGTTTTATTTAGAAGAATGAGCATTGCATTCGTTAGGCAAACTTCATTAAATTTGGCGCTCAATCAACTAGAACTATAATTATATGGAGAGGAAACTTCCTAATCTGACGTTTGTAAAACTGAGCCTTTTTGGAATCGGTTATTATCTTATGCAACATGACTAACCGAGCCTTTGTATTGAACAGAGGCGGACCCTGGGAGGAGTGCCTTCAGCTAGCAGAAGTGTTATTTTCTGTTATAGTTTAATTGTTTTATAGCCTTTTTTCACCACAATGAGACATCTGCTCCCTCTGTATCTGGAGCAATAAAAGACTGCTTGAGGTGGTAGCAAGAAGTGTATACTCTAAACTGCTGTCTCATTATTTAGGGTTACTTTATGGCTCTTCAAATGATACCTTCTGCAGTTTAATTCCAGGAAGGTTATCCCCTTGTCCTTTAAGGCAGAATTTATGGATCATGGCATGGCTAGGAAAGGAAGAAAAAGAACATTCTCTATTATGAATGGAAAATTATTTCACTTTGTGACTTTAGATGAATGGTTTCTATCAGCATCAGTAGGGGGAAGTACCACTGCCTATCCATTTCTACTTTACCTATAGCAGCACACGTAACTCTAATGCCAGCAGGCTACTGATTGGAACATTTGCTGTTTTTTCCTTCTTTAGTTTTCATTTGATGCCTTGCTGGTAGTGCAGTACATTTTAAGATGAAGACAGCTATTATAATGTCACTGCTTGTTTTGGACAAGCTGTAGATATGGAAGAATTCAATGGAAGCTCTTACTTAAGAACAAATTACAAATGACATCCTTTCCACATAGTCCTTGAAGAAAGAAGCTGAGAGCAATTAATTACTCTCTGACCAAACATAGTGTAGCCCACAAATGGTTTTACGTTGTACCTGTCTTGCAGTATGGGGCAGCCAAGGTGTTACATATATATTGTCCTCAGTGTTGCATTATGTTCAGTTCTGCCCTGCATTCTTGTAGGCACAAGACTTCTGAGTGTGAATTCTGCATTTTGGACTTTTCCACATCAATGCCCATGAGGAGGGAATTAGCTTGCTTCTTGCTGCCTGATTGACACTAAAGGAAGAAGTCTGGGTAGACAATCTATTGCAAAATATTGACTTGTTATCTCTTGACCTTTTGGAAATGTGTTCACCCAAAAGGGTTTAAAAATGCAAAGATTGTTCCTCTGAGTCTTCCTCAAGGAAGAAGTACTCATGTGTAGAAAAAAGAAAAATAACTCAGATTTGGTTCAAATAGCCTGCTTATGTGGAAAAAAGAAAAACTAATAATTTATTATAAGTTGGGATATAAATGCTATCCTTAGGAGATTGTGATAAAAAATAGTTGGGCTCTCCATGTGGTCTAGAAACTATGACCATACTGATCTGTGCCTCAGAAACAAGTGCCCATCACTGCTTAGGGAAGAGGCACGTGAGAGTAGAGGGGGCTTTTCTCAGTAATGTTTTGTTGGACATTCATGGTTCTAGGAAAGAAACATAAAAGGTGGAAGAAAGGACTGTAAAGGCAGCCAGAGGGAGGGCTTGAACAAACTATTAGAGTATGGCCCAGACAAAAGCTTAGAATGGGAGCCTATACCTTCAATTGAGTCTTAGGGACAAAAAAAAGTGCGGCACAAGCCGGTTTTACCATGTTGGGCTGCATTTGTTTCCATGGCTGCAAACAACACCGAAGGATCTGGCATGAAATGGGTTGTAGGCAATCCCTTTTGGGGACCACTGGTTTAGGTGAGATCTCTGTATATGGGGTTGAGGGCTCACTTTTAAGTGATAATGAAAGCAAATTTCTTCTCTGTATTTGGTGAAGTCATATTGTTCAATCATTATGGGATTCACTGGGGAAACCATGAACACTTTTGTTCAGCTCTGGAGAGAGCACTGTTCTGTTCTCTCTGAATGCATCTATTGGCTTTATGAGATAGCAAAAATTATTATGTGCTTTTTCATTTCCGTGGCCTTTCTTTCATGGTACTGTGCAGAGAACTCCATGAAAAAGGTTGTTTAAATTTGTATTTTTGAAGATACTTTCTTGAGGGCTGGCAAGTAGATATTCTTTCCCCCAGCATACTGCTCTCCCATCTTGTGGACACTGGAAAGTAGTTCTGAGATCTAGAAAAGTGTGGAAGATTGTACTGTGGTGTCTGAAGTTTTTTGGAGTAGGTGTAGGCAGGTAGAGTGGCGGACAGTGACACACCAGTCTGTTTCCATGCAATGTGTTCTCTTCATCCCATGCCAGTTGAAGAATAGAGTTGAAGAATGAAGAGCTTACTGATGCGATTACTACTGTATTTAAGTTGGAAAGTTTTTACTTTTTGAAACTATTGCAAGAGAAACTTTCAGGATTTCCCAAGACTTATATATCCCTATTTGTTCAAACACTTTATGTATTTGAAAATTTTATCAATGTGGTTTAAATAAAGGAACAGAAATTACTTTGAGCGTGTCGTGGAAGCAGTGTAGCACATTCCAACTTTATGTTAAAAAATACTTTGTCAGCTGGTACTGAAGTTAGTCCTTGTGTCATGGTCTTATTTGCATATTTCTGAAGTGATAAATTAGATAACTTGTCACATTATGCTTTTGAGAAGGTGCTAAGTTAAGTGCAGTGCTGTGGCTCTGCTCAAAGCAACCTCCACTTCATCGCAAGCGGTGGAATTTGTCATTTGGCTGGAGGCGTTAAACCTTACAGTACTTAAGCACCACAGTGAATTCATTTCCTGCGAGTTATAGGTATGGCTGATGGACAATTTGTCAAAGGATTTGTCTTTTAATTAATCTTGCAAAAGATAGCGTGTCGCAATCTGTACTTGAATTTTCTTAACAAGCACCACCAACTTTAGGCTTTCCATATCTAATTGAAATTAATTAAAACCGATGCACAGCTATTCTTTAAAAATTAGTTTGTGGTTACTTTGTAATGGATACTGTTGTGTTTAATTTTTATTATATGGGGAAAGAAGCCCCTGAAAATGGAATTAAGCTTACATGTCAGTCATTTAGGTGTGTGAAAGAAACACGGTGGGGGTGATGGCTTCATTCAGTTACTGTTACGCTTGAGGGGAAAAAGAATAGCTCTAACCATGTGGAAGTCAGAAATGGATGAATAGAAACTACCAAGCAGGAGCACTGTGCTGTAGAGATTCCCATTATAAGTGGAAAGCACATTAAAAGAACCCTAAAATTGGCTTGTTAGGACACTACCGTCATTAAATTGCTAATCATAGTTGTTGCACTGGTTTATAGATTACAGGTATGAACAGTGAAATTTGGCTACTTTCCTAGCGCAGAGGAAGTTTTATACACTCCATGAAAACAGATAACCCATGATAATTTTTGCTTTCCTCTGGAAACAAAGATCTGTGCCTACTGAGGGCAGCAGCTTGGGTTGGGATGGCCTAGGGAGACCAGGGGCTGTCATGGGCCATGGCTCACCACCTCTCATCCCTTGCACAGACCGATGAGTCACTCATCAATCAGCTCTAAATTGCTGCTGTTTCAAGTGAATGGCATTTTAGCTTAAAGCACCATTGATTTTTATTTGGCTTTCAATGCTCCACTTGAAGTGGTGACAGTTGAGAAATCCATTAGCGGCTCATAGTGTGGGTCCCTGCAGACGCTGAGGGGAACGTCTTGGGACTGCGGCTTTGGCAGTCACGCCAGGCCAGCGCTTCCCTGCTCATCGGTCCGTGCTTTTCAATGATTAGGTAGCATCCATAATTGCAAAACTTTGAATATTTCAGAAGTAAATGTTGGGGAATGCAAGGCATTACTGCAAGTACTGATTGCTTTGTCTTGCATATGCCTTTTTTTATTATTTCCTAATGCTTCTGTCCTAGAATTCCTAGTAGCTTTTTGAAGCTGAATGTCTTTCTGTCCTTTGGTTTTTTGTGGCAGGTTTTTTTTGTGTCAAAGTGCAGTTGCTCAAGGTCAAGTTAGGAAAGCAGATGGGAAGGGCTCTTTTTTGTATCTGTAGTATTCTTTTTTTCCCCAGAAGCCAAACTGTGCCAGAGGATTGATGCTTTGAAAGAGTAATGGGAATCCTCTTATGTACCTGATAATTCCTTGCTCATTTTGATTGTTCTTTGTGCTTTGTACACCTTTGTAGTAACTTTGCTTTGCTACTGCTTGGGTTATTTTCTCATGTTTGTGATGTTTAAGAAAAGTAACAAAATAGTCACTTGTAATGGAAATCCTTCTTTTTGCATGTAGGAAACTCACAAATGGGTGCTACCATAGTAGATGCATTGGATACTCTTTATATCATGGGCCTTCACGATGAATTCAGAGAAGGACAAGAATGGATTGACAAAAATCTTGATTTCAGTGTGGTGAGTAGAGCCTGCTCTAATATTTCTCTAGTCTTTTTCACAGTGTTCATCCTGGGGGGAGACAGAAGAGGTCTTTCAGGTAAAACTTAAAAAACCTTAGGGATCAAATTGTCAGATGTAAACTTTAGTGACATTCTCTGTGTATCTAACTTTATTTTAGAAAAAAAAATCCCCCAACCCTTTTACTCTTACAATTGTCAGTAAAGGTACATCTATATATTGTATTTTCAGAATGCAAATTATAATTGGATAATGGAAGAAACGGGAGGTGTTTTGTGAGAAACAACCAGGCTTCAGAAATGAAGACATAAAGATGAGGTTTTACTGGCTGATAGCAGTTGCAAATAACTGAGCTATGAGAGACAATTTTCCCCCAACCTACAGTGTATAAATTACTTAAGAATACAATCTCTTCATCCATTTCTTAAAAGAGTTTTAACGTAAAATATGTCACTTGAATTCTTGAGTTTTCCTACAGGCTCTTAATCTATCACAAGAATTTCCCAGTTGGTCATACAGCATCTGATATTTTTGAGAGTTTGGAAGCATTAAATGGAAGAAATGGCTCTTTTCTAGTCTTATTGATTAGTGTTCTTAGTACTAATTTTGGGACTGTCACAGACTCTGTGATGGAATTTGTATTTCAGTCCTTGGATTTGCCCTATGGTTCCAAAAATAATTTTTCATTCAGTAAATGCACATAATGAAATGTACTTATACATGCAGAATTCAGCAAATGCTTACTGTTGTTTCTCTATTTCATCCTACTTTTCAGAAATTATTTGTTTGGGCTTTTTCCTTTTGATTTATACCTTGACTGTCTGGCAAACATCAAAGAAATTCTACTCTGCTTTTTCAGTTAGTGCTAGATAATTATTCAGTCTAAAACTGAAGATCCTAAATATATCAGAGACAGTGTAGACATAATGATACCATTATGAGGGTGAACTAAATTGCTTCCATAACTTTTGTCTGATCTAAGGCAATTTCAATATAAATTTGCAATATTAATGTAGGATTTTGATGGAAGAAATTTACATGACCCTCTGGGGTTCAATTACATCTTCCTGTGTATCGAAAACCATTTCTGAAGGTTAATGAGTTGTCTTGTGTATATAGCAAACTTGAGTAATCTCCTTATATGGTTTGGAGTTTATAAATAAATGCATAAATTTGTTCCTCTTGGATTCTTTTACTGGGAAATGGAAATCATTGGTTTCACTTTACACTGTCCCACTGCATGTGTGATTCATGACTTTAATAGGTATTAAGTGGAATCATGCTGCATTGGTGTTATTTTTCTTGTATCACCTCTATGTGAAAAGAGAAAGTCTTTTACTAAAAACATTTGGGAGTATTTCAAACTTTTGACTTTTAATCAGTGCTGTTTGAAGAAATCTTTATTCGTATAATCTTTATGAAATATGTAATACGTGCAAAATGCATTTGGTTTGGATCCAAGCACTGCAGGTGCCATAGAAATAGCACAAAAGGAAAGACATACCTGTAAATGTCATTTTGGCGTGTGCAGATTGGTGAGTCAGCTTGTTCAGTGTACGTTGTAGTGACTTTTCTGGATAAAAAGAAAAGTCTTGCCTATCTCAAAATCTCTTAATAAAACTACATTTCTGTGTCTAATAGGTTGAAGAGGAGTTTATGGGGGAGACAGATGGAGTGTATGCAGAAAATTAAGTGAATGGGGCACAGAGGGAGTCAGAAAGATGTTAAAACTATTTAGTTCCTCTTAATTTTTTGTGAGTTAAATGAGTCAAAAGATACTGTTGAATTTAGCCTAAGGATAATAATGTGGAGGAAGGCAATACAGTGGTTTATTCTCTTGAGTTTCTCAGTGGTCTTGCAGTACTTCTTGTCATAACACAAAGGCTATTCCTAGACAAAGAGTATGTTAAAATGGAGCTCTGAATTTCAGCTTAGTAATTTAGGTTAAGAAAGTGCATTATGGAAATTCTCTAATTATTATTTTGCTTTATCTTTTAAACCTAGAAGGTTTGGTGTTATGCTGAAACATAAGAGAAAAGATGCTGAATTATGGAAATGTACAGTCCTTGCCTTCTTTCCCACCAGCCCCAAATTACTGTAATTGCACTTTGTGGTGACAAAATGGTTAGAGGGCAGGAGAAAAACTAATTTGATTTTAATAAAATCGGTTGAAGCTGTAACTGGAATTGTCATTTGGTGTCATGAAGATGTGCACGAAGATTTCAGTATGGATCTAGAGACTGAAACAGTACAGACCCTTGCATGTGGATTGCTTTAGGATATGTACTTTTCTCTGCTTTGTCAATTTTTTTTTCTCCCTTAATTAAGGAGTTGGTTAATTATTTATTTATGCTTTCTTTCTGTTCTAGAATTCCGAAGTGTCTGTTTTTGAGGTCAATATTCGCTTCATTGGTGGTCTTCTAGCAGCATACTACCTTTCAGGACAAGAGGTAAGGAGACTGGAAGTTATCTGAAATTCAGTGTATTCTAGCAAATGTTGCATATGGAGACTTTTCTAGAATCTTGATTTCTCAGTAGCTTGCAAACTAATTCCACAGCAGTCACTTGTCCAAAATAACCAAATTCTTAGCATATGGAATTTTTAAAGTTTGTTTCCGAGTAGGTCTCGTGCCATTTAGGACACTTTGTTACAGTTTTGAAATGCTTCTTTTATCAAGATGTTTTCAGAAGATATCCACTCAAACATCAGCTTGAAATGTCAAGTGAAATGTCAACCTTCTCATGCCAACAATAACTTGTTTTGATGTTCTGTAACTCCACGAAAGTAGAAATAAAAGCTTTGTCACTTGTCCTGCAAGGCTGTAGGTTTGCCTCATCAAAGTGCTACTCAATCTTCTTACTATTTTCTCGGTGACAAACTGAGAAATAGCAAGCCAGTTTTATCCTTTTGAAACTTCTGTTAAAAAAGATGTAGAGACGTGCTTAGATTGAAAGGATGCATTTACCCAAAGACTTGCAACCATGGATTTCCTTAGGCCAGCAGTCACAATGCTGTGACCTCTTATTTCACATACTTTAACATGGCTTGACCCCCAGCTCTTCCCATGTCTTAGCAGCTACCTGTCTTTAACCTATTGCTGTGTCTTTGATTTCTTTGGTTTTGTCCTTTATTTATCATGACCCTTCTGTAGCCCACTACCAGACATAGTTCATGGCTTAAGGCTTTCAGGTGTTCATAGGTATCCTCCTCCTTTGTTTAGGGAAGCACCGCATATGTATCAGCAAGTTCTCAGGGATTTTAAGCTTGCAGCCCTAGAAGTAACCAAGAGCAAACCCATCATTTATTGGCTCTTTAAGTCTTTGGCATCATCCGGGATCTATGAATTTTCTCTTTTATGAGTGTCTTCTCTTTGGAAGAAGAGCTCTGTGGCAAAGCAAAAATCTTGTGTACATCTTGAAAGAAATAGGTAGTTTATTTTTCATCCAGTGCTCCCACTTCACCTTCTTCAAACTGGAACATGCTCCTTGGAGGCATCTACTGTGAATATGAAAAACCTCAGAGAAAAAGTGAGGATCGCACATTCATAGCTGGATTGTTTGTACAGATTGATACTGCACCTGTGCAGAAGCCCCTTAAAAAGAACTTTTTTGCCCCAGTTTGCAGATGGGTGCAGCCAAACACTGCCAAAACACATGCTTTGCCTGCATTTGTAAAGCAGAGTATTCCTTCTTAAATTTGCTTCTAACCTCTTGGTAGAGTCAGAACAAGCTCCTTTGCTTAAATAGCTTTAATTTCTTTCATTCTTAGAAAGCATCTACCCTCTCTTTCCTAAATGTTGGCTGGGCTGAGTCTTTTGTTTTTAAGATTTTTATGGCATCGTTCTCTCCAACAGACTTCAAATGCTTCATGACTTGTGATACAAGATTATTCCCGTTAAATGTCCATATGTATCATCTTTATTTTCCTAAAGAACTGCTAAAAAAAAGTGCTCAGACTGCATTTCTTTCAAAATAGTGTGGCAGCTAGGATTGCTTTGGGTATCTGAGAGACTGCTTCATTTGCCAAGTTGGATGGGGTTTCTCTGCAATTTGTCGTTGTGGATATGACAAGCAAGGGAATTTGAGGCTCTTCAGCAACTGAGCCCAGGAGAGACACCTGCGCCTGGGAACTCCTTGGAGTTGGAAACAGGTTTCTTGAGATGTGATTTCCAATCTGGTCTTCTCTCTTCCGTTCCCAAGAAGGGAACATATTCCTTAGCTCACGATTGTGGCATGCTTGATTTCTTTATTAACTGCATTCAGACGTGTGAGGAGACGCTTTTTAGCATTGCTAAGACAGGCAATTCGCAGCCATTTGGATGTGTTGCCTGATCAAGTTGTGAACATGCATTGGGCTTACACCTTTAAAGGCAGTCTCTGTCTCCTGGTAGGTATCCTTTCTTTGTTCATCAAGCCATCATTTACTTGATCATGTTCACTTACCACACCTTGTTGATATTCCAGTCCCCATCTTCCTACCTCCAAGCCTCTACTTCTGCAAGAGTGTTGCTAGATTGGTTTAGAAGGTTTTCATACTGATTTCCATACTTTGCATGTCTTGTTTGATGTATTTAAAGTAAGGTCCAGTACAATGAACAGGCTGCTTTGAATTAATTCTGTTTTTCTCCTTTTAAAAAATACAAATTCTGCTTGGGTCTGCAACAGGAGTTACTGCTGTTTGGTGATAGTTACAAAAGCTGTTCTTATTTAATTTTGACTCCTATCACTTAGTGTTAATAAAGGTGCTGTGGGGACAACCATAAAACAAAGTGTCCAAGACTCAACTTTAGTTGTAGAACTTCGATAATTTGTAAATGGCCACATCTGGAGAATTTTGTAGTCATCATGGTTTATCTATAGTGCCCTTTATAGGGAGAGGGTAATTGTGCTTGATAGGGTTTTATCTGATTGAGTCATAATTGTAGATATTGACCATAGTTTTCAAGTACAGCAGACTATTAATTTAGATTAAATAGTCCTTTTTAATGCTTTTATTGAAAACATGTTAGTTTTTAAAGTTTATTAAGCATGTCTAGTGGCATGGCTCTGTGGCCTCCATGCTGTATTTAAACTGTCATGTTACTGGTATTACTTAGAGGAGCATCAACTTGAGATCATGGTTTTAATGATGCTGATTATAGTTAATGGTAGAATTTTAAGCCTTTCATGTTAAGATTGTGAGTATTGCTGTCCTTTTATCAGTAAGGGTTCCCTCTTACTCACTGCAGTGAATGAATGAAAAATGAGAGATATCTCCCTTACAACCAAAAATAAAGTTGCTGTTTTTAGCAGCTGACAGCTTGGCTGAAAATGCTGTAGGCTTGTCCTGTCCAGTGTTGAGTCACAGGCCTTTCTTTGTGAAACATGAGAAAATAAATTTTTTAACAGCTCAGTCTTTCACATGTGGGAATTTCTGCTGGACTTCCATGAGTGATGAGCATGTAAAGCTAATGATTGAGAAGGATGCATTTTGGTGCAAATGTCTTGGTTATCTTGCCTCATTGTACCTTTCTGCTGATGTAGGGAGACAAAATTGTTTCTCTGTCTAACAGGCAGTTCTCCTGATGTGTGAAAGATCACCATCTTTCTCCATTTTTCCATGTCAGCATGCCTTTTGAATAGAAGACAATCAAAATATGCCTGTGAACCGTGACAGAGTGGAAAATTTGCCCATGCATTGTTTCAGTCGTCTGAAGTTGAAACAACACTGATACCTCTCTGGTGGCAGGGGTCGTAGGTCTGCAGTCTGGGGGGGCCCTTGTTTAAATCCTCTGCACAATACGTTTTTCCTGGCTGATTGTGGACAGGCCATCTGGTGTCTGGCTAGGTGTATGTTATCAGATCTAAGTGTGCCTTCTCTGCCTCAGTTCCCACAGAGAAATGAGGTCTCAATCTGTCATTGATTTTGAGATTCTTTGGGCCAGTGACTTTTCTCTAGGGTATGTTATTGAAATATATAATGAATATATGCTAAAACAGTGAAATATAGAATCATGGAGTGGTTTGGGTTGGAAAGGACCTTTAAAGATCATCCAGTACAACTCCCTGCCATAGGCAGGGACACCTTTCAACAGACCAGGTTGCTCAGAGCCCTCTCTGACCGGGCCTTGAACACTGCCAGGGATGGTGTATCCACAGCTTCCCTGGGCAGTACAACCTCATTTTCCCCATTGTAACAAATGTCTTCCTAATAGGGCCCTAAGAGGACTTTAAGCAGCCTGATCTGGTGGAAGGTGTCCCTGCCCATGGCAGGAGTTGGAACTAGATGATTCTTTACGGGTCTCTTCCAACCTAAACAGTTTTGTGATTATATCCACTCTAAACCTACCCTCCTTCAGTTTTAAAACAGTTGTCCCTTCTCCTGTCATTAGAGGCCATAGTAAAAAGCCTCTTCATCTTTCTTATAAGCCAGGCCCCCTTTAGGTGCTGGAAGGTGCTATAAGGTCCGTCCAGAGCCTTCTCTTCTTCAGGCTGAACAACCTCAACTCTCTCAGCCTGCCTTCACAGGAGATGTGCTGCAGCCCTCTGATCATTTTTGTGACCCTCCTCTGGATCTGTTTCAATAGGTTCACATTCTTCCTTGTATTGGGACCCCAGAGCTGCAAACAGTATTAGGGTCCTCAGTATAAGTGGGGGATATAGTGTATTTCTTTTGAAATTATACTGGCGAACGGAAGAAAGAGGAGGTTGGAGCAGATAATCCCCTGTGGTCCCTTCCAACCTGACTGATTCTGTGAAAGAAAAAGAGGCTCAATAAAAAATGGAAGAAAAAAGCATGATCTCTCCTGGGAGTTCTGTGTGTCATAAAATAGTAGAATCATCTAGGTTGGGAAACACCTTGACAACAGAGTTCAGCCTCTCCAGGCAGACTCTCTTGTATTTTGCTGTATGCCACACATTTCTTCCCAGTTTCCAGTAAGCAACCAATGCAGTGTTTACTTCACTCATCGTTATTCTTTATTAAATTGTATGCTAATAGGTATAATCTCTAAGTACCTAAATAGCTAAATAACAAATGCAAAGTTTGTTGTGCTTGTATTCAATAAGGAGCCACTAATAAAATATTTTTGAGGTATAAGGTTTAGGAGAGTTGCTTAGTAAAATTGTGAGTGACTGGGAGACATCCTGTGAAAACTAGGCACTCCTATTTTCTACCGCAGGTTGTGATAGGATGGATAATGTGTTTATATTTTACATTTTGATCAAACAGGATTGTAGCTAAAGTGTGTGAACTGCAAGTTTTCCACCTTCTTAGTTCAGAGGCACCACTGTGCTTCCTCTTTTGCATCTGTCAAGTAGAGTTAATAGTCCAAAATAATATACTGATGGTAAAATATTTAATGACTTCTTATTTAAATTGAACCAGACTGTTTCTCAGTAATTCCTGCAACAATCCTTTAATTTCTATGAGAAGTACATACAGTCTGCATTATACTTGTGGGATGGGGGTGGGGGACAACATTATGATACAGCTGATAATGTAACAGAAATAAGTAGGAATTAAATGTTCCATATGCCTAGTTTGGAGTAAACATTGAGTATGGCAACGTAGGGTGAAAATCAGCCTTACATGATTTGAAAAACAAGAAAACAAAAAACATCAATAAAATCCCAAAACAAAACAAAAAAAGCAACTCTTTTTTTCATGTGGCTGCATTAAGGGATTTTCTTTCTTTTGTGCATCATACTGGCACAACTGTAATTTTTGTCTTTAGTTATGAATCCATGTGGTTTTTTATAGTTTTCAGTGATGCCTAGCAAGGCATTGTTTAACATTTTCCCCAGAACAATAGGCTTCTTTGTTTATTCCAAGTTAATTCCCTTGACTTAGTGTCTAAGAGTGTTTTGTGTTCTTTATGATTTTCTTTAACGTAGTATCCAATACTAATAAAATAAAATATCTTGATATCACTCTCTTGTAGGTAACAGCATCAGGATAGAAATGCTTAATGAAAGAGTATCATGTACACAAGGAGATTAGAACAAGATAAAACCACTTGTATTTCACAAAAAGAAGGATGCTGTTGCAAGTTACACTCTTACTAGATTGTATCTATCTGTTCATACAGTCTTCTAAAGTAATTTTCCAGGGAGGTTACCAGGAAATGAGCCTACAGTGTATAGCTGATTTCTCAGAATGTCCCTCTGGAATTCTTTGATCTCCTGTGGTGTCTTATCTAGGTCTGTGGTTCAAGATTTTATTCAAGATCAGTCATGTTTGGTGCTTGGTTTTTCTCTGAGTAACATGAGGTTTTTCTCTTCACTATGGATATTGGTATTGGTAAATTCTTTTTTTCAACACAAATTATCTAATTGATCCTTATTTGGTATATGATTGATTCTATGTCCTTCTACTTCTTTCAGTCACATCTGTGGATCTGCGTCTTTTTGGGCATCAGGGTAGCTGATACTGATTTCTGAGGGAGGATAGGAGCACTGCTTTGTGAAATCACTGCCTGTCCACAGCGCTCTTAACTCCTGGTGCAAAAAAGCAACAAGCAGACAAGCAGTAATAATGAATGGCACAAAGTAGAAATGAGCTGGCTGATCTCTCTGTGTTAATGCTGAAAGAACAAAGCTTGCCAACAGACCGCAGCGATAAGCTGCAGGAGAATACACAAAATAGATCTGTGATGATTGTGTCTGAATGTAGAATTTGTGAGAGTAGGCTACCAGGAGACCAGGAGTTACAGTGTCCTCAAGGACTAAAATAGTAAAAGGTCTGTTGCAACACTGAAATCTTCAACAGAAGCTGGATTTTCTTGTGGTGTGCTGCATCAAGTGGTCCAAGAGTTGTAATTTCTGCTATGCTGTCCTCAGACCTGGCTAGTGAAGGAGCAATCAGTACAAGGAAGATTTCACAGATGACAGTAGAAACCAGCTTCAGTCCTTCATATTGGGTGTGTGAATTTCTTTGAGCTCATAAAGGCAGATGGAGATTCATAGAGCATCTTGCAGGATCCATTGTTCCTCATTTCTGAAACCCATCCAAAAGATAGCAGTGAAGGTGCTGAGCCCTGCTGTGAGCACTATTTTCACTTCCAAGTCTTTGTGAACACACTGTAAATGAACTTTCTCCTCTCCAAATGGGAGTTTGTTCAAGGAGGGAGGGAGAGACAGCTGCAGAGTCCAAGTGTTGCATACACGCAGAATCATCCTGTAATTAAACACACAGAGTGATCATTGGAGCAATAAAGCCTAAGTAAGATAAAGAACAATCTTGTACCAGAGATTATTGCTCTGCGTTCACAATCCGATTTTTTACAGTTGTATTTGATGAATTGCTGTCACTGCTCCTCGATGGCTCCTGCCCAACAGCCTCCAGCATTGGTGATACCCACTGCTAGAATGAACATGATTGCATGCCAAATGTCTGTCCAACTTCTTGAAAAATAGATAGATAGAGTCCAATTTTTTGAGCAAATCTACAAGAATAGTAATCTCTTCACAGTGATCCCAGTCACAGGCATGTCTGCTGTCTCTGGATACTGTGACATCTTCTCTACAGGTTAATAATCCTTGAGTACTATTTTTTCTCCATGCTGTAGGACCACTTCTTGCTTTAAGAAAGTCTTTCCAGAGTGGCTTGGCATACTTCTTACACAACAAGTCCTAGCCAAGCAGAAAAGGGCCCCATCCACTGATAGTTGCAGAGTTATCAGCATCTCCCCAACAGGAGAGGGAGTCTTCTACCTTCTGTTTATCAAGTCTGCCCCTTCCCCATGGCTGCAGCCCGACCCAAGTCTGTGACACTACATGGCTAACTGCTGGCTAGCTGTGGTGGCAAACCCTCATGACCATGGACCCTTTCTGGGGCTTGGTGTCACCTGTGGGAGTTGGTAAACTCCCTCAAATAGCAGTTTCAGTCTGGGTTAGGGATTTTGGTATTTCCCCTGTGTGTTCCCAGCATGCTTTATTTTCTGTTCTCTCGTAATATGTGTTAGGATATGTGTTCAGTGAGATACTGTTTATATGGAGAGCAGGAAATAAAATCCTCTAACACTGAAAGAAAGTACCTGGAGCAAACATGTGCAGGCACTTGCTGGAGCTGTGTCTCCAAGTAGGAGAAGGCAGGATGCAAAATGCATGGCATGGTCAGGAGGCTGAGGAGATGTAGTTAACGAAGAGAGTCAGAGGAATGTGATGTTACATGGATTTATTTTGTTTCACTGCAGACTTTCTTTCAGGTACCTGGATTTTATCCAAATTAATATGGATCCTTTAAATGTGTGCATTTCCCCGGTCTTTCTGAACATTAAAGAATAGTACAAAAACATGTAAATAGAGCCCGCATCTATACAGAAAAACAAAATTCTTTAATGGTCATTTCAGTGAGTAAGCCTGTTTGATTTTCTGATCCTCAAGAAGTCATTGCTTGTTTTGATGTGCTTATTCTGTGATTTTTTTTTTTTAATTGTATCACAGGGTCTAGAATGCATCTGCCAATCTGGTCGTTTTGAGCTAGGGCTTCCCCCAAAGAAGTGTGTGTGCTGACTGTAGTACCATGCTATCAGCACTCCTCTGTTCCAGGTCTGAGATGGTCACTACATTCCAGGGTGCTTGGGAAGTAGTGCTGTCCTGCAAATTCATGAAATGCAACCTTAGCCAGAGGGGAGATCACCGGGGAAGAGTTAGTCAGTCAACACCCACACCTTCTGGGCAGGAGAGTTGGCAGGTGTGTGTATATGTCTAACACCTGTCTTTATGAGCACCCAGGATAAATTTCCTGTTCTTGATGTTTTCTGTGGAATTGTATTGGACATATGTGCCATTAATATTCATGAAGGTTTACAGTATTGTGAGAGTGTGTGTTGTCATGCTCATTTCAGGCATTAGTAATTGCAAAGTGGATACACTTGAGGATAAAAATACTGGAGATAGTTACTGGATTTGGAGTGCTTCAGTGATCGGGAGTATGGCTTTACCTTTTCTCAGCAATTAGCACTCTGAGTGCCTGTGGCCCTCACAGATTAAAGTCCTTAAAGCTTCTGACAATTCAGCACATTTTCTGAAGCAAGAAGAACCAGAAAAAGGAATGCCACAGCTAGCAGTGATCTCTTAAAACTTGGATTTAACTCTTCTGATTAGCATCTCATAGAAAGTCTGTAACAAAACCAAACATTGAGCCCATGGCTTTGGAATTGTTCCCCACAAAAGTTCATCTGCAGCTGTTTGCAGCAGAATTTGGAGGTTGTTTCCAGTTCTTGCATGTGTTCTGGTTTGTAAGGAAAGTGACTGAGAATTGGGGTAAGTAAGTGATACTTCCATGCTCTGCCAAGAGCTCCTTTGTTCACAGTCCGTAAGAGATTTGCAGGGTGTGCAGGAGTGACCCCAACTTGCCTTTAGAGTAACTAAGCATTCTCTGGTACGAACAGCATTTGTCTGAGGAGAGAGGGCACAAATGACCCACTGACTGCTTGCTTTTTTTAATGAAGTGAAGCTTCACAAATGATTAAAACTTGTGGCGTGACTGGCAGTGGCAAATAAAATATTCCTTCTAGCAGTACTGCACGGGATGACAAGAGCCTGGAGATGGATAGAGGGTCGGTTGTTGCACAGCGTACACGGCTGTGCTTTTGAGGAACAGTGTCAAGTAAGGAAAACAAAGTGAATATTATTCTAATGTCTCTTATGTGATAGCAGCAGGAGGACACTTACACCATTATGACGAAGTGTTCTTGTCTGCTGCTGATTTATTAATACAATAAGAAGGGTAGCTTATTGTTTTATTTTTGTTGAACAAAGTTATTTACGATATTTCAATTAAAAAAAAAAGATTAATGATTTACTGTGTTTACCTTTGCCAGCCTTAGATATAATGCAGTTCATTTAATGACTGTCTTTTTCATCTTTTTAAACACCATCAAAATGACATATCTTTCTGGGCAAAATAATAATATCATCTGTGTGGATAAATCCAGCCTCAAATCTCATTTAAAGCAGAGCACGAGGGATGTTAAGTGCCTGATACTCTATTAACAGATAATCAAACTAATCTTTTCCAGGAATCTGACAGGCAGCATCTCCTCTGTTCAGGAAAACTCGTTAGTCAAATTGCGTTGTATGTGTCAATGGATATCCCCAACAACCAACCTAAGTATATAAAATACAGGTCTTCAATAAGTAAGACAATATTGTGTGTGCTGGTTTCACAGAATTCTTAGATGGACTTACGAAATTATCTAAATTAAAGCTTTAAGGCATATCTAAATTAAGTTTTCAAAGGGTGAACATCTCGGAAGAGTTAACAGCATTTTGTACATCCTGTTCAATGAAGATGAGATTTGAGCTTGTTGCCAGGAGATGAGCTGCTTATTCATAAGTAGTTGTGACAGCTCACTGGTCTCTTAACAGGACACAGCCTGAAAAAACCCTCTGTTTTTCTTTGACTTTTAAAGCATTGTCTCATATGAGGCGTTGCCACTGCTCACCGCAGTGCAGATTGCAATGCTTGTGCAGTTTCTGTTTACCAGGCTTGTAGTAAACATTTTCTTGACTGGCAAAGGACACTTAGCCCAGTTTATTGCTGCATCTTGGTACTGCACGACACCTGAAGCGGAAAAAACTGACTTCGCTGTGAATTTGTTTCTTCTGCTCCGAGTCTGATTGGAAATAGGTTTTTCCTGTTAGTGTAATATACTTTAAACTGGTGGAAATAAAGGACAATCTGTTTTAGCACTAGAAAATACAATAGCTGTGCAGTGATAGCTACTCTTAAAACTCATTCTTTGGTCATGTTCCTGTAGATGGCTGTAAAAACTAAGGAGGAGTAGATCATTGGTAACTACTCCTCACATGTCGTGGATCTTCTCTTGACCAAGTCTGTTCTTCTGTCCCTTTTCAGTAGTTTAAGAGTCATATTGGTGCCGATGAGCACCGGTGACAGCAAGCACAGTATCCTACCTGTTGTTTTTCCAGACATTCATTTATTGGCATTACTCTTGACACAGTAATACAGTAGTTTCTGCCACGGAGTTTTCCTGTTCTTTCCTCCTAGATTAGCATTTGCACTGAGGGTTTTCACGCTTTATCCGATTCAGAAAGGAAGTATGGCATTGTCTTTTGTCAACTGAAAACACAGTTCTTCCGGCAGGATTTTTTTCACTTTGAAACAGAACTAAAATACAACTCTGGACATGATACTGCTTTAAAATCGAGCATCTTTGGCTGGGTTTGCCTTTTGGAACCTGTTCTCATTTAGTACTAACTCTTATATTTTTGTCTTGGAAAGGAATTTGCACGCTAGCTGAGAACAGATATGGTGAGAGAAAGATAAATGCCATGAGTGTTACAATAACTGCTAAGCAAACCCACTAGAAACTAGGAAAAATATTAACAAAAGAAATGTTGCCTCTAATGAATGATGTGTGCACTTACCACATGATAAAGATGGTGAACTCTTCTTGTCTGTTAAGAATCAAGAGGATGCTGTCTGCGGTAACATTCTGTTACCATTTATGAATTGGATAATTAGGAAACAAATTTTTAAAGGAATGATCAAGAAGTTCTCTAGCCTTCCAACTCGGCATATTCTGTGATTTTTTTTTTTTTAAATTCAAAACACAAGATTGAAGATAAGTGCAAATATCAAAATAATGCAACTATGTCCATTTTAAGAAAAGGTCTTTTAAGGTGACCTAGGTAATTGTGAGCCAGATAGTCTGATTTCACTTCTTCTCCCCATCCCAGAAATTTACATAATGGAAAATAAGACGACATCGGTACAATAGTGGCTTGACAATAAAAGTCTTCTCTTAAGAATTTATATCTGATTGTAGGTTTGCTCTTATTGAGATGGCAAATAAGTAGAAAAGTCCAGAGAAATTTAATTGAATGTTCAACTAGGCCTGTGTGAATTAAATCTGTTTTAGTGTTGCCAAAGGTGTAGGTGCAGACTGGAAGTTACAAGGAAAAATTAACAACCTGTGTTAAACAGACCAACATGGGGATGGAATAAGGGATTGTATTTTGAGTAGTTGTGGCTTTGGAAGAGTGTGTGAAACTCAAAAAAGGCAAGCTGCTCAGCTTGAACTTCTGGTATGAAATCCTGCGGCAAAAGACCTATGAGCATTTGGATTTATAAATAGGAACTTCAAATATGAGGAGAAATTTATTTCTGTTGAAGTCGTTAATAAGGACTGCTGTTGGTATGCTGCAAGCTTCTTGGTAATCATGTTCTTAGAAGGACTTGTAAAAGCAGCAGAAGCAGTAGAAAGTCATGAAAAGTTAGATGACTGGTAGTTGTGCCTCCTGGACACATGAATAGTCAGTATGTGGTACGTGATGCAGCCCAGATATCTCTCTGGAAGGATTATTTCACCTAAGTACTGCTTATTGATGGAACTATAAAGGTATCTTGACACTTACTCCTTATTTTATGCAGATGATCAGATTGTTGCTCTTGAACCTTTTTTGTTTTCATTTGCATGGCATAAAAGAACAACATTTTTATCTTATATTTCTGGTCCTGAGAACTATAAATTATGCTGCAGGAGTCTGGATATTTATCTCACCATTTTGTCAAAACAAATGTCTGGTTTTTCAAGTGCCTTGCAGAATTTATGCAACTATGAATATTCAGTGCTTACTAATTCATTGCTCATAGGTTTTGTTTGCCAACTAATTTTCTGTCAGAACTCAGTCCATATATATATAGATATATAATATATATGTATATAAACTGTAGATAAGCTACGTATCTGTTGATCGGTGAAAACAAGCCAGTTCATAAAGAAAAACCAACCAAACAAAAAACCAACCAAACACTATTTACTTTCATCAGGTGGAATGTAAAGTGCTTTGCATCTGTCATGGTGTCAGGGATAAGTTTGTGAAGATGTAAAAGCTGTGTGATTTTTACTTTTTTTTTCCCCTAGACTGTGATTTTTGCATTGTAATCTGTCACATTATACCAGTGGGAGAAGGGAAGCTGTGTGTATAATGACTGCACATCGTGTAAAACAATATGTAATTTAATGTCTGTTTAACTTTTCTTTGTAAAGGCAAATGCAGTCTAAAAGGGACTGAGTCATTTCTGGCAAAGACTAAAGGGGAAATCAAGATGAAATTTAAAATGGAAAGCTTGGCAGCACATTCAAGAGAAATGGGAGACAGAGGAATAACTGAGAAAGAAAGTAGAAATTGAGACAATCTAAGCACAGAGCTGAAAGACAAGAAAGATAAGATGGCATAGAAAAATGTATGGGAAATGAAGGAGATACTTGTCATGAATGGAGAAGGTGATAGGAAAAGGTGTTACCAAGAAGAAAACCAATGTCAAGAGAGATTAATAATCACAGGAAGTAGATAACTTCTATTGCACGAAAATGATTCTGATAAAACTTGTTAGCTTAGTACAAACAGCTTAATTATTTGACTTTAGAACCATTTCTTAAAGTTTCTAACACAGATTTTTCTTCTTAAAAACCACAGAGAGACTGGATCATGAGTTAGGTTGGGAACTTCAGGCACATAATGGAGTCTGTTACTCAACTCAGTAGAACAGCTTGGTAGTACCAAAATACCAAAGATCATTGATTAATAGGAAAAAAAAAACCAACCACACCAAGATTCATTGATACCATTTGCTTTGCCTGGATGTGTTTGGCTACAGAGGCGTGTTGAAAGACTGATAAATTGGAATCAATTCTAGTTCCTAGGAATATGTTTTGGAGATGAGAAAATGTTTTTCCCCTGTCAGATTCCCCCACATGTTTCTCATAATCCTGTCCCTCACAGCTGTACTCTTGGCAGTCCATCCATTTTATGTCTTACTTTCTTTAGACCTCCATTGTTTCCTTGTCCTTCCTCTTGATGCCTTTGTTTCTTCCCTTCACCGCCTATTTATGCTCCCTTCTTTTACCAACTTCTCCCTGACACTTCACGTTGTAGGAAGTGGGGGACTGGAAGCTCTGTCCTTAACCACTTCTCCTTCCCTGGCAAAGCTGCATGCTGATCTTCTGTCCCTTGATGGCTCTTTTCTTCAATTTTCTGATGGCCCTTCAGACTCATTTTTCTCCTTTCTCTTTCTCCATTCCCTTTTTCCACAGTTTAAATCAACCTTTCTCTGTGTCAGCTACTAGTCGTGGAACATTTAAGCCAGAAGCCAGGCATTGTCTGTGCTCTCATATCTGGTTCCCTCTGCTACTGTAGTAACTCCCTCAGCAAGAAGAGATTATGCTTAGGCATGAGTGATTGTGGTTGGTGTGTTGTGCAAATTCATGATGGTTGCTTCTGGTCCTGGGACCATTTTTTTACAAAGGTAACTAAGCTGGCAGGTTAATACTGCTTGTGCAGGTAAACTTAAAGTGAAGGAAGCCAGAGATACGAAAAGCAGGAAAGATGAAGCACAGAAATTGCCTACTATTCTAATAATAATAGCAGAAGAGAGAATTAACTCAAGACTGCCATGGCTTTTGGCTCAGTTAGATGGGATGTGAAACAGTGTGCCACATCTTCTGGAATTATCAGATCGAGGAGGCATTTATATGCCAGATTTTCATCACATTTATTCTGAATTTTAAGTCATCTGTGCTGTTGACTGACTGGTGTAAAGTGCCTTGGATTTGAAGGCCCTTTAAAAATTGAGAACATGTAACATTTCTACTCAGATATGCATGAAACCTGTGCCAAGGAAGCTGATACAGCTATTGAAGTGAATGGAAATTATGCAGTTTAATTGAAGTATTATTAGCCAGTGCCAGGTAGTTCAAATATGATTAGCTGGTTGTCCAGTGCATGCCAAATTTGTATGTTCAGATCTAAAGCAAAAACGTTGAATATTTCTAATAAGCTAATATATGCACAGACTTTCTCATACTGTTTTTTCAAAAATATCAGTAGTGTGAAACCAATGAATATTTCATTACATCCTAAGATGCCTCAGTCAACAGTAACTGGATTCCTCATGTCTCTTGTCCAGGAAAGCAGCTTTGGAAAACTTTTGAAGAAGATAAAGATAGTATCACTTAAAGATTCTGTTTGCAAATCTTTCTCTGCTGATGGTAGAGAATCACCAGAGTATTTATCTTTTATCTAAGAAGCAGCATTTGAATATATAATTGCTTATTTGTAAAATGTATATAGGGGAAGTTGTAGTCAACCAGACAATATTTGTCTTATCTGCAATTAACTGATGCAGTTGAAGTATTTTTGTATGTTTATTTTTCAGCTCATTTGTAGACTGTAGCTGAACAATATGATCAGATAGGCATTTTAATGCTTTCCAGTACAACTCAACTTAGGAGCTACCACTATGATAGTTCTCCTAGATTGTTATGGTGGGATAGTTTCTTCCCCTCTTTTTTGCTAGTCTTTGTCCCTGTGTTCATTAGTCCAAAAAATCATGACCTGTATTTTCATCTAAAAACAGTCTGGAGGCTCTAGGAAAGAAGCAGCTTGGATGTATGAATGGACCTGTCCAGTCCTGTGAGCTTTACTGAGCTTTTGGTTTCAGAAGTAGAATGCAGAGCACAGTTGCAGCATTTACCTTGGAAGTCGTGATAATTCTGATACACTGCATTAGAAAATTTTTACAAGCAGAATCTCTGGATCCCCAAAAAGAGAGACTAAGGATAGCCAAGCTTGTGTAGCCATGAAGTTTGGATCAGAGGCAACTGTTATGTCGCCTAATTTCAGGCATCACCTGAAACTACACAGCCTTCTTTGCCTTCCTACTGTTCTTTAAAGTTGTCAGCAAAAGTGTATCTTTCAGGGAGGAATCCAGTCTGATTTTCTTAAATAAAAGTATTTGTAGAAGTCTTGTTTGTGATTTTACTGGTTAAAGAAAATGTCAACCTAGTCCACATATTTTGAAAACTAAGGGAGTTTCTTTTTTCCACAAAGAAGGAACATTCCATGAAGCATTTATTGCCTTGTGAAATGAGAAAATCATCAAGTCATGTAATATTTATGGCTTAAGTACTATCTCCTTTATCCTGTTGCTCCTGAGAGACCAGAATTCTCATAGCACAGGAGTACTTTGCAGCAGCAGAGGTAACCAGTCCTGGACTTCCACAGGGGTGAATTTGGCTGTGTTTCAAAATTTTGAGGACTGTTAGAATTAAGCACAGTTTCTTTCCCTCTGCCTGTGTAAACTGCCTGCGTGTAACAGCTGAATGCCTTGCAGAGGTGTAGTAGCTTTACAGGCAAAGGTTTAAGTGAGTATCATTGGACACCAAAGCTAATGCACAAGATGAGCATGATGGCATCACCCCTAGATCACCCCTACCTTCAGAAAGGGCCAGCAGGAGGATCCAGGGAACTAGAGCCTGGCCAGTCTTACCTCTATCTCTGGAAAGATGATGGAGCAACTAATTTGGAAAACTATTCCCCAGCCATGGACAACAAGGTGATTGGGGAACTCATATTCAACCAACCCTGATGACCTACGATGAAATGACTGTATTCCGTAAGATCCTCATAAATAAGCTGGTGAAGTATGGGCTGGGTGAGCAGATAGTCTGGTGGATTGAAAACTATCTGAACAGACAAGTTCAGAGGGTGATGATCAGTGGTGCAAAATATAGTTTGAGGACAGTAACTAGTGGTGTACCCCAGGTCCAATCCTGTTCAATGTTTTTACAAATGATTTGGATGATGAGGCAGATGGCACCATCAGCAAATTTGCTTATGACACCAAACCAGGAAGAGCAACTGATATGCCAGAGGTTCATGCTACCACTGAGAGGAACCTCAGGAGGATGGAGGAATGGGCTTGACAGGAACCTCATGCAGTTCAGCGAGGGTAAGGGCAAAGTCCCGTATCTGGGGAGGAACAAGCCGAGGCACCACTGTATGTGGGGGCCACCCAGCTTTGCAAAAAGGTGATGGACACCAAGGTTACCACATGCAGCCACTGTGCCCTTGCAGTAAAGAAAGTGAATGGTACCCTGGCATGCATTAGGAAATTTGCCAGCAGGTCAGGGGAGGTGGTTCTTACCCTTTGCTGTATCCAGTTCTAGGCTCCATAGTACAAAAGACATGAACATACAGGAGAGAGTCCAGCAAAGGACTGACAAAGATAGTTTAAGGACTGGATTATCTCTCATTTGAGGGAATGCTGAAAGAGCTGGGACTGTTCAGCCTGGAGAAGAAAAGACTCAGGAGGGACCCCATCATTGTGTGCAAATATCTGAAGGGAGGAAGTAAAGAAAGTAGAGCAAATTGTCATCATAGCCATTTTAAGATGTCACCATAGTCCAGATTCAAGTTGATTCTTGTTTTTTTAACTCTGATCTTAGACTGCCGAGATGGGTTTAGATTTTTCATTTACATATCGATTTTTTTCTGTCACAAAGTAATATAAATTCATAGAGCATTCCCTTTGCAGGATAAGTCTTCTCTTGTTTAAAGAGTTTCAGTCTTTTAGAAATGCTAAGTGTTGTTCATCAAGTACTTTGGTAATCATTGCAGCTCACCAAGGACAGCAGTAGTACCTTAGCTAAGCATTGTCTTTACAGTATCTGCAAATTTTCCCTCCTTGAACATCTGCTACAACTCAAGAAACCTACCGTGCTGATGAGGTGCTGTTGAATTTATGTATTTCTACATCATTTCACCACTATAGGTAGTACAGTTTGTAACTGCCTCACTAAATTTCACATGAACGTGATTTACATTCTCCAGGACCAATTCTAGATGTGGCATACCTCTTCAATCATCACTAACAAACATCTATAAAATATATCTCAAGTGTTCTCCCACTCTCATTTCATACTATGATAGCTGAAATGTTACCAGAATCTTATTGCATCTCCCTCATCTCACAAGACGACTTCGTAATTACATCCATGAAAACTGCTAGAAGCAAATGTGTAAAGAGGGAGCTGTTTCTCCATTTCTTGGTAGCAGGATGGCCTCCACTTGCAGGGGAAAATGCCCTAGGAGCACTGTAAAACCCAGGAGCCCCCAAACTTTACAGGGGCAAAGTGTGTTGGAAGTTAAGAGCTGTTCATCTAGGAACTTAGAGCTATTGATCTGGCATGCAGACATCTTCTTCCTATGTAGTAAGACTTATGTATAAAGAGTCATCAAACTGGCAATGGTTATCCAGCTACTTCTGGTTTTCTTCGTTTGTGTTTTTGGTGATAATGCTGCTTGATTTTCTCCATGAGCCTTTATCTCTACTTATGCAGAGAGTCCTCTCTAAGAAGTTGAGCTTTAAATGAGCTTTAAACCAAAAGGCAGTGAGGAGCTAACTGCTGCAGATTGAACTCTGAAGGTAGAAAGATAACTTTTCTTGATTGGGCCAAGGAATGCCACAATAGTTTCTTCAAGGGTCTAAGTCTGGTATTGCTGTCAGGTGCTCTGGTTTTTCAATCTACATTTAGTAATTACACAGATATCCCTCATCATCTTCATCCTTAGTGTTCAAAGGAAATATGTTCAGGATTTGATACCAATAGTAATACTGATGGTGAACCAAGTACTACATTTTTGTGAACTTGTGCAGTATATCTGTTTTGTCTGACGTTTTTTTCAATGATCCAGGGCTGTCAAACCTGCAGAACCAGCCACGTTGCATGGCCATAGATACTCACTAGTTAATAACCATCAGATTAGGGAGAAGTCTGGCATTTATTACTTTTTAATAAGAATGATTCAAAGGCTGGTCTATGCACATAAATGGAAGAGGTTCTTTATTTGTAGAAAACATCTATCATCGCCCTCAGACTTAGGAACAGAGGGCATTCGGTGCTGTTTGCCATTCATAGTGCTGGAAGGGAACACCTAACAGCAGTATTAGCATAATATAGTCTTCTGAGAGCTGCAGCCATGCATCTAGGCAGTCACTGGATACATCAGTAAGGCTTTTGAAGAATCATTGAAATCTTTAAGGCATTTTCTGCTGAATGTTTTAAAGGCAGGATTAATAGGCTCAGGAGCAGGCTTTCAAATTGTGGGGTGGGTGGCAGGTTTGATATGTTAAGCATCAATTTAATGGATGAAAATTATTCAGGCCCTCACAGCTGGTCTGCTGTACATACTAGTTTGTAAATACTGATTGCTGTTTTCATCTTAATGAGGGATCCACTTATCCGATTTGGGGTTTAGATTTTGCTTTTTCTGTCAATTTTCACTCTTTTTCCTTCTAGCTGTAAACAGCTTGATTCGTTTTTAAGGGGGAAAAAAATCTTCCATTGCTTTACAGTATTTGCAGAAAGAAGTATTAGCTTAGTAAGGGCCATGTAAATTGATGGATTTAATGTGTTAGATTTTGCCATGTAAAATGGAAATACTTTTCCAAGTCTACCATGGCTTCTAAAACTTTTCTGAAGAATGGCCATATTTTGAGAGTGGACAGAACAGCTACCTTGGGATTAATACCCATTTACCTAGAACAGTACTTTTGCATCTTCAAAGCAGGATGTCTTGCCTCTGCTGTTATGGTGTCTTTAAGAAGATTCTGATCAGTTCTATACTTGGGAGCTTTGTGTTAGAAAAGAAACTTGGGGATAGATGGTCTCCATGATTCGTGAAAGGTGCTGTGTGTGTGTCTACAGAGTATATACCATACCTGAGAGGCAAAACATTTTCCTCTTACATGAATGGAATGTGCACAAGGCATCTCATTATTTGGGAACTGTGGTGGGTTGACTCTGGCTGGATGCAAGGTGCTCCCCAAAGCTGCTCTGTCACTCCCCTCCTCAGCTGGACAGGGGAGAGACAAAAAAAATGCAATGAAAGACTCATGGGTCGAGGTAAGGACAGGGAGAGATCACTTGCCAAGTACTGTCATGGGCAAACCAGACTCGACTCGGGGTTATTAACTGATAATGAGAAATAAAAATTAAATCTTGAAACACCTTTCCTCCACCTCTCCCTTCTTCACAGGGTCAATTTCACTCATGATTTTCTCTACTTCCTCTCCCACAGCAGCACAGGGGGACAGGGAATGGGGGTTGCAAGTCAGTTCATCACATGTTATCTCTGCCCCGCCTTCCTCTTCAGGGAGATGACTCTTCACACTCCTCCCCTGCTCCAGCATGGAGTCCTTCCCACAGGAGACCACCCTTCACCAACTTCTCCAACATGAGTCCTTACCACAAGCCACAGTTCTTCACAAACTGCTCCAGTGGGTGTCCCCCACAGGCTCACCAGTCCCACCAGCAAACCTGCTTCAGTGTGGGCTCCTCTCTCCACAGGGCCACAGGTCCTGCCAGGACCCTGCTCCAGTGTGGGCTTCCTACAGGGTCACAGCCTCCTTTGGGCATTCACCTGCTCTGATGTGGGGTTCTTCCAAGGGCTGCAGGTGGATCTCTGCTCCCCCATGGACCTCCATGGGCTGCAGGGGGACATTGTGCCTCACCATGGGCTGCAGGGGAATCTCTGCTCTGATGCCTGGAGCACCTCCGTTCCCTCGTGCACTGACCTTGGTGTCTGCAGGGTTGATTCTATGACATATTCTCACTTCTCTGGCTGCAGCTGCTGTTCTGTGGTTGGTTTTTTTACCCCTTTCTTAACCATATTATCCCAGAGGCTCTACCACCATCACTCATGGGCTCTACCACTATCGCTCATGGGCTCAGCCTTGACCAGTGGTGGGTCTGTCTTGCAGCCTGCTGGCATTGGCTCAGCCAGACATGGGGAAGCTTCTGGCAGCTTCTCACAGAAGCCTCCCTTGTGGCCCCCCACTACCAAAACCTTGCCATGCAAACAAAATGCGGCAACATGGCTGGAAGAGTGGTAAGGCAGCTGAGTAATTCTCAGTTATTCTTCGGTTCCTCGGGAAAGTCAAATAATCTCAGTCTTTGTATTGGGTGTGTTGTACAGAGCATTTTTCAAAGCTGTAGTGATGACTTTGCAGCAATCACAGTCATGCTGCATTAGTAGTTATTCTTATCGCCAAGTTTTTTGCTAATAATTAACTTACTTTCCCTTGGTCCATTTTGGCGTTATTTTCTGTTCTCTGTGTCCATGGGATAAATACTATTTCCTTTTACTCCTTTTATATACTGAAAAGTCATTATCTTGTCCTCTCTTGAACATCTTTTGTCTGGACTAAATAACCCCAATTCTTCTATGGTTTCCTAATGAGCTCTATTTTTAAGGCAGCCATTCATTTTTTGTTCCTTTCTGTTCTTCTTGCCTATGTATTTTTTGAAATGCATTGCCTGTCAACAGGGAACTGCTGGGGCTGAAATAGAATCTATGAGTTCAACCCATTTAAAAAAAAAATTAAAGTAAAAATATTACATGATAAGTAACTGTGTTGTCTGATACCAGCACATTATTTATAAGCTAGAGCCTGAGGCTTTTACTGTTGTTCTTATGGCAAGTTTGAAACTTGCTAAAGAAGGCACTTTAATGAGCTCAGCAGAGCTCTCTGGACACATCTGCAGTTTCCCATAAAAGGCACCTCACTCACCACTGCTTGCTACATTTCTTTCTTTTCCCTCCCTCTCTCCAAAAGTGCTCTTGTGGTCACTTGGCTCTGATAAAATCCTGTGCAGCTGTCTCCCAGTTCTCGCTCCAGCCTGCATAGGTAAACACTGTGCCAAGTACTCAGTGGTTTTTTTATGCAGAAGTAGCAGCAAGATAGGACTGAGATGGCAGTAATAGAAAGTAAAGGCATGCCTTCAACCAGTTTTTTGTTTCCTTACATTCAGTTTTGGATGAGAGGGATATAGAGAGGGAATGTTGTACCTTCTGATGCTAGATCAGTGGTTCTCAAGAGTCCTCAGCCCAATGGAGGTGACAGGAAAGTGCCTTTATCACAGCCAGTTTGGGCAGGTACTGCTAGCAACATGGTTGTCTGAATTAGCAGTTCCTGCTGGGGCTCTGATGCTGAAAGCTGGCTCAGTGATTGCTTTGCTTTAACTGTCTTGTCCAAATTCATGCACATTTAGATCAGCTCAACCTTTACTTCATACACTTTAGCTAAAAACTCCTTCCCCAGATACCATACATTTCAAACTGATTAAAAGCTGGATAGCAATGTAAAGTTAGCCATTAAGAATATTCTTTTAGCAAGGATGTTTCTAAGGATGTTCTTCTATTGAATATCCTTACCCTAATGTTTCAGTATCTTTTATTAATGAGCAGTATGATAGTGCATAGCACTGTCAGAGGGTGCAACATACGAAAGCTGAAGATAAACAAATTCGTGTTACAAATGTCTTTCCAAACTATTTACCATTTCACTGGAAGTCATCATTCCGTTCTTGATTAGGTGTTAAATCTTGCCTGCACTGTAGAGGGAGTCCCTTCAGATGATGCCCAGTAGATAGTTCTGTCTGGTCTTGACCCATCTACTACTTAAAATTCTAAAATTCTAAAAGTTCAACATGAATTTTTGATGCTTATTTATAGATGCAAATGAGGTAGTTCTTATGCAACTGGGCCAAGACTGAGCTTTCAGTTCTCTTAACGGTTTCTTTTTTCCCAATTACCATGGATTCCACCTGTATGATACCTCTTCCTTATACTATGCCTTCCTATTCTGACTTGGTTCTTTATTCAAGGTCAGAGTGTTATATGAATTTTACTGCTAAATTTCTGCATGTTTTCTCAAAGACTGTCTCTTGTCAGTTTCTTTGCTAAAAATCATTCAAGCCATATTGCCTCTGTTACTTCACAGTTCTATCAAATCATATTCTCCGGTATATTCTTTTTCAGTTTAGACATATCCCATCTTACAATTCATACGGAGAACCTCTGTAAAAGTTCTTTATCCTGGCTCATTGCTTTTGGATTCACCTCCATCTCTCCATACTCCACTGCCTCAAATACAATTAGATGTCATCTTTAATATTTTCTTCTGGTTTATTTCATGTCTCACTAGTCATCTCCTCAAACATTCAGATATTGATTTTTTCCACCTTCATATGAAAAATAAGGATGTTCTTGATTGCTTTTTTTTTTCAGCTTGCTTCTCTAGTGAGCATCTCATCAGTTTCCTCCCATAGACTTTATAAATCCAGCTCCTGTAGTCCTTCTTAAAGATCTTATTCTTCTTGATTACAGAGTATTGGTCAGGTAGTTGACAATAGAATTGTAGAATATCTCAAATTAGAAGGACCTTTAAGGATTGTGGCATCCAACCCCCTGCATCTCTCAGGACTACCTAAAACTGAACCATATGGCTAAGAGCATCATCTACACATTCCTTGAGCTGTGACAGGCTTGGTGCTGTGACCAGTCTCTTAGTGAAGAACATTTTCCCTGTCTGAAATTGCCCTTATGCATCTTCATTCGATTTCCTCATGTCCTATTGCTGGTCACCAAAGAGATGATGTTTCTATACTATGTCCATGTTGCCTAAGTTTTTTTGGGACGTGGTAGCTCTTTTTGTAACTGGTTTGTATGGTGCTTCAAACTGGTGAATAATGTTATCTCCAGATTAGGGAGATACTTCTCCAGAAATGTAGTGAATTACTGCATTAATTATAATGTATGCTAGCAACTAACTGGTACAAGCAGATTCATACCATGGGGATATACCAAATATACCTTCTTTGGAAAACATGCTGCAGGTAGGCTTAGAAGGAACTTTATTCCAATTGCTCGTCTGTCTAATAGACTTTGGGCTCTCAATAATGCTATTACAGATTTATGTTCTAAAAGTAAGTAGAAATAACACTAGAAATGACAGAGATTTTGTCCTGTCAGTAATTCCTGTGAGGGATCAGACTAGAGAGGGAAGATTACCCTGTAATTATTTTTCATATTATTAATACTATTTTTCATGCATTATCGATGAAGGAAAAACTAGAGGAAACTGCATATCTGGTTTTGCATAGACAACGTTCATAAAAGAATTGGAACTCTGTCTGCACTAATCTCATTGAAAAGAGATTGGAAGTTTGTAAAAGTTAAAATACTCGGGTAGAAGAGTTGTGTCTTAGTTTTTAACTGAAAAATATAAGGTATGATTTAAAGACTGTTTTAGAAAGCACTTGAAATTCCTAATTCTGGTGGAGGGAGGTGGGAGGAGACCTGATATTCTTCTGTAATAGGAGTCTAAGAACTATTGCTGGAGAGCTTGGAAGGAAAGAAATCAAAATGACAAGTTTTCTTTTCATGTTCAAATCTAACCGAAAGTTATAAAGTGAACAAGTGGCAAAAAATTACAAGTTAATATGTTTTTTACTACATAAAGCTTTTTTAATACAAAGAGGTAGGTGGGGCAAGGAAATTTCAGTCTTTATAGTTCTTGGAGATAGATCAGACTTTGTAACTATTTGCAATTGATCCTACTATCTTAGGTTTTCAAGATCAAAGCAGTGCAACTGGCAGGAAAACTTCTTCCAGCTTTCAACACACCTACGGGTATACCATGGGCAATGGTGAATCTGAAAAGGTAATGAGTTTTCTTTTGTGAAGTGTGTTCCTCCCGCTCCCTCCAACTTAAAATTAGTAATGGCATACATCAGTTTTTCTTAGTAGTGGAACTGTAGAAAATGCAGACAAATTGTCGTTCCTGGCACGTTAGAATAATTTTGATAGAGTTCAGCACGTTCTAACTCATTAACTGCAATAAATTTTGATAGTGTTTTTTTTTTCTTCTGATTCTGCAATAAGCATTCAGCTTGCCATGGGACAATAATACTGAGTGTATTATTCTGTGTGTTGCTCTAGAGCTTAATAATAGTTTCTTTAGGCAGTACAAAATTATTAAAAACCAAAATTTTTTGCAGGGCATGGTTGAACTTACTGGGTTTTTCTGTACTGTGTGAGCTGTATGTTACCTTTAGAAGATTCCCAGCATTTGAGAAGATGATGGGACTCCGAAGATATTGTTTCATTTAACATTTTAGCTTAGGTATAAAGTCTGGTGTGCTGAAGTCAACTATGGTCTGTGCAAATGGAGAGGCTCCTTTAGATGATTGTTCAGATCAGATTGAACTTAGATGGTCTGCATTACCTCATGGAAGACAACTGCCTTGCCTAATTTGTTGTATTGCTTGCTCAATGCTGAGATTTCCCTCAGATTTTGAGAGCATTTTTGATGCAAGGCATTCTTTACATTTTCACTATGTCCTTAAACAGTAGCTGATTTTGGATGTTTATCTAGATTGTGTGTACACTTACTCGTAACTGAAATCTCTTATGAGAGGAAGTAGAAATAATCTTCAGAAATATGTAGTTAACTCCAGAAATTAAAAGACCCAACCCTGAAAGGTAATGAAAACTCCCAAATTAGTTTACACCAGGGATAATTTAGGAGTTAGAACGTAGCAAGGTGGTATCACTTAAAGTGCAAAAGGTCGGAGGTATGTGACACTTTCTGCTGGTTGTTTAAGTGAGCCTGAGGAACTCGTGTATTGTGCCAACAGTAAACATCCTGTATTCCTATGTAGACACAAGATAGGGAAGCACATCCCACACAGGTAAAGGGAACACAGCAGATCGACAGGACAAGGAAGTGAACGCTGCCACCTTCAGAACTTGTCTTATCTTGATTCTTGTTCTTAGGAACGTACAGTGAATAAAGAACAGCTGAGACTGAGCCCAGTGTTAAGTCATCATATTTGTGTGACATCAAGGTATTAAATTTTTTAATCATAGGACTTTTTGTTGATGTGGTTATGATATCTTTTTCCCAAAAAGACCCAACCAGTGAACCAATTGATCAATCAAATCACAACTCCTGTAATCTTAAGTGTGGGGAAAAATGTTATTGCTACTTCTCTGATTGGCTGTGGTAGTTGTGCTGTGCACAGTAATTCTGAATTTTCTGTTGTTTTCTCCCTTTTTTAATGCATATTTGTTGGAATTCAGTGGTGTTGGTCGAAACTGGGGCTGGGCTTCTGCTGGCAGCAGCATCCTCGCTGAGTTTGGTACTCTGCACATGGAATTTGTCCACCTCAGCTATTTGACAGGGGACCCTGTATATTACAACAAGGTGAGTCTCAAAAATCAGTATTTTTATCATACTTTTCATAATAAATTGCATTAAAGGGGAAGTACTTTCTATATTGAATTCTACTTCCATTCTTGGTAGCAGGTAAATTTTTTCATGCTTGTATTTCTGTTACCAAATAGATGTCTTTTTCAAGTAGAAATATATGACAACACAAGTTTTCTTATTTGTTTCAGAATACATTTAAAAATCATAATTTTTAAGCATGTTTATGTGAGCAGTCCTTTAAAACCAAAACCGTACAAATCTGAAGAAAGCCCTCAAGAAAACTTGTGGTTCAGATTAATAAGATTTGCTACTAAAAATGAAAGGAAAATAAAAAAGATTAGATTTAACTATGTGCAGAGGGCAGATGAACGTTGTTAGTGGTGAACCTGATTCTTGATTTAATTTAGGTCATGCACATTCGGAAGTTACTTCAAAAAATGGATCGTCCTAATGGACTTTATCCAAATTATTTGAATCCAAGAACAGGCCGGTGGGGTCAACGTAAGTATTCTTATTTTATTAATTCCTAGTTAGAAGTCTGCTTCTTACTTTGTTGCTGAATTGTAGATCAGAAGGTTTATTCTGTAGGGCACAAACAGCATTGCTTGAAAACATAGAACACAGAAGGATTGCTTGAAGTTGAGATCTCCTGAAACCTAACAGTCTCTCGCTGTCTGAAGTCACAGAGCTCACTTTTTAGGGTACTTTCTGAAAACAGCTTCCTGCTAAATTTGATGCCTGTTGTTATGTTTATCAGTCAATAAAATCTTCAGTAATAAAGAATAAGGCTGAAAATATTTCCTCATTTTGATTCTGTTCCTGTTTTTGTTCTGCAAACCATCTGGTAAGTGGATTATTGTAAGGTGACGTGCATTGCTGTAAGTTAATGCATGTTTGTGGTGGTTAAATTATGTTAGGCACTGACATCTACAAACATAATTCATCTACTTAGTGGCATGTGAAATGGCATGATGAACCTCCTCATCGATGTAAAAAAAAAAAAAAGCTTTGGAATGAAAAGAAAAAGCGAGTTTTGTTGCTGACAATGTAAGAGGAGAGATAAAACATCAAGAGCGAGACACAAACATGATTCCTTTCTTGAAGTGGTTCTTTCAAAAAAAAGTTGAGTGGTTTTGTGCTTTGATAGTGGCGGTGATAAAAGAGAATTCTTTTCTTCAAGGTTTCTATTTCTATTTCTTTTATAAATGCAGGTCTGTTTAGGCAAAACAAGCAAGATGATCTATTTCTGTCCTGTTTGACATCATTGATAGGTTTTGGGGATTTCAGTGGTTGGCTGTAAATATCCAGCAGAACATGTTCTGGCTTGCAAACTGAGAATCTGCTTCTGGCTTTGAATCTGGTATGTGAGGGAGATGAATACAGCTGTCATTGCAGTCATTGTGAAATACTTGTCTAATCCCATCTTTAAAGCCAAAATTCTCTCCAAAGCATGAGTGAATCATGACACCATCTGAGACAGCCAAATGGATTGATGGGACAAATTCTTCTGATAAATTTAACAATGCATTCAGAAATAAGAAAATATGCAAATACAAATACTCAGGTATTATTTATTCAAAAGACAATTTTATATTGTTGCTTTGAAACAATTTTTTCTGTTGATTTTTTTTTTTTGTATTCCTAACCATCTGCTTGTGCTGGTTTTATCATAAGTAGTCTAATATCACCAGGATTCTTTAGTGGCTGTTTCGTAGAATCATAGAATCATGGAAAGGCTTGGGTTGGAAGGGGCAGTAAAGATCATCTAGTTCCAACTCCCCTGCTGTGGGTAGGGACACCTTCCACTGGATCAGGTTGCTCAAAGCCTCTAACCTGGCCTTGAACACTTCCAGGGATGGGGCATACACAGGATCTCTGGGCAACCTGTTCCAGTGCCTCACTCATCCCACAGTGAAGAATTTCTTTCTAATATCTAATGCAAACCTACTCTCTTTCAGTTTGAATCCATCTCCCCTTGTCTTGTCACTACCTGACCTTGTAAAAAGTCCCTCTCCATCTTTCTTGTAATAACAATGCACAGAATTAGTATCTCTTGGGAATAAAATATTCCTCATCACTAAAAATAAACATACAGTGAAAAGTTTAACTTTGCAGAAGTTTGGTGGAGCTCAAACATAGTCTTAAATGGATTTTGCAAGATAATAGATTTGGGACTCAAGTTTAGGATTGCAAACTGAGACTTAAGTTCTGAGGATAAAAAGAAATACGAATTTATAGAGTCTTTAATTTTTCTGTGCTGCTCATGAATCATAAATTTATTTCCTGGAATTTGGTGGTTGGGGTTTGGGGGGGCAGAGTTTGAGCAAATAAGGGTTCAAATGCATATTCAGATGTTCTGGGAGTATTTCTAGGATTTTCCCAGTGTAACAATGTCGTGGCTTAGGATGGTAGTCTACAGTTTAGTAGTTCCACTGAAACCCCTCTGCTGCTCACTCCCCATCCCTGCCTCCTGTTGGAAGCACAAAAGGCAAAGATCACTCATTGAGATAAGAACAATTTACTGGAAACAGCAATGAGATAAGAAAATTAACAGTAAAAGCAACAATATTAGTAACAAAAGGTATAAAACAAAGATTTACATAGAAGACCTGTTCTTCCCAACCACTTTCTTCTCCCTGACCAGAAAGGATTCCTTCTCCTGAGAGAAGAGTAGTTTTTCCTATCCCTGGCAATCACCTGAGGTGGTATTGAATAACATTAGGGTCTGGCCATGGCCCCTCCCAGCTACTGTAGAAAATTAACCATCCTGGCTGAAACTAGGACAAACAAGCATTTGTAAACCTAATACTGATTTTGTGGGGACTAGATAGAAGGAATCTGTTATTCTCTATTTCCTTTCACTAACGTGGGTGGAACGATGAGAAAAAGTCTCTGTTGTATCCCTGGTAGATCACTCTTCAGTGAATCTATTTGCAAAAATTTAAGAAGTTACAGTAAAGGTGCATGTGGTCTGAAACACTGGGCAAATGAGATGAAATAGCTGAGGCCTAGGCAGGAATTTCTTTCTGCCTTGCAGAGATTGTGTCCTGCTGTGTGTAAGTCGATTAAGGATGATACCTTCACACACAACATCCCAATTCACTAGAGGACTCGTGTCTAAGTCCCCTACACTGTTACTGGCTAGAGTCCCATGGTTGGTATTGAGGGCAGACAAGGCTTTTATGTTCTCCTCAGAAGGTAATTTCAAAGAGCATTGTATTTGGCTTGTTATATATTTTTTTACTGGAAAGACTGAGACAATGGAAAGAGTATCAAAGCATAACTTTTCTTTTTTCAGCTTCTGGGAAAGCTGCCCTTTTCATCTTTCCTGTGACCTTTAGTTGGATGCATCTTATCTTGTACAAAGTACTTTCTGCAGATAGTTTCTGAGAATTATTTCAGAACGCTTTATTTGCCTAGATACAAGTAACTCTTCACTCTGACCTTTCTAGTGTTGCTTTTGTTTCTTTTTTTTCCCTTTCTTTCTTCATTTCAACATTTTTTCCTTTCCTCAGACTTTTTTTGGTTCAATTCTAGTTAGGTTTTTTGTTAATCTGTACAGTATTCCAACTAAGTCACGAGGGCTGTGAAATAGGTAAAATAAATCAACATAAATACATACCTAAATGCACTGCTGAAGAACTATGGGATATAGCTGCAATATAGCATCTTTCTAGTGGTGGGTTTATTTTCTGTTTCTTTCATTCTAGTGGTGAGTACCTTTATTCAAAGTAATAAAAACATCAGTGGGGATGTGAACTTAGCATTAATTGCTCTGACTGCTATTACTACCAGTTGATTATTTGTATTAGACGAAATATATAGTGGAAGAATTCATTTAGGTCAAGTTTTCTCAGCAGTTATATTTTGTCTTTGCCTTCTAATTGATTTTTTTTAATAGAAAAAATTGACGTGATTTGAATAGAAGAAAAATTGTACCCTTCTAGAAGTGTTGCTGTTATGTTTAATTTTGGTCTAACAAGCTGATAGGTAAACTTGTATATTTAAAGGAAATTCCTGTTGCAAGATCATGAAAGAAAAGAGAAGCATCATTTTCTGTGGCTTTGGTGTGGCCCCATAGAGCTGTAAACTGGATCAGTCTCTACCTGCAAAAAGAACCTTGTGGAAAATTCCTGATACCTTCTACCTTGATACTTGATAGAGTATTTTGATACCTTCTCAGAGCTGTTTGTGCAAGGAGCCTAGGCACACCCTAATTTTTTGGGTTTTAACCAAAGGTACATTGGCCCCTCAGTCCTCTTCACGTGTCCGGGGTTCTTGAATGGTGATGAGCTATCTTTTGTAAAGGTCTTTCAGGCCTTTGGGGGATCAGCAATTGTTTTGGGGTTTTTCTGTGCCTCGCAATATTTCTCTTAGCCTCCATGGATGTTAGTTCATGTTGCTGTGTCTTGTCTGGTTTACCTCGTTTAAATGTATGCTCAAAATGTGGTCTGTGCTCTTCTTGGGTTGGGAGAAGGGTAGTGGTGTGTGTGATATGCTGCAACCTTGTCGACATCCTTCTGATGTGAGGATGCAGGGTCCAGTGAGTCATTTCTGCTGGGGTTTGATTTGTCAGAGTGCAGGCCTTTTGATCTCAGTATAAATAGCATGTTCTGCAGTTTCACTGCTGGGAATGATGTGCTGGGGACACTGCCCTCAGACATGCAGACCATCTTTTTTGCTTGTTCTTCTGCTGGAGCTTACGAAGACAGGCGTTTTCTTTCAATCCTGTCAATGTTTCTGTTACAAATGCCTGAAAAGTTGTAATCAGTGAAGTAACTTAGCAGTCAATTAGTAATAATGATTTCATCAAGAAGGATGTGACCATTGCTTCCAGGTTCTTAACAAGTTGTAGAGATGAGTCAAATCATTATGTCAGTGTGGCATTAATCTACAGCCCTGTCTTTGGAGTGATTACAATTTAATTAATATAAATTTTCATTTGCATTTAATGCACTTGACATAACCCTTGAAGAAGGGTTCTGGTGACAGATTACTTCGTTTCTTTTTCTGCCTGCCTCAGGAAGCAGCAGCAGCCAGGGTCTGAAGCCACAGCAGGCAGGACTGAGCAGGGCCTACTGCTTCATCCCATCATTTCTTTCCACTTGAATGCTGTAAACCCCAGTCCTAAAAACTTCTGGGTGAATGGCTTCCTGGTCATTGCTAAATCCCCATCCTTTCCAATGCAAATGCTTTGTGATACAACGGGACACTTAATGCTGTGAAGCAGCAAGGGGGTTCATTATACCCAGGAGGAAGAAAATGATGCCTAAATGTTTGGGTTTAAGCTTATAATGTGCAGGTATTATTACAGCATGGGGGTCATGACAGACAGCTTTTGAATGGGTTCAGCTCAGGATCTGTCAGCTCACTGGGGCATTTGCTAGAAGGCAGATCTATAATGCCCACAGAAATGTTGACAGATTCCGTGTTTACTTATGGGCTAAGGTGACGGTCCAGTAGGAACAAATTATTTACAATACTTCTGCTTTGGGGTTTCAGTTTCTGTAAGACTGAAAGGAAAATAGCTGGCAGGAAGCATTTCCTAACCTCTCACGTTAACCTTCAGTTGACTTTGTTGGCTTTTCATTTACACATGGTGAGTGGTTGGTTTGGTGTGAGCATCAGAACTTTGAATTAGATTATTTTCAAAAGCAGTAACTGTGCTTTCTAGAGAAGGCTCCTAAGCAGATATAACAGAAAGTTGATTAAAAGCAGGGATTTCAGAATTACGGGAATTGATTTGTACTGAAGCAAAGTGATTTCTTAAAAAATTAAAATATGTTGAGAAAATTTAATTTGCATTTGCAAACACGTTAGATGAGAATACCAACTAGAAGAGCAATGACGAAAGAAATGCCAAATCTGCATGGTATTGCAAAGTCAGGGCAAGCCACTCATGTTTGCACATTTCTGTAAATTGGGCATTCTTCCTTTTTGCTTTCCAACACTGAGAATAAACTACTGAATTTCTTCTGGTTCCAACATCTCTTGCAAGTAATAATGTTATTGAAGGGGAACTCTAATTACTCTTGACTTCAAATCTCATTTCCTGCACCTGGATTACCTATGGAGTTACCTGGATTGGTTACTAAGAGAGCTGTCAGTTTAACTGAAGTTGGGGTTTAGGCCAAATATGGCTTCCATATGCAAGAAAATAAGCAGAAATGTCATTCTGTGTAAATCTTATGTGTTTATTACACCTTAGTGATATGTGGGCACATTAACAAGTTGCTGTGAAGTAAACTAGCATGTGAATTTACAGTGCATGAGTGGAGCACTGCTCTTAGGAATGTAGCAGCAGACACCGAATTTGTCACCCCTGAATGCTGACGTGATGAACATTCAGGCTGCAGTCTATTCTCTGGTGCTTTATTCATGTCTCCTTACAGAAAACAAGCCCCTCAGTTAGACTTGCAAGTAGTTGAAGTTAAAAGCCCAGTGGGGGACACTCTGTCAGCATCTTTACAAGGACTCACTGACAATGTGATATTGATCACATGTGATGTGAGTATTAAATGCACTAAATTTAAATGGTGTCTTCCATGTCAAAGTGATAGCTATTCTTTAAAGACAATAAGAAGATTTGCACAGGTATTTAGCCTGTTACTACCTTAGCACCTTCTGGTGATGTTCTCACTTTCTTGCAGCTTCCCGCACCTGTTACCACAGAGTGGGTAGAGGCACAACCCAGGTGGCTGAATGGAAGAAACTTACATCCTCTATTTCCCAGTTGCTTGTACTGGAGAGTGGCCCTTAAATAAACCAAAGCAAATACCTTTATGGATGTGCATATTGCATTTTCTTCAGGTGGTCTTTAATTTTCAACAATAACTGCTTAGATTAAACCAAGCACTTTTGATTTTAAAATACTACTTGGAGAAGGCTTCTCTGGATTTATTTGTCTTCGATTTACACTTCTTTTAAAATGGTGCAATTTTCAAACATAGGAAAAAAATAAAAACAAATTTAGATTACCGTCATTAAATCAGTGGAAATACTGGGCGAATATTCCAGATCTTTTATGCCTGCTCGTACAGCTGGTTTTAGGCTAATGCCCTTGGGCTGAGCTAAGTAATTAACCAAACTGCTTAATTTAAACTCTTGCAGGTAATAGAAAAACCATGAGCAATACATGCTATCTCTTTTCATTTGTGATATGGTATTGTATCAAATACATAGCGCCATCTGTCTATATTTATTTTTCAGAATTTAAAGGAAAAGTTAAAATAAATTTGATGTAAATATATGTAACATGGTTAAAGATGGTAAGAAAACCGCTGCATTTAGTAGACTCTAAGACCTGGGGATTCCTCCTTCCCAGCTCTTGAAGCCCAGCCAGGTCCAGGTCTCTCCATCCCTGTCTGATGGATGTGACTGCTGAAGTTCCTGTTTGCAGTTTGGCTGTGGTGAGGCTCAGGACATCTTCCAGAGAGGTGCACACGTGCATTAAGAGGACATTGCTGCAGCTGCCCACACAGCCAGCCACCGACAGCCCTGCCTTGGTAGCACTGCCGTGTAGCGCTGCCACAACTCACCTGCAACATCCTACAGGTAGCCAGGTTTTGATCCTCCTCCTTATGTTCACTGTCAAATAGATGCAAGGGCTTGCACCCTTCACAAGTGTCCTCATGCTCCCAGACCCTTCAAATATTAGCAAAGGCTCTCGGTCTGTCCAGTACCCGTGCTTGCACCCTGGACCTCTCATGCAGCCATCAGCACAGAGCTTGGGTTGTTTCCCATGCAGGTCTCCTGCTGTCCAGCTGGGAGTTTGCTAATGAGCTACACATGCACTCAGGATTAAATTCACTGGGAAAAACAAACACACACAGGTGTTTTCAGTTACTGGCACGTAAACCTAGGGCGCTGTGACCCACCATCAGCCTCTGAGCTCTGCCATCTAGCTCTACGAGCCCCTATGATCTGCAGACCCTTTTGGATGAAGAAGTCGCTATCACGTTCTGCGTATCCCCCGTGTGAGAATGTGAACACTGAGAATAATCAGCATGTCAGCTGAAGGGTATTGCCCTGACAGTGTGAGCTCTATCTGATCCATAGGGAGAGTGGCTCTATTGAATGCAAGCCTTCAAGGGTGCTACAGAGATAGAAATCCAGATACTGATTTATTTATCAGTTATTGGGCCTTTCATTTTTAAAATTAAGCAAGAAACCTTTTCAGTCTTTACAACTGCCTCTGGGAGATGAAAACCCTTGCAGATTGTAAGGTGAAGTGAATCGTACTGAAGAATGAAGTAGTCTTTCAAAAGATTAAAGAAATACTGCAGATAAATATTTCAGATAAAAATGTAATCATAGCATAAATTAACAGGTTGATAGTGTAGTTAGAGATAGTGAAAAGATGCTAGTATTGGAAAAGCTGTCTTTGCTAGCTGAAGCTGTTCATAATCTCCTTTAACTATGAAGATGCTTTGCATTCTCTCTCCTACCTTATTTATTTACTACATACCTTGCTTAGCACAAGGGGTATCTTAAATTATTTCTGTTAATACCTGTACCATCTTTAAAGAAACTACCAATGCCATGAGTCAGGAAAAATAAAACTGTGAAGCATAATGTCAAGTTCTGGCAAAACATCCAGAAAGACCTAACCTAACCTAAAAAGAAGCAAAGGGAACTGAGTCAAGTAAGCCTGTGTATTCTAAAGCTTTTTCCAAAACTCATCAGATAACTACTTTCTATTTGGACTTGTGGATAAGAATGTCTAATACTTCAACTCACAGATTATTATTTTTCCCCTTCAGTATAAGGAAAAGATTTTCTCTCTCTTAAATAGAAATGGTCCAGAATTAAAATAATTGCATATTGTAAAAATACTTGTAGAGTAGTTCCCAACCTGACTGCATTTTTGCACAGTTATTTGATTTTGCAAGTAAATTTCTTTTTTTAATTTGTGTTTGGAACATCATTTATGGAACTTGAGATATGTGATCTATGTGATAGTTAGTTTGGACATTGGTGTAAGCATTTTTTTACATAGGTTTTTCCATTTGAAATCTGCTTTCAGTTTACTACATTACAAACAAATAAAATTACAACATTATTTCTTGACTTTCAGCAATAGGCATGCTGTTGCAGATGAAGAGGTGGAGGTGGTCCTTTGCATTTTTTTTCCTATCTTGGCAGGTGTCCTTAATTTTACTCTCCAATTTATTTTGTGTTGTTCTGTCCTTAGGAACATGCATGTGTTTTAAATAGAAAATAATCTGTGTAATCTCTGCTGGGGAATTCCCCTTGCCCTTTTGCTTTACAACCTTGTACAAATGTAATTAGCTGTGTTCCAAGAAAAAGCTGCATTCAAATTTGTTTATTCATGAGAAGCCAAGAGCAAGATAATCTGTTAAAACTTTATTTTAATGAAATGCAACAGAACTGTGCATTACAGGCAATATGCTTTTATAAGAGTACAAGGTTAAGATGTTTTGCTGGTCTGCTGAGCGAGATGCTGAAAAAGGGGAACAAATAAAAGCTTTGTTTAGTGTGTTAAAAATTCTAGTGTTACTGGAAGGTTAAACATGTATATGAATTATGCATTTGAAAAGGAGTGTCTATAAATAATTCCTAAAGAAGGAATCTGGATATGGTATACCTGGGTTTTGAGAATGCTTGCATACATTGCTGGGCAAAGAGATGAATATTTTATTTTGATGTACCACCAAGCTATACTTTTAGAGCATGGTCTTTGTGAGGTGTGCATCAATATCTAGAATTTGTAATTTGTCCCATGTGAGCTTTTCCATTTATTTTTCTCACAGTGAATTCAGTAAATTCATCTGTATTAAAGAAATTTGACATGTTTAGGGTACTGCCTGAGATTTTTGAGAGTTTACATTGATGGCTTTGAAGACATTTACTTAAAATGATTGGGGAGTAAAAAGTTATCCTTTGACACATCCTCTGTGAGTTCTTAGAGTTTGATTTCCTGTGGAATCTCATTATTTCTTTGATAATTATATGCCTAAAGCTGCATTTTTGAACCATTTTTGACTTACTAGTTTCTTATGAAAGGGAAGCCCATCAAAGTCCGTTACAAACTTGTTACAGCCTTATTAAACTTTCTTGTTTTTATTTTATTCCTCCTCTATCACTTGTTGGAGGCTCTGCACCTAAGTGTTTCTGTCGATGCTCTCTAGATAACTGGTAAATTTGAATGACACATCTGTTGTCACATCTGACGTCTGTTTCTTTTCATTGTGTCTTCAGTATGTGAGACTTCATATTCTGAGTTCTACGTGGAGATGTACCTGCTGGTGGTCACGTGAGAAACATTTCCAGTTTGGTGACATTGAGGAGAGAGGCTCTAGATTTCTGTTCTAGTGAACGTTGAATGATTCTTACCAATGACTTCTTTTAATCCTGAAGTTCCACTGGGAGCTGTAGCAGCAAGCTAAAATACCATCTTGACTTGGAGATCTGTGTGATCTTGCAGATGTGGTCCCATATGATCTATATGGTCAAAAGTAAGAGACGGGTGGTGATGAATGCAGTCCACATATGGTATGGTAGCTCAGTCTCTGTCACAGGGCATGGACTGAACAAGTCTTATAATCAGCACAATTTCCCAGCACTTACAGAGTGATCAAAACTTCAGGTGGCTGCGTGTGCCATTGCAGGAATGTGTCATGAGAAGAAAAACAAGAGATACATAGACTGAAGTTTAGGAGAAAGAAACAGGCAGAGTAGCCTGGATTTATATTGCATGTGGTGTAATCCAAAAGTACATCAAAAACAGGGAGTGTCTTACCTTGCTTCTTGGAATCACTTTTGACTGTCAGCTTCCATGTGGGATATATATACACACATACATATGTAAATATATAAACTGCCATGTCTTGGTACAGCTTGGAGAGGGTGAAGTTGTTGACAGTGGGTTTGCCAGCTAATTTGGACTAGATTTAATCTAATAAAGGTTTCCCTCTCCCATGTTCTTGTTTTTAATCTTCAAGAGGAGAATTGAGCTCTTCAAGGAAGATTAAGGTGAATAAACTAAAGGGTATAATGACCTTAAGAGCTTGTCAATCCCCTATGTACGAACTCTTATTCAAAAGAGACTCTTTGGGTTGTGGGCACATACCTACAGCAGTGTTTGCAGCAGGTGATGTTACCCCTTTTAGCTGCTTTTCACAGCCACCTTGTCAAGTAAAAAAAAGTCATCGGAGACAAACATGCACGTGACTTCCCATCAATCCACTGCAAATCCCAGCAGCTTCGTTAAAGCTGCCCACACAGTTGGGATTTACAGTGACTCCAAACTTTGCTGAGAGGCAGGTGTGCTTCATTTGGGTGGCTCTGTGAGTGAGTGTAATAATCTTGAAAAGACAACTTCAGGTGATAAAAGGCCACTTCTCAGTAAACACACCGACATAAGGATTTAATGTGTTTCTAATTTTAGCATATGGACTTGATGTATTTAGTTGATTGATGTTTAATTCCTGAACATGCCTTCTGAGAGATGACCTAAATCTTTCTAGAATTATAAATAATAGCTGGAATGTTTTAATGTTTCAGGAGGGTTTGAATACAAAAAAAAAAAAAGAAAATATTTGTTCCAGCTGTGAATTCCTGAGAGTGAAAGTGCAGTCTGTTGTAAGATACCAAATTAGGATACTCCTTTGACATTACAGAATCATAAATTACATTCAGTCTGAAGAAGTGTTTTGATTCTGAGAACATTAGTTATCTAAATATGTGTATTAGTTAGCTAGTTAGACTTGCTGGTCTATTTCAAAGTATTTCTGTTGTCTTTGGACACACTTGAATTGTGAAAGTTTAACCATTTTTAATCTTCAGTTTGATAGTCCTTACAGTTCTAGGAAGTCATCTTGTTTAATTTTGTTAAATGAGAAACTGGTAGCACTTACAATTAAGATTGCTTAATACTTTCCATTTAGGGATTGTGTTTTCAGTTTCTTGTACATGCCAGACTTCAGTTCTTCCAACTGGAATATTCTATCTGCCTCAAGCTGTTTTGTTGGGGTTTCTTTAAACAACTTTGACAAAAATGCTTTAGCCATCTCTAAATCAAGCTAGAAATGGAACGTGATTCTACTCAGATTAAAGTTTGTTTTACCAAAGAGTACAGTTAAGGAACTCAAGAACCATCCATATTTTTCCAAGCCTTGTTAAAATATTCACATTTAGTTTCTTCATCTGGAGTATTTAGAGTTCAGCTGCTCCATTCTCCAGAGCTGTGCATGCTGAGCAGGCGTGATCACGCACCCCAGGTTGGGCGGAGCTGAGCGAGGTGTTTCATGTTGCTTGATTCTGTTGTGGCACAAGGCTGGAGAATGGGAAGCAGTGTCTGTTCAGCTACCTCCCAACTGATAAATGTTTAACTTACATTCTTCAAATGTGGTTCTGTTACACAGGACCCTGCATGTTTTCAGAAAAATTCTCATGCTGGTAATGTGTTCCTTAGTGATAAATAGTTTATATTTGACTAAAAATTGTACCTCTGCCTCCTTTTATTAGGGCTGCCTCTGCTGCAGTTAATTTACAAGTGTTTGCACTTTTAAGCCAACAGCCATGGCATATGACATCCTTAGGTTGAATTTCTGCTGTGAATTGCAGCAGCTGCAATTTCCAGGGCCTCAGCTTTCTGGATTAAAGGATTAGAAGGGGAGCTTGCACCTATTTAGAGCAGCTGAGGAGCAGTAAGCCCAACTACATGAAGTAAAGATTGAACTGAAATTTAATCAGAGCCAGTCTGAAGACAAACAGCCAAACAATTCTTTGGAAGTTTCCTGCACGGAGAAAGAAGGCTCCTGCAGTGTAAGGCCAGTTGGTGCAGGCCGGAACAACTAATGGTGATGGGGTTTGTGGGTTTCTTAATGAAAGTTAGTATAAGCTTAATCACTTTGCTACTCCCTCCCGGTCACTTGACTTTTTCACTCTTGAACTCCTTCTCTGACATATTACAAAAGCACTTTGTCAGTTTGCGATCCTTGAAGAAGATCAGCCTCCCTTTTTATTGCTTCCTTCTTTTGTTGCAAAGTAGTTCTGTACTACTACTCTTGTTGAAATGAATCAGTGGTTTGTTTATCTTGGCATTTCCAGTCTACTGAGTACAGCAAAGGTTTTAGTGAGTTCTGCTTTATTTTAAAGTCATAAGTAACGATTACAGTTCCAAGATTTGAATTTACAAATAGCCAAATTACTAATTTTTTCCTTAGTTATTCTCTGTCTGTCTCTAGTTTAAAATACTGAATCGGTATTGTAGTTGCAATTTGTGAATTAAATATACTGTGGGCATAGTCGATCCTCATCTCTACCTGTTTGTGCTTATGCACTGCTCCAGTGTTATCTCACTGTATTGCTTTCCAGCAGGGCAGCCTGTGCATGCTAAACATACTTCTGCTCAGTATTGTGTTTCATCTTTTTTTTTTTTCCGTGTGCAGTAAGTGACGCAGAAGCTTTCTGCCGAGGGCGGATGTGCCCTGGGGTCAGGGAGGGGCAGTGGCTCGCTCCCAGTCTGCTCCTGGCTAGCAGGAAGCCTCACCCTCAGGTGCTGGGACTACAGCATCAGTCCTGGCATGACCTACTGCCTTTAAAACAATGCCTGGCTTCTTTCTTCATTCTTGCTCCTTGCGAAGAAATGACAATTGAACAATTAAGGCACAAAGCAGAGAGGGTTTAGCAAATCATGAACTGTTTTTAATTTGCCTTATTAAGCTGCTGTTAACTGCTTAAAGCCATCTGCTTAAAAATAATTTGCACATCTTAAGTTTGCTCTAGAGAGCAGGTAGACCTTCATTAGAACAGGCTTCATTATTAATGTTATCTTTAGGGGGCTTTCAGTTGTTGTGGGAAGCATGCTACTGCTCACTGAACCAAACTTTCCCTTTAAACAAAAGGAAGTGGCACATGTTGGTAACTTGCAGTATGTGGCCATAACCATATTCTTGGGAACCACTGCCATTCACGTGGAAAGTGGCTTGCTGTGGAGGAAGTTACTTACAGATATTAGGTTGGTCTGCATATGAGAAATGAGAATGAGCTGTGTGAATGCATAGTATCCCTGTTATCTACAACCAATGCCAAAAATTAGTCGTGGAGAGAAAGAACAGCCAGATCCATCTCAGTGCCTCACCTGTCATTGAGGAGGGGGATCCTTGTTGCCTATGCCTCAAAGAGCTGTTTGCGGAAAAAAAAGTTTATTTGTCTCTCCAGCTTCGTAAAGAAACAATTTCACTCACAGACAACAGATCACCAGAGCGCCGCAGACCCTCCCTCCTCTCTGGGGCTGAGATCCAGTGGCATTTCAGTGAGACTGTGTGCGCCCTCTGACCTCCTGCTGCTGCGGTTTAGTGCTGTCCTGCGTCTTGTCAGGGGAGACTGTGTCAGCAGTGAGCTCATGGATTGCTGATACCAATAAGATCATTTGGAGTGAAACTATATTTAGGAATATTAGCTAATGATGGTGTGAGGTTTTAAAAGAAGGTCCCCCTCTCAGTCTGTGGGAAAGGAATAGGTCTGGTTTTTGGCATATTAGCCGAGATGCAATATGTGACTAAGTATAGATCTTTTATCAGTACATTAAAAACTCATCAAAGTATTGCTCTGAGATTGATTGTTGTTCATTGAGGGTTTATTGTTTACAGTTGAGTGCTGTTTATTAAGAAGATAAATGCCAATATTTAACAGGATGTAAATCTTTCGTGGTAGCTGAGCAAAACGGTTGCTATGAACTTGAAATATCATTGTCTTTCTATTAAGGTTTTATTTGTCTCTTTTTGGCAAGGAGAATCCTTACAAACAGACCAACTGCACAGGCTTGCACAAAATATGCTTTCAAGTGTGACAAACCAGAAAAAATACAGGGTTTCTTGTAATTGCTTTTGATTGCAATAGTTGAAGATACTCTTTCCAACTGCAGCTACTGTGTCTTTCAGTTTAAAAATAATTCCAAAGCAATCCTTGACTGGAATCCTTTTATGTTTGCCCAGTCATCTGGGCCTACATTTGAAAAAAATGGAGAATGAAGAAAATACCTGCATTTGTCTTGATTTGAAGGAACAAATGTTCTAAAAATGTATACATTGAACGGAATACGTGGCTTCCGCCACATTTGTTGTGCTATCATACTTCTCGTCTTTTTGCTATATTTGTCTTAATCTGGAATTAATTCTACTTCAGGATTTCACTGTAAAAATAAAAATAAAAACCTTTACGTGACAAAGAGCTAATAAAATGATTTTTGTAGATCAAATATGTGAAAAACCATCCATTTTTAAATGTTCAAAATGCTTATAAACATTTAAACTTACTGCTTACCTTCTCAGTTGTTTACTGAGGAGAGTACTCAGTGCCAAGATGCTATTGTAAGCTCAGTTATTGAAATCACAAGTTGTTGCTTTTTAGTACTCTGGATTGACGTGTAAGGTTAGGGCCAGTTTGAAAATATCAGTATATTTTATGTGTGAAACATTTTTCTGAGCAAAACATTTTGAGTTGAGCTGAGTTAAACCTTTGAATCCATCTGAGCTATAGCTTAAATAGCGGGAGAAAGTGATAACCACCGTGGACCTTCTGATAAGTTTGGGTAGGGAGCTTTTTGTTTTTAGGAGAGAATGATACGCGATGACCCAAATCTACAGTTTTCACCAGTGATATATTTGCTAAGGAATCTTGGGAAGTATTTCTTTAGCATTTCCACTCTAGGTGAGAGAAAGTTGTCAAAGACTCACAATCTGTCACAAACTATGTTTTAAGTCATTTCTACTTATAGTTCTTATAAAATGCAGCAATTTCTGCTTTAGCAACACCATCAGACACTAGCAGAACACCTGAAGAAGACTTTGCCAGGGCGCAGTTAATGCAGATGCAGAAGTTGAAAAACTCGCTGCGTTTAAACCTCAGTTCAGCCGCTGCATTTGCCTCCTTTTCACTTCTATCGCTTTTCGCTTCCATCCTCTTTTGGCTATTTTTGTGGATGGGGAGGGGACAGGGACATAAAGACAGCTGTATCTCGATGCAGCCAGCTCCCTTGAAATAGCATCGTATGTTCCCACCAGAAATATTTCGTATGTCCCTTTCCTGCTGCTGAAGAGAAGGAACAGGATCAGTTTGCCTTTTCTGACAGGTCTTCCCTCTGGTCCAGCTGTGAAAGGCATCAGCTGGGGAGTGGAGTAGCCCGCTGCTGAGTGAGAGAGGAGCCTTGAAAATTCTTGGCAGGTCAGAGCTGGAGTGAGGTATGCAAAAAAGGAGTAAGGAAAACACTGCTGCTGGGTGTTGCAAGGCCTTTGAAAGGCCTTAGTTTCTTACTATGTGCTTCTCTACTTGCTGAGTGGGAGGAGGGTCTGAATCTGAGAGACTTGAGCAGCCCTGTTCTCTGCACAAAGAAGGTGCAAAAAAGGCTGTCTAGGGGATGGCTCTGAGTCCTGTCTTCTGGTTACTATGTTCTCTATCCTCTTGTCTAAGATGAGAAGCAATGCGGAGGAGAAGAGCTACTGACAGAAGAAAAGGACAGTTCTCAAATAACTGCCTGAAGAAGTAGATGTGAAATGGGACATGTTGCTGATAACTGATGTTTGAAACACACCTGGAATGTGAATTTCTCTGTTTTAGAAATAAACCTTTTCCACTCATCTTCCTGCTCTTTCCTGTCCCAAACCCAGCTGGAGCTACTACAAGATGAACCCTGCTGAGGGTTCCACAGCCTGTCCTTGTTGGGACCTGAGTGCACCTGTCAAGGAAATATGGCTGAGGATCATCCCTGACTCAAGTGACAGTGCTCAGCTTGGGAGGAGGCAGCAGCTTAACAGAAGTAGTTTTAAACTGTCTCTTGTGAAGTCAGTCCATGAGCAGTGCTGGCATGAGTTGTAGCTTTGAAGTCTTGGGATAGTTTGTGGTTTCTTAGGTTTTTTTTCTGAAAACCACAGACCCTTGCTTCTTGTGTCTGCTTAAGAATGTAATTGTACATTGAAGGAGTAATTTCTAGCCCTTTCGTTTGTGTAAGAGACTCATGACCCGAATGTCCTCTTGCAGCTCAGAGCGAGAAAGCTTATGAAAACTCATAATCGCTGAGTAACTGGGTGTGAAAAGGCAGTTGAGGAGATTCTGAGGTATGAGAGAAGGGCATGAAGTAATTTGCTTCAAGTTCACAACTTGAAATTAAATGGGAAAGCTAGAGGCTCTCCACTTGCTCTCCTTCCTTTGTTTAGAAATCCATTTTTAAGTAGCAGAGGAGCCAAGAGGCAGCTAGAAGAGTTAGGATAGCAGCATCTACCAGCTCTAACCTCCTACTCACATCTTCAGAGACGAGCAGACATGCTGCGGTCGGGTGGTGCTTGGAGGAAAAAAGAACAGAAGGAGAGTTCAACCTCTCTTTTACACCTTTATCCCAGAAGAACTGTGAATAATACCACTTTTTTGAGGTATTTTGTAAAAGGAAGTATCATATCTTTTCTTCACCCAGTAAAAGGGTACTTGCATGACTCAACCAGCCATGCTTAGGGCAGTGAATTTCTGGCATTGTGACAATGTTGGTGTTAAACATTTCCCTCGCCTAGCTTCGGGAATGCAAGACTGTTCTGGTGCCACTGTTTTGAGGGCTGTAACATTAGGAAAGAAAAGGTTATGTGTATTCTGGTTGGAGTCAGTTATTAAATCTCACAGAGTGCTGCTTTTTGAATGAAGGGTGTACTGAGTGCTTACCCTGGTCGGAACAGGAGCTCCAAGGCTGTCAGACCATCAGTAGGCTTTTTGTGGGGATGTGTGACAGTTCAGCCAAAGAGAAACATAAACAGTTCTCAAGTGGTCTGTCAGCACAGAGTAGCAGTGACACTACTTCTGAAAGGCAACCTCTGCAAGAAAAAAAAAAGGGAAAAAAGTGGACAAAAAAGAAATCTCTGTGTTAGGAGGTTCAGTTTATGTGCAGTGAAGCAGCCTTACCCTGTGGCACATGGCACAGCTCTGCATAGCTGCTCAGGCACAGTGGAACAGAGCAGGGCTTGTGTTGTACACTGCAAGGGCAGTTTGTTTCCCTTTTGACTGAAATAATTTCAATAAAAACGTTTAGTTTGAGGAATTCATTAGTCTGTTGAGTAACTACCCTGTTAGAAATAAAAATCTCCTGGAAAGATTGGATTCTGTATAGTTCATGGCAGTTTGTAGCCAGCCGCGTGACCTGGTTACATCCTGGATACAGAGGTCTTAGGAGGTTTTCTACATACTTTTTTTCACATATACCTTAAAAAACCCCAAAACCTAAACGCCCCAAACCCTAACAGCAAAACTGTTAGGTTCTTTGGAATGAACTAAAAACAGAGTTTAAAGTACATTTTTGATATGAAGGATAGCCTGTGCAGAATGACAAATAGGGAACACATACAGAAGGTTCTATGCCTATGATGTAAGTTTGGAGGGGAAAGAGTGCAGTGCAGCTTTGTCCTGCTAAACAGGCTAAAAATGTTTATAATTCTACAGCAGTAAGCCTTAAAAATATAAGTTTATGTTTTGAATAAATTTAAGGTGCTATTACACAACAACTTCAACGTTTTTTTGTTTTCTTCCCTCTTTCCCTTCTACAGATCACACATCCGTGGGCGGGCTGGGAGACAGTTTTTATGAATATTTATTGAAAGCCTGGCTTATGTCAGACAAGACGGACACGGAGGCAAGGAAAATGTACGACGATGCAATTGAGGTGATTATAATTCATTGAGTTTTCCAGTACAGTGGAACCATCTCTAATGATTTTAGAAAAATAAATTAAAAAACTAGGCAGAAAAACCACCACCAACCACAGGACTTGTTTTGATTATGTAAGTTTTAAGAAATCAAGTGATGAATAATACTAGCTTTCACTCTGAGTAGTTCAAAAAATATTATTGTGGAATACATGTGATGCAGATTATTGTGCTAAAAATAATCAGCTTGTCCCAAGTGGTATAATGTAAAAGCCCAATCTCTAATTTATTGGAAGGAGATCTAGCAACCTTGAGGTGTGTGCAGAACAATCAAGTCACTTTTTTCCAGTGTTGAGAATTCATCATTCTAGGACCTGAAGTCCCAAATTGTTTTATTTTTTACATTATTTTCTAAGGCATTTACATGTTGTATTCCATATTTATCTTGTAAAATGTAGTTCATATCAATTTCTTGCTCTGTGGTTCTTTTGTGATATGGTCTTACTCCCTGTGGCAGATCAAGGCGTGCTTCCCCAAGCAGGGCAGTACTGCAGGACGGTTCGATGGGATTTGGGGTGGGGGCCTTTCTGTGGTGGCTCTGAGCTTTCTGCTGCCCAGCTCTTACTTACCCAGTTTCCCCGTTCTCTGAGCGTCATCTCATTGCCCATTATGGTGCCCATTATGCCACCATTCCTCTGCTAGAGTTAGGACACGTAGAGAGTAACTGAGCTGGTTTGAGCCACGTGAGCTGTGGTCCCACCAGCAGCAGGGACTGTGTAGTCTTGTCCACTTGCAGATGTGTGCTTGGTGCCTAATGTGTTCCATGCTCTGTGCATGCCCTGTTGCTTTCAACATAAGTTTTTAAAGCCTAATTTTAGTGCAGTCTGACTTCTAAAGGAAAACACCTGTTCCTGGAGTTCTCAAAATTCACATTTTTAAAGATATATAGTTACAGTTCTGGTACAAAATTACTTTGAAGCTGTAATATGTCTTATTCCTGGCCTGACTCTGATTACATTTGACTTCCAGCTGCTTTGACTTTTTCCTTCTCTACATTGTTTTAAAGGGTTATCTACACCATGTAGCTGGTTACTATCAAATGTACAATAGGCATTCTCTCCTGAAGGAAAAATGCCTTTTTTTTTTTTTTTTTGGTCTCACAATATAAAACAGATTTTGAATTATTTCTTAAGCTTTTTTCTATATAATTTCCAGTGTCTTCAGTATGGAGACAGCAATGTAAGCATTCTTCTAATGTGATTCTTCTGATTCCTTCTCGATTTTTCTCCTCTTCAGCCAGCCAGGAGCTGTTTGCAGTCTTAACCTTTGCCTCACACCATCATCCACTTTCCAGCTGCTTTATTCTGAAGCTGGTTATAGTCTCTTTGATTTACTGCTTTCCTACTACTGTGATTTACATTCCTGATTCCTCAATGTTTGACCTTACACTTATCTCTATTACACCACATTGTTCAGGCAAAACCTGCTATGTCACCTGTTCTGAGTGATTTTACAGAACTGACTTTTTCTTTATCATTATCTATAGTTCCATCAATTTTTTGTGTCATCTGCAATTTTTTTCTAGCATTTTTCTTGAAGATCATTGTCAGAAATATTGCCCAGTGTTGAATAAAGTATCTATGCAGAGTCTTCATGGGATAAGGATTTTTTCACAATTTTTCTTTTTTTTACTTTGAACTGTTCTACCAAACCAGCTTTTAATCCACTTCATATGTGCTGCCTTGAATTTGTTTAGGACTAATATTTTGTAAAATGCCAAGAAATTCCCAAAATCCCTAATATTCCTACTATCAGTGCACACATATCAATCAAACATTTATTTTTGAAACCACATCATTAGTTTTATATGATTGTTGTATTAACTTTTTAAACTACTGATAAAGCATTGTCTGTTTTCCAGTGCTTTTGAACTTCCTTAGTTTTCCAGGGTTTTTTAAATTCTACTTTACTAGTTCAAAACATTAGTTGTGTATTTTTAATAGGCTAAAATACAGTTCATTGGGTCCTGTGAGTTTAAAAATGTTTAGCAGTTTATATCTAGCATCCATTGTGGTTACTGTTGAAATATTTTACTCTGCTTCTTAAACTGTGAGCACTTCAAAATTAGAGGAAATAAACTCTCCTATTCATCATCTTCCCTGCAAACCATCTTGCAAATGTTTTCTATGGGCAAATATGAATGGAGACAGAGCAAAGCAAATTTGGGACCAGGTTGAGAGCACACTGTGGATAGGAGGAAGGAAAAGCCGAGCTGGCCCTGCTTTATGTGTGAAAAGACCTGCAGTCCAAGCATCAGAGGGTTCCTTCAGCTTTTACTCAGCTAAACTCACCCTGTACATTTGAGTCTGCATGAAACGTACTGATTTATGCGCTGTGGAACATACTCTGTTTCAGGGTTTGTGTCTCTCCCACATCCTACTTGACATTGAAAGACATGGACAAAGAGTCATTAAGTAGGATTTGCTTTGCATAACTGCAATTTGAATTTTTATTTAAAATATTTTAGGAGGCCATTCCCTTACCATTCCCGTCCCTTACTTTACCATTCCCTTACCATTCTTTCCTTCTTGCCTATAATACAGGTTTTCCTCTGTAACTAACACTTTTTATTCTTTGTTTTTTCAAAATGTGGAGCAGAAGCTCTTTGCATCATTTATGCAAGCAGAAGGGGAAAGGTGTAGCATGCATTCCTCCCACTCACAGCCCAGAGCTGGAAATGTTCTCAGCACCCACCAGTCTAAAAGAATGTCTCTGTCCAGCCACACTTCACTCCCTTATCTTACTACAGCAGGGTGAGTGGAAGATGGACAACATAACCTCACTCCTAAGTCTCGCAGTAGACAGTGATATCTCATTCCTTGGAGCTATCACGGGGAAGAAAAATGCAGCATCTGTTCTTCAGATGTCATGGTTTCTGATCCATGGTGTATGAAGTCTTATCCAGGTCACCACATAGATCCTAACATGGATACAAACAAGTTGCATATCCATAACTCCTCTGTATATAACGTGGGTGCAGTCTTCCCCTCTAAAGGACGCTTCATTGCCATGTCCTACTGTGTAAATTCACAGCTGTGATAAAAGCTGAAATTGTGAAACATGCTGGGAATTTTTTGTGGCGATAAAAATTGAGAATGGGCCTCTTAACTTTGTTTTGAACATCATCATGTGGGCCTTCCAGCTAGTCTGGTTTCAAGTGTCTTTTCTCTTTCTCACATCAGCTGGAGGATAGGTAAGCTTCCTTTTGATCTGCTGCCTTGAGTAGTCTAATCTGTTAGGCTCATAAATTTGATCCTCACTCTTTCTTACTGCACAGCATTAGGTAGCTAAAAGAAGGATTCAGCAGTGTGCTTGACTGTCACAACATAGCAAGTACTGCTGCAAGACAGCTCAGAAAATGCTATTTTTTGTAGTCATAAAAAGCACATGAACTTCAGATAGAGAACATTAAGTTTTTGCATAGAATCACAGAATATCCTGAATCGCAAGGGACCCTCAGGAATCATCGAGTCCAGCTCCTGGCCCTGCACAGGACACCCCAACAGTCACACCATGTGCCTGAGTGTTGTCAAAACACTTCCTGAACTCTGTCAGGCTTGGTGCTGTGACCATTTCCCTGGGGAGCCTGTTCCAGTGCCCAACTATCCTCTGGGTGAAGAACCTTTTCCTGCTATCCAACCTAAACCTCCCCTGCCACAGCTTCAGGCCATTCCCTCAGATCCTGTCACTGGTCACAAGAGTGAAGAGGTCAGTGGCTTTCCCTCCTCTTCCCTTCGTGAGGATGTTGAAGACTGCACTGAGGTCTCCCCTCAGTCTCTTCTCTAGGCTGAATAAACCAAGTGACCTCAGCCACCCCTATGTTTCAGGCATTTCACAGACTAAGGAAGCTTCTTCCATTAGTGAATCTCTTAGTGGATGTGAACTAAATCTTTTCTTTGGGAGTTGGGGTATGCATGTCCACTCTGGTACGTGTGTACTCCTTGTAGTCCAGCTGAATTTCATTGCTTTGCAGTACCTATTGCAGTGCTCTGTGGCCCCAGCCATCCAGCCCAAGATGCAAATGCCACATCTATCCCAACCTGCACGAACTTTTCTTATCCACTAGGCAGTGCTCCCAACAATGCCCAGCTGTCCCTTGTTAATTACTGTAAATATTAATTGTCATTTTTCTGCAGTTGGCAGGCAGTGGGTTGTTGAACGATAAAGTATTTCGAGAGAGTTGCATTTATTTTCTTCTTGAGATGCTTCCTTTGTGACTCTCAGAATCTAACCTAGTAATTAAGTAGCTGATGGAACTTGATTTTCAGATTTCAAAAACTACCCCTTCTACCAGGAAGTTATTTTCAAGTTCAGAAGATGTGTTTTCTGCTCAGAAGAGGAGCATGTTGCACCTAGAACATGCTCTCCAGTCAAACCACAAAAGCAAGTCTAGAGTAGAGGAGTAGCTCATGGAGAAGTGTATAAATTTGGCCTTTGTTGGCTACCCTGGTGCTAACCACAACAATTTTGTCCCACTGGAAATGCTTCTGCAACCATTTACTCCTCAACAGTTAGGAAATTATGGGAAGATACAATGCAAAAGGAAATATCACTTAACATTTGGGAAAAAATGCTTTCCTCTAGGAAATAAATAATACATACGCTTTTGTGCCTTCTTGCTCTTCATAGTCAAAGTGACTTTCCTTCAAAGAGGACTCAACTTCTATGTACCATATGGTTGAAAAACATCAGTTTTGTCACAGTCTAGCAAAATGGAATCAACAGAGTTAATGCTCCAGGTCTTAGTATCCTTCTCAGTGGCAGTTTTCAGCAGATCCAGTATTTCCTGTACCAGTACTTTCAGAACAAATGAGGCTTGTACATTTAACCACACCAGGCTCCTTTAGCAGCAGAAGGCAGTCATCAATGCCAATTTGCATGATGGTTAGACAGCCATCCTGGCAGCTGTCAGAGGCTTACTGGTTTCTGCTCTGTCAGTTATTTCTGCGTTCTTCTCACTGGATCCTGCCATGAGCACAAACCTCAGATCTGTCAGTGGTATTAGTGAAGGAATTAACCCAACAGGAATGCAGACCAGCACTTCTCTTTCATTGCTTTCTCACTGTCTAATGCTAAACATAGTAAATACTGCAGTAGGTTGGTGGGAATTGTGATGCTCTCTGAAAGAGGCTTAAGCAAATGTTGTTCCATCTAGTTTGTGAACTTGGAAAGTTAGGTCAGCTATTCTCTTTCAAAGAGAAGGATGCCATTTATAAGTCACAAGCAACAACATATATTGGAACAAAAGTGCAAAAAAAAGAGCAGCAGTTGCCTCACATATAAAATAATAGTTTTTTGTGAACAGCTGCTCTAACACCCATCATTTGAGAATGTGCAATCAGAAAGTTGCTAGGGAGAAGCTAGAAAGGGGCTGGAGCATTCCCGTCACTTACTCTTAAAGACTGACTGAAGGTACAGATTTGCGTGTGTTGCTGACCAAAAGTTTCCAACATGGATGTGTTTTCTGAGTACTCACAGAGTGCACAGAGCAACAAATAGGTACTTCCCAGAGTTAACAGTTAGGCAATTACTGTTTGAGCCATAAAATAAGTGTGAATTCTCAACTAAAAGTACAGTGTTTTCTGTGCTGTGATTTTCCTATGTTAGATGTCATTAGCATTATTAGCAGTTAGGGTCTTTTTTTGTGTGCTTTGAAATTATATTCTTATAGCTGTTTGTTCCTGTAGTGCTCAGAAGTGAATTTAAAAGAAAATTATTTTTGTTTTGAAAACAGTACTTTGTTCTATAAAGGAATGTTAATATGTAAAACTTGGATGTGAAACAGCATTTGAAAGTTCTTTTAATCTCTTTATAGGCCATAGAAAAACATCTCATCAGAAAGTCCAATGGAGGACTGACCTTCATCGGGGAGTGGAAGAACGGGCATCTTGAAAGAAAGATGGGCCATTTGACCTGTTTTGCAGGGGGAATGTTTGCCCTTGGAGCAGATGGTTCCAGAGATGATAAAGCTGGACATTATTTGCAGCTTGGAGCTGAAATTGCACATACATGTCATGAGTCATATGACAGGACAAGTAAGACCTATTGTTAATTTAATCATTTCAATAGTTGGAATACAGCAACTGTTGTAATTCTTTTTAGGATTTGTTATGGACCTTGTCTAACACACACTGGTTTTATACCAGTATGAATTTCTAGTATTTGTGTATTTATTTCTGCTCTATATCATGGTGAGTAAATGTAAACCCAGACTTTATGGTTCCTTCATGCATATTTGTCCTTATTTTTGGATCAGTCAGCTAAGATAGGTTATATGGATACGGGGAGGAAGGAATTTGTGTGAACTCTTGTCCTCACAGATATGTAGGGAAGTTTCTCGTTTCATAGATACTGTTCTTACAGTTGAGTAGAGGGAAAAATTTGTAAATAGACTTTTTACTGGTTTTAGTAATAGTGCGTTGTGGGTAAGTACAATTAAACAAGAGAGATTGAAGACTACTGTGCAGACTGTGAGAAGGCCAAAGGCCTGGCTAGTGAGGAGGCACCATCAGACTTCACTGTTGGGCTGGAAGTTTCTCAAGGTCAGTCTTTTGGACCAGGATTATTTTACATCTTTAGCAGTGACCTTGATGCTTGAAGTTAAAGTGTACTGATTATGCTTAGGGTGGCCATAAAGTTGTAAGACATAATTAAAATGGAAGAGTCTCAGAATAGTAAGCAGGAAGATCTTGAGAACTGGACTATCAGAAATAAGTTCACTAGAAAAAGTCAGGCGCTCTTTGTCTGAATGTGAGATGAAAAATGTCCTGGTCTGTATCAGATGAAGAATTTTCAGCAGAGATTAGATAATATTAAGACTGCCTTAGAAGACATGTATAATTTGTCACCCAGAATACTCTGTATAAATCTGAATTTCAAGTAGAACAAATGCAGAGAAGGACCAACAGAATGAATAGAGCGACAGAGCTTTTATCTTACAGTGGGGAAAATATGAGAGATTGGCTTGCTCAGGCTAGAAAAATAGTACTGGAGAAAGGAACAAATTTATTGCCATCTCAAGGGGTAAACACTGAAGAGAAATAGTTATTTTAAGATATAAAATAACACAGTTGTAACAAGAGCAAGATTTTTAAGCTTGCTGTGAATAAATGTAGGTTGGAAATTGGAAATGGTTTTGCATAGCCGTCAGAGAAGTGAGCTTCTGAAATACCTTCCCAGTAGAAATAATGGTAACTAAAACTAAAGCAGTTTTAAGATGAAAATTCATGTATTTATTCTCAGGATTACATTGTATCATTGTATAGTTGCCTGTCTTTTAGAATAATTCAGTCACACAAGCAATAATTTTGTTTGGGGAGCGACAGCATTAAAAAAAGGAAAAGAAAAAAATACGAGTATGCTTAAGAAAAAAGGTAGGACATAGTAGCTGTTGTTGCATTCTGAAAAATTGCATTTAAATGTTTAATTTGACATTTAAAAATCAGCAATGTTGAATTTACAGTTGTTTGAGCAGACCTAATTTTATTCCCTCAGATGTTTATTCTGTACCCTACATAAGTCAAAAGATGGGGAGATAAAAGTTTTTATTACATATTTAATGACTGTATAAGAACACATGAGCAAGAAAGACTGAAAGCTGTACAGGCAGCTATAAATTTGCAATGCCCTCGTTTTCTTTTGTTCAGTCATGCAGTCCCAGGAATGTGGATTGTTTGTGTTTGGATGTTTTGGTTTTAATTTTCTTATTTTCAAAGAAAAATAAGAACTTATACATGCAAAATGTTAACTTCTCCATTATGTTTTAACAGCAGGGTTTGAGACATAATTGTACACTTTAATGACAGAACTGGCTGATGGCAGAAAAAGCATTTTTAAGAGGCCAGACAGTCATCCTGGTTCAGCTAACAGGTTTATGGTCCAGCAGGCAAAGAGGATTGCCTGATCTCTTTCTCCTATGGACTTGAGAGAACTTGCCCCATTTGGCATCTCCAGAGGACAGAGAAGGATGCTGAGACTGTGTGCAGGGGATAGGCAGCTCTTTCTTTAGATAAACCAGCAGAGCTGCCCTTTCCTGTGTCATCCCACGGTTGCTCATAATAAACTACAGTAGGTACCTGGTGATGTAATGCTTTAGTATGAAAATACTACTTTATGAAGCAACCTAAATTTCCATAGCTGAGCACGAGTCTCAGCAAAATTGAAACAGAATTTCACAGGATAAAAGTATTTCTGGAAAATGAGGGCATTGTATTGCCAACTGTCATCAACCTGTTGCACATATTTCAGGTTTGAATGCCTGTTAAAAAAATTGATGTTTCAGAAAGCTGGTTATTTCAGTGCTGACTAGTACAGAGAAGCTTGAAAGTCCTTGTAACTATTCCTGATGTATTTTTTGGGGATTATGTCCCAGTAGCAACTGGCATCACTGCCATGTAATTGAGAAGTTTATGCAGGGATGTAGTCTCTCTGATAATCTGAGTCACCTACCAATGTTCTCCAGGAATATCTGAGAGAAGACCTTAGACTCCAGAATCAGAGGTTGGAGAAGTGACTAGGTATGTTGTGAGAAGCTTGGGCCCTTGCCATGGCTCTATGAAAATCCCTGTAGATTCTGCTTAAGCTGAAGATGAGTCTGTAGCACTCCTCAAAGGATGCCTTTCTAATTCAACAACTGGAAGAAGCTGGTGGTCTTTGGAAGGTGAAGGCAGGGGGTGCAGTCATGGTTCTGGTCTGCCTCTGAGCAAGGGATTTGTGTTTCCAGGATCTATTGAACCAGACAGCATGAGACCCACCTCCCAAGGCTCTTCCCCTCTTCAGGAAGTTGGGAATGCATGTGGCACCCCTTAGAAACACTGAGGATTTGAAAAGGCTTATTGATGGTCAATGAGAAAACTTAACTGTAACCAGAATAGTCTTATGACGTGTAATCTGCACATGCCTTGGCTTCCTACCTACTCTACTATTTTTTTGTACCGTAACCTATCAATAGATTAATGCTGCAACCATCCTAAATCTCTCATCCTATGATAGGAGATTTCAGGATTTTCCTGCAGTCCAGTGTGCTCTCAGTTAGGAGAGAGGATTCAGAAAAACAAAGATAGGAGGCATGTTCTGATCTGTATGCCCATTTACCAGCACAAGAAATCATAATGCTGTCAGTGGGCACTGTTAAGGCTACCAAAGTACGGCTTCATGTGCTCATGGTGCAAGGTTTCTTGATGTTTAAGCTTATGTGAGTACTGCACAGTTTCTGGGACTAGTTCTTTGTTTTAGTGCTTAACGTGCACACTGAGAAACATGGCACAGGCGTAAAATAATTGGCAATGCAAAATCTGTAAATGGCAACAAGAAAGAAGTCCAATGAAATTGAAAGAATAGAAAGATCACTAACAAATCAATCTGAATAATCGGCTTTCACAGATGTTGTAGAGGTTAGATAAATAAGCAAAATTATCTGTTTAGATGGCAATGTGCGCTGATCTATAGCACACAGTATTTTTAGTACATTATACCATCCCTTATGCATAAGAATTTTCCTAGCCATTAGCTGATGGTGTATAAAGTATTGACTGACTACAGAGAGCTTATTTTAGGTTGAAATTTTTTGCACTTCTTTAAAGTTTCTTGACAAGAGCCATCCTCGGAATCGCAGTACAGCTTTAGCTGGTTTTTATGTGTGACAATTCTAGTGCAGAATAAGGCAGATGACTAAGATTTCAGTAGAGACATATGCAAGGCTATGAGTAGATGCTGTTTCTCTCCCAAGACTCTCAGTAAGCAGCTAAACAGGCAAAGCTGAGGAAACGAGAATAATTACATGTTTTTGTGAAAAGTATGAAATAGCAATGTATGTTTATGGAATGGCTCAGAGTCTCAAACAGAAGTATCTTGGAGGTTCTCTTCCTCCAATTTTGTGTGAGTTAGAGCCTAACAAGTATTATTATAATTATGAATCTTTTCTTACTTTCAGGAAATATATTATAAAGGAACATTTTAAATGTTATAAAGGATTATAAAAATTATAAAGGAATGTTAAAAATTTATTAATAAAGGAACATACAAAACATTAAACAATATTTTCAAAAATATTTCTAAAATTAGAAATACATTTATCTAAAAGTATACGGATTTGCCCTTTTTTTTGGCAGTGCTAAATACAGCTCTCATTGAAGTCAACTTTATGTCAGTTAAAATCTTTTAAAATGGTTCTAGTTTAGCTTTGCAGTTTTGCACTGGTGTGAAATTGTTTCTCATCTGCTCTCCCTGCTGAGACTATAGCCTGCCAGCGCTATTAATATGAAAATACCTGGATTGTATTGTGACCACTGTAGCATTGTAAAATGGCCTTAGATGGTTCTTGGCTTAGAAGAATGGCCCCTGAAAGGTACTGTGCCCGTAATAGCTTCTTTTCTTTAGTCAGCTGTTAGTAGAAGTGCTGTGATTAATTTCACATCCTTGGTTTCAGATAAGAATTCAGTGAAATCATCACAATATGCAGAGGTCACCCATCCTTGGGTAGTTTAATTTCTTGTAGTGCCCAATAGCATTAAGAGTAGATGTGAGTAAATAATTAAAGATTTAATGCACGAGCAGGCTACAAAGCAAGAGAAGACATCACAGTTTCTGTAGGTGGTGGATCACCAGAACTGCCTGAAATCCAGTTTCTTTGGTGGATAAGACTAACTGCTAACATGTTTCCCTGATTTCCAAAAGGCTTTTTCACAAGTGTTTTACTAAGGCCCATTAGGGTCATTAAACGGTTACTATCTAAGCAGCAAGTACCTACATGGAAGAAGAAAATGGGCATGATATAGAAAACAGGATAGAGGTAAATAGTCCACTCTTGCAATGGATAAATGCTGGTTAACCAGTGGTACTCAGATATATTTGATATATATTTACATATATGTGTATATAGGTATGTAAAATGTACACTGTATTTATACACATTATGTGTATCAGTGTATAGTATATTTCCATTTCGTATTTTGATATGTATTATATATAAATAAAACATATATATAAATGATCAGGAAAGGGCAGGAACAGTAAGGTAAGTGTGCTGATAGCAGCAAAAAAAAGTGCTACACAAGGACCTTATGAGGTTGAGTAATTGCGTAATATTACTAAATTAAAGCCAGTGTAGTTAAATGTAAAGTGAGGCACCTATGAAAAGATTATTCCTAACCTCACATATTAGATGATGAGTGTTAACTGACCATTGCAATTCAGGAAATTGCTCTTGAGATTATGAAAATGTTCAACTCAGTAGCACTCAGGAAAAACAAAATGAGGAAGAGCAAAATAGAAAATGTCATTGTGTCACTGTATTAATCTTGTCCGCAATTTTTTGCTGTATTCAGGCTGGTCCTCTCATTTTACAAAGGATATAGTAGAATTGGAAGAGTTGCAGAGAAAGGCAAGATTTACTAAAGGCATGGAACAGTTTCCATTCAAGGCACAACTAAATTGGATAGTATTATTCAGAGTGGAAAAGGAACATTCTTGGTGGGATTCAGCAGATTTGCGGAATCACATAGGGACTGGAGAGTGGTTCTCCATCAAAAAGGTATTAGAGATGTGGAACTCCTTAGCAGAGGTTGTTTTGGATGCTCAAGGCTTACCCAGATTTAAAGAAGCACCAGATAAGTACTTGGGAAATAGATCTATTAAGAGTTACTGACCACTTAAAAAGGTATGTCTAGTTTGGGAAAAGTCTTGAGCGCAGAAACATTAGAGGCTGGTAGAAAAGATGGGAATAGGTATCTTATATACTTGATGGGTGCTTCCACTTGCCCATCCATGTTTGATTTTGGCCATTGTTGGAGATGTTGTTCTGGAGCAGACAGAATTCCATCTGGTCTGCTATGACCATTCTTATTTTCAGAATTTTGGATAGGTAGAACTCTGTATCTAATCTCCTCCATTTTATAGTGAGATTTGTTTAATTTTTTAACTGAAACCGATAAAACTGGCCCATTTTGAAAGAAGTACAATAAACATTTCTTGATGGAGTTTCCCTTATCATTCATGTGGCTGAAGCAGAGTGATGCTTTTTCTTTTGGCATCTTGAGCCGTAGTCCCTTGAAAACAAAAAGGTTAAGGAACTTTTTTTGGAGATTTTCTGTTCATATTTTTCATTATAGTATTCTAAGGTTCCCCTTCCGGACCCGTGAGACCATTGTTAATGTGAACCTCTAGCCCGTAGGAATTACATGATTAATTGCTTTGATAATTTTTAAAGCTCGAGTGCAGCTTCAGAGTTCAGTGTCTTAAAAGTTCTCTGCCAAAACAAATGGTGGGGTGCAGCTGTAAATAAGAGTACATTGTTAATGTTAAATTTGAGGACTAATGTGCAGCTGTCTAATACAAAATATGTGTAATTGCAACTTCATATTATAGACAATTTTTCTACAGGTGTGTTGTTCTTATATGAGTAGTCTTCCAGGTGCTGGCACAGGGCCTTTACAGGTTCCTTTAAGGGCTTAAATAGTGAATCTCTTAGTTCAGAGATTTATTTTCAGGTGTAGTTAAGACTTCATTGCCCAGTTGTAAACCCTTTACTTGAAGATCACAGCATATCACTTAGAGCGGCCTGACAGCATGTCCTTAAACCAACAGTTTGGATAAAGATCCAGATTATTTGGGATGATGCTACTTAGTTTAGTTCCAAGATCTTTTCCTGCTGTGCTGGGTGGTATCAAAGGACATCAAAACCTGTGTTGACCCTTTTTTTTCTTTTTTCTTTGGCTTGTAAAGAACTGATGTTGGTCACTTCGATTTTATCCTGTAATTGAATGTGTTACTGTGTTTATATTCTTAGTGTTTCATTAGTTTTCAAGAGGATTACTGTAGTCCTGTCAAAATAGGTAGTTTTCTCACAGGAATTGGATAAATTATTCAAAAGAAAAATTATAGGGCTCAACAATAGGAAATATTTATGAGACTGCTTAACAACTAGCTAGTTTCTGGTTTTTTCACAAGCTTGGGATATAGCAGTCTCCTCCCCATCCTTCCTGCGAAGATTGGTATGAATTAAATTTTTTCTTACTTTTATTTTTTTCTTGTTGTTTGTTTCTTCTGCAGCACTAAAGCTGGGCCCAGAAGCATTCAAATTTGATGGTGGCGTGGAGGCAGTGGCAGTACGGCAAAATGAGAAGTATTACATCCTAAGGCCAGAGGTGATTGAGACCTACTGGTATATGTGGAGATTCACCCACGATCCCAAGTACAGGCAGTGGGGCTGGGAGGCAACACAGGTAACTGTATTAATCATCTGTTAATAATCTAATTTTGTGTACTTTTCCTTTGAAGCCACTTCAGTCTCATGGTACTGAAACACTTCAAGTGGTAATTGATTTTCACAGGTTCCTGTAAACTGGGTACATATGAGGGTGCGCATGGTTATTGCTGTTTGGCATCTGCTGAGTCAGATGCTCAGTTGAGAGGTGCATTCAGCATTGTACAGCTCATGAATTTTAGGCATGGAAACAGAACCCACTAGTCATGACTCCTGCTGTTATCAGTAGTCCACAGCCCCTGAGAGTTCCTCCACTTCCCTGCTATCGCTCCAGCAGTCTTTGGAAACAGCTCAAAGCCAGTTTCAGAGATGAGAATAAGCATTAAAGATAACAAGACAGTAATGAAATATTTTGACTACAGCCAAAGGAGACGAGGGAGGAGCAAAGGAAGAGACAAACCAGGAGCCTGGATAAGTTTATTCTCTGGCTGAAACCCAGTTTTGCTCCAGAAGCAAGAGACCAGGAAAAAGTAGGAAGAGATCTCTTGAGAGGCCTGTATTTATCAGGTGGAAGATAGTTAAGACAGGTTCAGAATATTTAGCCAAGCTCATTACTATCCATCCCTCAGCACAGCTGCAACCATGTAGAAGAGACCAAGTATTTTAAGGCTGTGACTTAGTGCAGTTTTGCCTTTTAGTCTGTTTTGTTCCAACCAGAATGATGTTATTCTGGAGACAGGTTCCACATTTGTAGCATTTGTATTCCAGAATGCATTACTGCTGTCTCTGAAACATCGAACACTGAGTCTCATCATCCCTCCTGCCCAAATGATGCATGTTTCTGATATGACAAAATTAATAACCTACGCCTTGCCTGTGTAGGTACTATAAATGCTTGCTGATCTAAAACCAGCTCCTTTCAGAAGCTATGGCTGGATGATCCAAGCTGAGGTCGGGTCCATTGTAATAGGTTAAAGTATTTACAAATGTAAAGATTTTCAGGCCAGGATTGGTCTCTTAAGCACACTGCAAAGCATGTGTTTTAATTGCATTTTGTTCAGTTTTCTCCATTTGCTTTCATTATCTTGGTCCCCATTAATGCTTTCAAAACAAACCCTTCCTTCCTCCTCCCCTGCCTCCAGTTTTCTCTGTGTGTGGGGTAGGATTTTATTTTATCCTTCTGTCAACCTTCATCGAAGTTGTAAATCAAGCAGCCCATGTGCTTAATTGCCTCTGTCCTTACAGACTGCCTTCTTCTGCTTGTTTCCTTGATGAAGGATTTCTTTATTGAACGTAGCCATAAAATACTTTTGACTTCTTCATAAATGGTTTTGCAAACCCATCTTTCCCACAATTAGGAATTTTCTTACCCCGCCATCATACTGACACAGAAGCTTGAAGCTTTTTGTTCCTCAGGGTTTTCTGTTCATTGCATATAGATAATAAGTTCTTGTGTTTATTCCTCACACCTACTCACTACTTTTCCTTCTTCCCTATCACACACAGCTCTGGCTGTGTTTATTCCATCATTTATAAATAGAGAAGAATCTGGTGTGACACGCAGACCAGCTGGCTTATTGCTATTGTACAACACTGTCTGAATTTGTCTTCCTTTTGCCTTCCAACCTCTGAAGCACACTTGGATTTATTATCTATATTTTTTGACAAAACTTAGGCACTTTAGGGCAAATGCTATGCTTTTTCCAAGGCCTGTTTTGTTACATGTCTCCGAACCCAGTGTCTGTGGGGGAGGAAACGGGAAGTTCAGTCTTACATTCCCTCAGTGATCATAAATCCCTGTGACAGGGTCTCTATCTCTTTCCTAATGAAAAAAAGGCTAATTCTCCCTAATACTATACTTAGCACTAGAGACAACATTCATCTCAATTGTATTGGGCCAGTCAAATTGGATGATGGTGTGCTGGAGGGCTGGCTGAAGTATTACAGAAATATGCATGAAAGATACTTAGGGTAAATACAGTAAATGACTAAAATCCTTTTCAGGCCAATTGTTTGAAAGTAGTAAGAGCCACCACTTCACAATAGGCATGTAAAGCCAATTGCTAATCTGAGCTGTGTGAATGAAGGGTGCAGCTATTTGCTGTGGACTTGTGTATCTCACCAAGTAGGATTGCACCACAGAGGCTGCTGAGTTCGTCAGAGCTTCTGCTAACAGTGACAATAATAGACAAGACCTGAAGCTTGGGCTAACTTCAGGCAGATTGAGGATTGATAGTAAGATGGAATGGAAAGACCTATAGCTCTCTGCCCTCATGAGACCTTACCTGCATCCAGATCTGGGGTCCTCAGCACAAGAAAGACATGGATCTGTCAGAGCAGGTTCCAGGAAGGGACACAAGTGTGATCCAAGGGTGGGAGCACCTCTCCTACAAAGGCTGAGAGAGCTGGGGTTGTTCAGCCTGGGGAAGGGAAGCCCCCAGGGAGAGCTCACTGCAGCCTTCTAGTACCTAAAGGGGGCTTATTAAAAGAAGAGAGATGGTGTTTTTATATGGGCGTATAGTGACAGGTCAAGAGGCAATGGTTTTAAACTGAAAGAGGACAGATTTACATTAGATGTTAGGAAGAAGTTCTTTACTGAGAGGCTGGTGAGGCACTGGAACAGGTTGCTCAGAGAAGCTGTGGATGTACGTGTTCAAGGCCAGGTTGGATGGAGCCCTGAGCAACCTGGTCTAGGGAGTGGCATCCCAGCCCATGGCAGTGAGGTTGCAACTAGATGATCTTTGAGGTCCTTTCCAACCTAAACCATTCTGTGATTCTACTTAGTGGAGTACAGTAGACAGAAAAGAGCCAGACATAGGTTGGAGGTAAAAGAAATACAGTTTCACAGTTTCATGGGTTAGAAACTGTAAGTACGACAGCTGGTGAAGAAACTGGCACAGTTTTTATGGGCATGTTGTTGGCACAGTCAAGAAAAGTCACATATGCCACAAAAAACACCCTCAGAGAAACTGAGGGAGCTGGGGTCCAATCTAGAGGCACATCAAATTTTATTTCTGAGGAACTTAGGTTTACATTGACCTCCATGTATGTTACGGGCACTGAAATTTCACGTTGCGTCACTTTTGAGTCGAGACACGTGTATTTGCCAGGAGTGCACTGTTGAATATTCTTCTGTTCTATTCTGTATTTGAATAAAGGAAACTAGAAAATCCACTACTTCTGTTAGTTTGTTCCATTATTTATTTACTCTTGCTGTTAAAAAAACCATGTTTTATTTCCCATTTGAATTTGCCTAGTTTCAGCTCTCAATCACTGGATTTTCCTATGATTTCCTATGCCATTTTAAAGTGTCTTTTCTCCCATGTTTTCTTTCCAAAGAATTTTCATAGATTGTAATAAGCTTACTACTGACTCTAATGAAGATGCTAAACAAATTGTATTGTCTCTCACTGTAAAACATTTTCTCCAAATGCCTGCACCTACATTAGTTCATCATCCTTGTATAAAAATGAATTTTAGAATTGCATACTCCAGTTTTACTTTAGCAAAAAAAAAAAAATTCAGCCTGTGCAAAAATAAAACAATGTCCCTGCTGCTGTCTCCCTGTTTACTGTCCCTGTGTGTGCATCTGCCACAATGTCCTAGCAGGAACTCAGACTGAATTCTTACATGGCCATGGAAGTCTTTGAAGTGTCTCTGTGTTCCAAAGGTTGTCTGTACCTTCCAGGCTAGCCTGGGTCTGCAGTTACACAGTCTTGATGGCTAGATTTGGGATTATGTGCCTGGTTTTATGAAACTCATTTTGTCTGGCACCTACTTACCAGCAGATTACACTGTCTGCTGTTATTTACGTATGTCATTTTAGCCAGCAGCAGTGTTGCAGTGACTGATAAAACTTCAGACTGCTCCTTGTGGATCTCTGTGAGAAGCAGCTCTATTTTGTGATGATTTTGCATTGCCAGTTCCTTCTTAGAGCACTGTCAGTCAGCTTTAAATTGAATTATATTGATATGGTATAGTGCTCCTTGTCTTCTCATAACATCTTAAAGTACCATGTCAATTGCCTTAGAAGCTTTTAAGTTTATTACAGCTCTGCAGTTACCTTTATTTGTCAAATTTGTAACTCTCAAAGAATGAAATCAAGCTTGTGACCAAGATAGTTTTCTACAAAACCATGCTGATTGGTGTCAATTATCCTCTAATTCTTCTGTATTTTTCCATGCATTTCTGTAATTGATTGGAACTAACATCAGGTATGCCATCCTAAAATTATTCAGTTAGCCAGTGCCTCATAGTGGTAGCATTACCTTAATACCCTTGCGGTCATCTTGGAGCTTCCCTGTATTCTGGGGTGCAATAAATTTAGCATTGCTTTATCAGGGAGACTGGTCTTCAACTTCGAGTTAAAGGTGTATCCGGGTGGCAAATCCAGTGCCACTACACCAAGTACTCTGAGGTCTGTGTGAAGACAGAAAATTTCAAGTAGCATTTAAGCAGCTTGTCTATGGCACCAAGCTTTTCAGCCAGTGTCCTAAAGTTCTTTACACCTCTGAATCAAGGACAAATTATATGTTCGTATTTTAAAATTTTCTATCTGGATGAATAGCTGTAAAGCAATCTTTCAGAGACTTTTTCCCTGTACAGTTTATTACTGCCTGTACTGTCTAGAATGCTGATCAACTAGGGTAAATCCTTTGCCTATTCTGAACACCAGTCTGCCTTCCCAAGGAGAAATTTCTGAAGATACAATTACTTGGTTATTGTAAGGAAAAAAACATTAATATAGATCATACATTTTCTTTCTCCAAGCTTGTAGGCCTGCTGGCTTCACCAGCGTTGCACTTAGTTACCCAAACATGAGACCTCTGCAGCGCAGAGCAGGATCTCAGTGCTGTCCATTAGCTACAGTTTCCAAAATAAGCAAGTTTTGTCTCTTACACTGACTTGGGGATTTAATTCTTCTTGAGGAAGGAGATGGCGTCCTAACAGTGGTACCATTTATTGCTTGTTTTTGTTTTGCCACAGTCACTAGCAAGTTTCTCCTGTCCAAGCTGTGCCACACAGCATCAGGGCTGCTGACTGGTTGATCAGAGAAACACCTGCATGGTCAGACTCCGCATGCTGGAAATTCTGGCAGGAGTTGTAACCACTGGGGCTTCCTCCCCCGTTTTGCCATGCTTTAGAGCAGACACAAGGTCATGTTTTTCAGTATTATAAAAGGGAATAGTGGCAAGAGGAGGCACTTCATTTTCTGCCTATAAAGCAAAAGTGCTTTGGCTCTTGTTTATTTATATAACAGCTGCCTAGCGGCTGTAGGGGAGGAACATGCAAATACATTATTTCTTCGGAAGCTGGCTAAACAATTAATTTTTTTCTTTCCTTTTCGTTGTTGTTGGTTGGTTGGTTGGTCTGGTTTGATTTTGTGTGAGGAGGGTGGTGTTGGGGTTTTTTGTTTGGTTGATGATGTTGTTTGGCTGCCATGTGGTAGGTAGCATCACTTCTGATGTGCAAGAGCATGCAGACAAAGAGATTGTCATGCATTTGGTGCTGTTGGGTTAGATGTGTCACATACACCTTTCTCTTCACTGTAGACAAAGTCTGGTCAACCCAGATCTCAGCATATGAAGTCTCTAGTAGCCCTAGCCTGCACAAGTAACCAAATCTCAAAAGAATTCATCCAGACACTTTCTTCTTTTAGACTCAAGTCCCAACAAAAAATGGAGCATTTCCATCCAAACTTGGAGAAAGCAGTGCTTGAGATAAGGAATTACAGCAAGAATTAGATTTTGCCAAGAAAGGCTGCACCTTTCTTGGCATAAGCTCAGGCTCTAGAGCCACAGCCATTCCAATGACATCCTTTTGCCCGTGTCTCTACTTGCTTTTCTAAAAGCCTTGCTTTTCAGAAATTTGAGAGAACTTTGTACAGTCTGGATTATTCTTTGGTCCATGAACAGTCTCGCATTTCCACAGGGCAAGAGCATATTCTAGGAGGAAGTCAGCTGTAGTACTGCTGTGCTGTGACTTACTGTCCTGGGTATCTTGCTCAGCTTTCCACTTTTCCTCCTGATTTCAGTGACAGCATTAGCTGACATTCTTTGTGCATTTGTCCAGTGGAAAATTCCTCTTTGTCTCCCAGTATTTCTAGTATGCAAAGGCGATAGTGAGGTCCTTGAAGAGTTAGTTTTGGTTGAATCTGTTTTCTGTGCATAAAAAGGGCATCATTCAAAACTTATTTGCTCCCCTGCCTTGACTACCCTCCGCTTCTGTTGAGTGTAACTAGCAAAAATCAGAATTCATAAAAATCTGGGCCTAAAGCACCATGTGGAGAGGAGCTTCACACAGGCTATCAGGCTGAACCATAGATTACTGAACTACAGGTAGCTACGTTCAGTCATTGGTAATGACAGACATCCCGAGACAAACATTTTCCTTCATCCCTGCTTCTTTTCTGTCCCTGCATGAATCTATTAAAAGAGTTGGTGTCTGCTGAGGAAGCACAGTCAAAGCAGCAGGGAAGCACAAATAACCTGTGAATCATTTCAGAGTTGTTTCTTCGGAGCCAGTTTTAATGGCTGATATCCTTGTGTGCTGTAAGGTCGTGCGTGTGAGTGGAATAATGAAAGTGTAGGCGAGAGGTGCACCGAGCTGCTAACACTTTCTTTCCGGTCTCCTCCCCTTCCATTGTGCTTTTCACAGTACTGTGTTGGAGCTGGGGGGGGGAATCCATTGGCCCCTTCCTCCATGGAATGTGTATGGATTTAAACTCCATGCTTTAAAGATAAAGAGCTCTGCTGCAGTCCAGCACACAAGCTGACTTGAGTCTCAACTGTATAAAGGGGAAGCAAGGAATAGCATATGTAGGAGAGGGAGATGAGGGGAGAAAGCAGCAGCTAGAAGAGTCCGTAGGATGAAATCAACCATCCATAAAGATGAGTACAGTATTTTATTTCTACTTCCAGTAAGTCTCCATGACTAGCTACAAGTCAAAGAATTCCTATAACTCTTCAGACTCTTCCAGCTCCAAAATCCAGGGATGTTTGTTTGTGCACATCATAGCACATATTGCATTGATTTGACTGATGGATGTTCCACTCGGTGTTACCTATGAGGAGCTGTATGAGCTCAGAGAAAAGGTCTATGGAGTCCTTGTCATGTCATCAATATCAGCCAACAGTAAATACCCAGGAAAGAAAGTGTTCTTCCCCAGAATACTTTCTTAGCAAGTGCAGTTTTCCAAATGTGGTGTCATTAATAACTCTGGAGGGATGCTACTTCTGTATGTGTCCAGTCTATTTTTAATTCTTTTTCAGCATAAACTGTTAATGTCCATAGCATCCTCCAAGAAAGAGATTCACAGCAGAATAATGCAGCATGAAAAGAGCCACCTTCTTTGTTGATCAAGCCTGGTGCTTTACAGTTTGCAAATTTTGTTCTACAATTAAATTCTGTGTGTCTTTTCCCTTCCTTTTTGCAGGCAATTGACAAGTATTGCCGAGTTAGTGGTGGCTTTTCTGGTGTCAAGGATGTCTATTCCTCATCTCCTACATATGATGATGTACAGCAGAGCTTTTTCCTTGCTGAAACTTTGAAGTAAGTCCTTTTCATTCCTGCATCTTTCTGTAAAAGCTTTCATCTAAATTCTAGAAGAATGTAGTGGCTCCACAGGTAGCTGATGGAGGCCAAGAGTGATTTTGAGTATTAGGAGCACAAAATGGAACCGGGAGAAAGGGGGTCCTGAAAATGGCAGTTCTTGTGCCTAATTCAGGCATCACAGTGTGTTTCACTGGGAAGAAGGGGCTCCAAATTCATCGTGTGTAAGGGGATAGTGTGGCCATTCTATCCTTCTGCTGTCTCCTTACCAAATTCCTCTACACAATCGCAATAATTTGTTGCCTCGTGTTACCATATAAAAAGATAATCAGCCACTGCTACCTCCTCTGTTGTCTTCTTTAATTTTATTTCACTTACTCCTTCAAGTTCATTTTCTGGAGACTAAAACCAATGGTTCCAAAGAGAGAGGCAGCAGTTTCAAACAGGTCAGGTCAGAGAAACAGTACCTCTCCAGGACCTGATGTTATTTGATTGATCTGCCTATAAAAGCCAAATGGGAGAGTGAAGTCTGCTCCTAAGGGATTTCTGTGGTGATAAGGCTGACTTTTGATGTATCACCAGAATCCTGTCTGCATCTTAAATAATCACAAGGAGATCTGAAAACTCACTGATGCATCATTCAGTAACTGGGTATGCTATAGTGCAAGCATTGCAGAAGGTGGCAGTTCTGGGAGAGAACTCAGAAATTTTTTCTGACGTTTGGGTTGGGGCACTTCCTACTTGTGGGATAAAACAAAGGTTTATTGAAGAGCTGGATATTAGATGTTTTGACATTGATGCAATTGGCATAGCCAAACAGGAAACTGGTTTCACATTGAGATAAAACAGAGAACATAAGGTCAAGCAAGATAGCCCAAATGAAAATCAAGACAGAAGGGTTGGGTGTGATGTCATGAGGAAAATGAAGATGTTCCTCAGAAGAGGGGCATAAAATGTGTCCTCTGGAATACCTGCTGTAATCTTTTCTGCTATTGATGATTACTTCTGCATCTTCATTTCTCTGAAATTCAAATTTGGTAACTGTCCCAAATATGCTTTGTTGCTGCTCGGGTACTTCAACTCATTGAAGATACACGGCAGATTATGAGAGTTTTGGGCAGTACCTGGCATGAAGGTACCTGTTGAGTGGGAAAGGAGCAAGATGGAGAAATAGGTTGCTTAAGTTATTCAAAGGCAAAGTGTGAATCAAAAGCGGAAGGTGAGTTTGAGTGAGATTAAATATTGCTGCTGTGGTGAGAAAGAGCTTGGAGAGCTGCAGCAGGAGAGAGCGAGGCAGAAGTATTGAGGAAAGGAAGGGCCTGATGCTTTAAAGACAAATGAAGAGTGTGGAGAAGGAGATGAGATATGTGTGACAAAACTGAATCATCCCCTCAAGAAATTTTTATCTGTAAACAGTAAATTGATGAGGAAGGAAAGAAAAAGTAGAGCTCCACTGACTGGATTGTGGGTAGAGCTGGCAAATAAAGGCAGTGGGAGAATTGATCAGGCAGTGACAACACGGCGCAAGTAGCAGACACTGCCAGTGTCTGATGGAGAGAGAGCGAAGCAACAGCAGAACAAGTGTGCACGTTCTGGATGTGGCAGAGTCTACTAATGGGAATGACACCCTTTCCTTGTCAATTGCAGCAAGAGCTGTCTTTTTCTGGGTGGCAGGAAAGCAAGCAGGAGCTGAGAGATCCTGTATGCCCGCACTGTTGTGCTTGCACTCACACAGACAGGTTTTCTGTAACAAGGGAAACGTCTTCTGAGTTTTAGCAGTTGTGTTAGGAAACTTTGACAGATCCCTACTACCAGTATGTCCTACAGAGTATAGCACAGCCACATTCAAAAGTGTGCATTAAGAAAAAAGGAACAACAAATACTTTTTTTCTGCATATGTCTAGTAACCCTTATTTTGTTGCATGCTTCAAGTCCTCTGCATTGTATTAAAATGTACAACATCTGTGAAAACTCTCTGCACAATCTGTTGTCTCATTTCCTCTTACCAGAAGCTGAACCAGCTTCCAGAACAGTGATGACAAATCAAATACCTGCCATGGTTTAGTGGCTTCTCTTGTGCTGCCACGGAATCTTTGGTTTGGATTAAAGAGGATTAGTCATTTCCAAGTGGGTTTACTTTATTAAGAAAAGTTTTTTGACAACTTCTTCTCTGCTCTCCTGTCCCCCAAATACTTGTGGTTGGTGTCTTGATGTTTGTTTTACACTGCAAATCTTTGATGGGAGACTTGGAAAACAAAAGTTTCTTGGAAAGATTAAAATGCTGTCTTTGTAACAACTTTTCATTGAAGGGCTTGATCATAATAAGAATTACTTCAGATGATCATAATAGGGAAGGTTGTGTGTGTGCTGTACGAAGATTGGAAGCAAGTAATTTGTTTATAGCTGTAGCTGCTGAACTGTGGGGCCTGAAGCTGCTCTGTTGCCCCTGCCTGCCTGTGCTCTGCTTTAATACCCGTGTTTTTCATCTCTGTCTTGGTATCCAGGTATTTGTATCTGCTTTTCTCCAATGATGATCTTCTACCATTAGACAACTGGGTTTTTAACACAGAAGCTCATCCTCTGCCTGTTTTACATTTAGCCAACACCACACTGTCAGGAAATCCTGCGTATCGATAAAAACAGCTCTATGAAGAGGAAGAGAGACTGTTTTCAGCTCTGTTTTGTTTACATGGACCACTTGAGACTTTAAGCAGGAGAGGAGACAGACAGACACTTGGTAAACCTAGACCTCCCGAGTCAAGCAAATACTGGCATGGGAAACGAAGCTCTTCAAGGTATAAATAAGTTAGAAGTTCTGTTTTCTACATGACCAAAACACGTGAGTGGGATTTTTGCAGGATGGAGACTTCACACGCTTTGAACCCTGGCAAGACATGGAATCTACAGATCATATTAATGCAGCAGCACAAGGAAGAAGAGGCTTTCCCATCCAGGGAGAGGAACTTGCTGCTTGCTGTTGCAAGGAACAACACAGAGTCACCTCTTCAGATTGGGTGGGTTCCAAATACCTAGGTTTTCTTTTTCTTTCTTTTTTTTTTTATGATGGCATGAACAAAGCAACAACAAAAAGCAACACCACCGCACCAGCAGCATCAGGATTTGAATTTCTTTCTGTTCCTGTCTGAATTTTCTAAGGAGTATCTGTTTATCCAGACTGGCAGCCATTCTCAGAGCCTCTAAGCTGTTAGAGCTAAACCCTAAAGTACAAAAAGTATTGCCTCCTCATTTTTCCTTTACAAAATAATGCTTATATCCAAAAAGAAAAAACAATTAATAAGCATTTGGGTTGTAGTTCACTGTCAGCAGAGTGGGCTTATTTCATTTGGCAAGCTCAGTCAGAGTCTGGAGCATATCACAGCAGTAGGAAGGAGCTTAAGTTTCCCTTCCTCCCAAATTATGTCACATGAAAAAAACCTGTCTCTTCTTAGTCCTGGTTCTTTTAGCTAGATAAACAGAGATGACAACATGAGCATGAAAGTGTTGTGATTCATATAGGAGAATACAGTATATGGAACTAAAAGAAGTTCCCTTTGAGCTAAGCAGCAAGAGTTTGCTGCTTTGTATTTTTCTACGTAGCCTGGATTTTTCTTAAAAGTTACATTTCATTCTTTGGATTCTATTCACAGAACCTTCTTTGCATATATATATATATATATATGTGTGTGTGTGTGTGTGTATGTGTGTGTGTCTGACAGAAGCCTAAAACTGCCTTTGATTTACTTTACGAAACTTGCTTTTCTTCTGAGTGCTCCAGTACAAATCCAACATGGTCTTTGGAAACAGTGTAACATCTCTTACATGGGACTAGAAAAAGAAACTGAAGAGTCTCTTCTTTCTTTAATTTATGACGCTGCTACCTACATGGGGCTTTTTTCAAGTACTTCATGGCTGGGCTGGACAGTATTACTTATATAGAGTCTTTTTCAGTCTTCATTTATTTGCTAAAAAAAGTTGAATCTTTACAGATTTTTTGTCTTTTCAGTTTTGTCTTCCTCAGTCTCTTTTTACTGTTGTTCAGAACCCTTACAGCTCAAATGATTCTTTTTATTCTCCTATATAGCTCTCAAATCTTTTTGCCATGGTGATTGGCCCCTTTGCTGAAAAACAGCCTTTCGGTGCTGATTTCCCTCCTAATTAGTGCACAAGTTGAGTTTTTAAAACATCTTGATGATGTTTTTGTACTGAAGCAAGTGGAAGAACTCTTCAGTGGGCTACAGCAAAGGGAGTGAGTGCTATTTTTCCCCCTCAAAAATGTTTTTATATGAAGTTTTATGCAAAAAAAAAAATTTCCTTGTCATATTATAATACATCTGACTTTAGTTTCCCCCAGAATTGTTCTTCATTTGTCTGTGACACTAACTTAGACTTAGCAATCATCATATGATCTAAGTAAAAATGCTGTCAGATGCTTTTTTCCAGACTGTTACTTTAGTTTAAGAGAAGTAAAACATGGAGCTTGGAAAAAGTTCCAGTCTCAGTGTTTGTACCTTAATACCAGTTAGTTTGTTACTGTAATTTGCAGCAGTATCTCAAGAATAATTTGAGAACTTATAAAGTAATTGATACAGTAAATAGTACTGATTTCAGTAATTGTTTATTTAAAATGAGAAGTAGCTTAATAAATGGCTTCTTGTTACTGGCCCCTCATTAATTTATTTTTCTAATTATTATTCAGTGACTTAATGAAGAACTAGTAATTTTTCATTTTCCCACGTTCAGGTACGTTGTGTTTTCAAATTGTTTTTCTGATCCTGTGAGAACTGTTACTAGTTTAAAACTGCACTCAATTGCCTTGTTCTCCTAAATCTCTCTGGGTATAAAGGAGAGAGAGGAAAAGCAGACTGTTCTGTTAAAATAAAACAAAAAAAAAAAAAAAAAAAAGAAAAAAAAATAATAAAAGCACTTTCTGCCCCATACACCCATCCCTGAACACCTCCTGATAAATACAGGTGTAGAATGGCTGCCAGTCTGTTCAGAAAAAGGTCAAGGACAGAATTCTCATGTCCCAGAAACAGCAAACTTCTTATCATTGCTGCTCCTCCTCCATCCCCCTCTTGTGAATTAAAGAGGAACCCTTCAAATTTAACTTCTCCATGAATCCCAGTGGGTTAACTTACTGCCAGAAGAATGCCTGAATTGAGGACTAAGCCATTTCATGTTATGGGATGGTGTTTTTCTCAAAGCAGATGTACAGTACTGCTCTTTCTTAGTGTAGATAAGCAGGAGGTACCAAATAAAGGACACTTGTTTCTCGTTTTCCAGTTACCCCAAAAACAGTCAGTTTATTCTCCATCACTCTTTAAAATACCAACTATCCTTTTCTTCCAGAAGCTAATGATGTGAAGAGTCTATCAAAAATAATGCATTTTAAGGACTAATTGCTGTGTCTTTCATAAATTTCATCCTGAGATTTCTTAGATCAAGCAGAGTTTGGAGGTAATGGGTTCTGGACAAGTATGTGCTTAATTACCAAGCACCACAGATCCTGAAACTTCTGACTTAAGTGATGTGCCCTCGTTCTGAGTCCTTCACAGAAAAGTAGGTTCTGATCTGCAAAATGGCATTATGTGCAACCCAAAGTTCAGACAGTTTTCCCTCTGGGTACATAAGGTACAGTAGAATATTGCAGTTTTCATTCTGTTGCTGCTGTCTTACTTTCTTGAAGATAAGAGTGTAAATTTAAGCACAAAAATGACTTTTTAGTCCTAGCTGTTTCTGAGTCTTGCACTGTACTCTCTAACAAAACAATCCTCATTTTCTTTAGGTAGCCGTCCCATTTTACAATTTCTACGATACCCTCTCCCCTTACAGAATGAAATAAAAAACAAAATCATGTACATTTTTGGCACACTGGATTTGGGCAAGAGCCTGGAAATCCCAGAATTGTCTATTTCCTGTTTGCATGCAGTCAAAACAAGGACGTATGGTTCTTTTCCTAATCCAAGCCCCAAACTTGCCTGTTGGTCAGGATCTGCCAGCAGTAAATTTTTTTCCAACAGTTAGAGCTTGACTTTTCAAAGAGGCCAGATTTCTGCAGCTTCCATTAACAACCCTGGAGTTGTGTGTGTCCTGCAGTCAAGAAGTCAACTTCTTAGCTTTGTCCTCTAAATAAAAACAAAAACCTTGAATGATATTCTGAGTGTTAATTTTCTGCACAGTATAGTCCTTAAAACTGAATGTTCAAGGAAAGTATAGAAAATAGCAAGTGCCCTGGAGAGAAGGAAAAGCAAGTAGTTCCATGTGCCAGTCACACCTTTGCTGTTCCTTCAGCTCCCCGCTCCAAATTTGTGGCTCACTGTGTTCCAGCTCCCAAACACTGACATATTCCTACCTAGTACTTTACAAGACGTGAATGTTACTTGGATTCTGAGAAGGGGCAGTAATTACACATTCCCTGTAATACCATCCTTTAAGGTTAGAGGTGCACCCCCTAAGCAAAGCCCTGTTGGGCTGTCGCTTATGATCCCCTCTTCTATCCCTGGGAAAACACCATTCCAAACCTTCATAACGTGACTCTCCTCAGTCTGAATGGAGAAGAGGTTGATAGCATTAACACTGAAAGAATCAACAGTGTGATGGCACCCACAGAAGATGGTGAGGCAGTCTACGTTTTAAGGGCTCTAGGAACAGGCTTTTAGAAAATTGAGCCTGATACTTACACTAGAAAGCCTAGCCCATGTTTTTAAGGGGACAAATAAGAAACAGGCTTCTTGATACCAGAGAAAAATGAAAGCAAGCTCTTGATCCATACTGTAGTTGGGAGATCAGTTCACCCTGAGTAAGACATCCCTCTTTCACTCCTTGAATTTTGAGAAACAGTCTTCTGACTAAAGAGTTTGAGTTGCCATACAAAGAGGAAAGCCAGGCTCTTTTGCAAGTTGTGTGCGTACAACTGTAGCAGAGATGATAAGCACGAGCTGCTTCAGCTGTCAGCGCCTTCTAACAAACTGCTCTGTAATTGCCCAGGAAAGTTAGGAACCACCAAAGTTGGAGGAGACAGCCTGGCCTGTTACGGTGAATTGTTGCCTTTAATCCTAATCTCTTGGTGGAAATTGGATTTGCATTCTGCCTTTATTCTTGCTTTGTCTAAAACTGACAGATTATTTTTTCCTCCAAAATAATAAAAGGGCAAAAGTCTATCTTCTGATGTGGAAACCTTCTGCCTCTGACCTGGAATCCTGCATATGTACTTTTTACAGATTAAAAAATAATATTGTATATAAAAAAGATTGAATAAAGAATGTCTTTAAGTGAAAAGGGTGTGGTTTTTGTCCTTTGCCTCCAATAGCCGCATCCTGTAACATTGGACTGTGAAGCTGTCCGTATTCCAAGGGCTTGCTGGTGCTGCAACTTTTCTTTCCCCTGCAGTTCTAAGGACTTTGTCAACTTAAACATGTATGAAGACCCCCTGTTGCAAAATTAAACCCCTCTACCCTGTACTTGCTTCTAACACATCCCTGTAGTGCTCAGATTGCTCTCAAGATGCAGCTTCATTCACAGCAGTTGGAGGCTGTTCCTGTGTGCCACTGTGAAAGCCACCAAACCTCACAAAAGTTTGAGATTTCTCCCCATTTGTCAAATTGTGTGGAAGTGGCTAAAAGGTTCAAAGATCCTTTTAGATGAGGGTAAAGGGACAGGCAGACAAGCAGTGGTACTAAATAAATTTCTTAAGCCACCAGGTTAAACCCCCAGCTTTTCTTGAGACTTAAGTAGCCAAAGAACTGGGTAATAAAGCCTGTCCGTCCATTCCTCTCCTGTCTGTGAAATGGAAAAAGTTTCCAATTGTTTAAAGTGTTATTCACAGGGAAACTGGTATGAGGAAATGGCTGAGCTTGTTTTCCCCCTGCACCTTGAAATTCCCTGGAACTGCTGCTGTAGCTCTATTTTTTGCAGTACAGCCTGTGAATAACCAGATTTGCTTTGTGATTCATGTTAACTGTAGATAATCCTTTCTGTCTGACGTCACCCATGTTGCTCGTACGCGGCACCTCGTTTTCATGGTGTGCCATGTCCTGTTTCAGTGCTTTATATCCAATGCCCAACCTTCCCAGGGTGCTTCAACCTCAGGATGTAATGATCCTAAGAGGAAATTACCTCCAAAGTGCCATAATTGAGTGCAACACATGACCCCTGCTGTACTGCCGTGCTGTCCACCTTGAGATCCAGTTTTCCATCCAGCTGTTGCTCCCTAGATTTTTGCACAGGCATGTTCATGCTGCACCCAGCTTCCAACTGCGTTGTCACTTCCAAAGCAGCAGCTTTTGCATCCATTGATCTCCCTGTGATGTCCTTGGCCCCTAAGCCACCTCACTCGAATTCACTTGTTGTTATCAAAGTGTGTCCTGTCCTTTGTGGTTGCACTGCATTGTCTCTGCCTCTTCAACAGTGAAGTGCTTCACCCCTCCGCTTCCACCTCATCTGAAATAGACTTTCTTTTGCATGTTCTCTGCCCAAGGGATATATATAGGGAATATCCTCTTTTATCTCTCCGTTGGCACTCTGCCTGCATGTCACCCACCTCCTCTCCCTTCCCTTGCAGACTGTGATTGTGTGTGCTCCTTCCTGGAGACCGTGTGCCTTTCCTATGCATATTAATTAGCTGTATTTAAAAATCCTGAAATTAATCCTTTAATGGGTTATTTTTAGCCTTCGTCTTGTAGCTCTGGGAGCTGGCTTCTCTCAGTGCAAAGTCATAGGCTTTCTGTGGGCTTTGGAAAGCAAGCATTACTCTATCTGTGCTGGTTCACGTGTGGGATGTGTGAAGGCTGGTGATGGTGTGCTTTTTTTCTTTGAAATGTGAAGAGCAAGAGTCTTTTTGACAATATTTCAGGCTGAGACAACTGCCATGCAAAAAGGTATGAGAAAGAGCAGTCACTCATGTAGCCAAACTTACTTGCAGGTAAAAATTTAGAGAAGAATTTGGGGAGGAGGGAAAAAGCACTGTGTCCATGTGTACCAACAGTGTCACTGTTTGTTTTCTTAGGTGGTTTCCATTGTACAAGTAGTCACAGGCCACAGGTCTGATGTCTGTCTTTAATGGTAAGAAGAATTTGTTTGTAGAAAAAAACTGGAAAGAATTGTCAGTACAGAGAATGAAGGATCAGATAATGCTGAGGCCTGGAACAGCAGAAGACAAAAGAAATTTTAAGTCAAAATGCAAACTTGTTCTTCCAGGGACTAGGAACAAAACCTTTCACCATAATCTGGGATGTTGTCAGTCTGAAATCGGTAACAGAAAAAATGGAGCATAGTCAGCCATAATACACAGATCACCAATGCAGGGTGAAAAAAGCAAGTGAAAATAAAAGAATGGTTGTGCTGAGTCAAAAACTAAGGTCTGTCTGACCTCATATCTTGACTCAACTCTGATCAAGAGCAAATTCCAACAGAGGAACAGGAAAGTGAATTTTGATACTTCACAAATGTACCCTGAAGTGATCTGCAGCTTCCTGAGCCATAGGTGGTTATCTTGGTATTTAATAGGCCTTGACATCCATGGAGGGGGGGCTGTGCTTTGGAATGAGTCCAGTCACTTATTGAATCAATAGTGGCTGTCAGGGAGCAGAGCAAGCTCTGCCAAGGAGCCTCATGGAGCTGGCAAAGAATCCATGCACTGAGAGGGTGTTTCTGATGAAACAAAAAGCATGTCAGTGCTATGCAGAGATGGGTGAACACATCTGAGATGTGGGGTGTAGTTCTGGTCACCTGTGTTTAGGAGGCCTTGTCTCAGTGGAGACAGGAGAATTGGGGCTTACCAGGGAACCTGGCGTCAGGAGATGTGAGAAGAGTTCAGCCTGGCAAAGTGGAGAGCTGAAAGAGGGGATAATTGCTGTCCACAACACATCAAGTGTTGGTCATGCTGGGAGACAAAAAAGCTGGTTTTCCCGGAGGACAAACCTAACACAAAAGCCCCACACAAACTGATACCTGCAATGCCTGAATCATTTCTGACAATGAGGTCCTAGAAGTAGGAAACATGTTTATATCTGCTAAATAAATGGATGATGTTTTGTGCTTGCCTGCAGTTTCATGTACCTGAATAAAGGATGTAGGAGGTCCTTTCCTGTCCTGCATTCCAGAGCTCCTGTGGGATCTCTAAGTCTAGCTCTTTCCTTTGCTCTGTTATCTGCTTCTAGGGCAGGACAAGTGTAAAATGCCATTGAATCAGGAAGTAAAAAGCCTTTCATAACTTCATGGATGGGAGTAATTAGTTCACTTTGCTATGCTGTTTGAGTAATGATGAATAGAAATTCACCAAAATACTTCCTATTAAGTTTTCTAACACTGTTATCCAATGACCTTTCACCACTGGATTTGCTGTGAAGAAATCAGAAACAGATTGCAGCGTGTTGCAGCAGAGTGTTAACAACATAAGGACACCAGTCTCTTTTGATCTAAAGATTTTTAATTGAACAAAACCCAAGTAACTAAGAATATGATATTAAAACAGAAGAGTTGTACAGTCCACAAATAAAGTCCTTTGTGCAGTGGTTCTTACACAGCAAAATAAGTGAAGATCATCAGTACCCTCGAGAGAATCTCCTAAGATACTCTCTGTTGCATGCATTTAAATTCTTTTTGCCCCCAGTTGTATATGGCTCATCTTGTCCTTTGTTTGGGTACACATCCCATTATTACTTGAGGTGCTTTATGCCTGTGGGCTATTTCTACACTAATTAATGTTCACATCAAGGGATTTCCCTGACAGTTCTCTGGCATTTTTGCAAGTGTTCTCTTAGCTCTGCACTGATACGTGGTCATGCATTTTGTACACTTTTGCCAGGCAAATAATTTCAAAGAATCCATAGATTCTTGCTGTTAGCATGCTCAGATCTTAAAACCAGTGTAACTTGAGCCACCATGTCAAACCAGTACTACAGTCTGCTAAAGCTTATGCCAAGCTCCCATACTGTACTTCTGCTTGTATCACAGCAAGGTTAGGTTTTCAGATTCTCATTAGATATTTTGCAACTGAAGTGGGAATTTTCCACGGGAAAAGAATCCTCCAAATCTTTGAATACACAGCAGCCATCAACTTGTGGAATTAATTGCTTCTCTGTGAAGCAGGCTTTGATGAGTTCAGTGACAACAATGAAAAATTCACTACCACATCCAGGTGACATCATTACATTGATTTTTTATTAGCTTAAATAATACACAAATGCTGCTTTTTCAAGTGTGTCCCCTAAGAAAACCTTTCAATATACTGGCTCAAATTTCCTCCAGATCCTGCTCATGCTATTTCTTAATAGAAGTCTATGGGTAAAGCACATTCACCCCTTCACAGAACACAGTGTAGCCCTGCAGATGTTCCCTCTGAACAGGTTACGTTCAGTGCCAGATCAAGAAGATCTGCATCAAGAAGATGCTCTGCCCACATTCTTTTTTTACCCCTGCAGTAGAAACATCTTGCCAGCTCGAGCTGTTGGGAAAGAGCAGGGATGTGCTCTGGTGCTGGTCAGCTCAGAATCTGAAAGTCATGATTTGTTTTCAATGATAGTTTCAGACTGACTTCCAGAATGGTGACATTTGAACATTAGGGTTCAAATGTCAGACACTCGCAGTGTCTCTCAAATGCTGAACAACCTTTGCCCACCCCTGTGTGTGTAACTCTCCAGGATGTTCAAAGTTCCCTATTAGAGGAGTCAGAGAGGCTGAGCAGAGCCAGCCAAGCACAGGGGGCACAGCAGTCTGCCCTGAACAGATCAGAAAATCAATACAAAGGATGAAAATGAATTTGTGATGTGGGACATGAACAGTGACTGTGAGGAGCTTTCTTCCTGGAGGGAAAAAAAAATCTCCTGATGTGGAGGGTCTGTAACCTCTGTGGGCACCATGAGATTTTAACTGGCTCCTGTTGAGAAAAGACTGTGCTGTAGCTGCTTGACAAGCCTGATTTTTCAAAAACTGATGAGTCAGGCTGCAAGAATTATGAGATTGCTTCTAAATAATAAGTTTGAGCATCTTTTTCCATGTCTGCAGTTGTGGGGTTTTTTTAAATCTCCAGCCGTTGGGTCATTCATAGTTTAGTATTTCCAAGCCCTGGCCTTTTCTTTCAGAATGGTAAGAACCACCTTTAAAAATAAAGAAAACTTGGCTTATCTCCCAATCTGGCAGAAGTTCCAGCATCATGAAATGATCAAGAGTGGGCACTGCTGCATTAAGCTCACCCTGAGCATTGCTACAAATGCTTTAATAAAGGCAACTTGCTTTTTGGAAAACAAAATTTTTTACAACTTAAATGTGAAGCAGACATGGATCTTCATTCTGTAGCCATACCAGGCAATTTATCCTGTGCACTGTTCTGGTTCAAACAGTTGGCAACATCCTGGTTTCAGTGAGATGGCTCACAGTAACCAAGTACAAAACACAACACTCAAAACCAGGACATCCAAGTAAAATGTTCCTGTGATATAAGTGTGAGCCCCACAATTACTTTTGGATTCTTGCACTGATCTTTATAGGGACAGAATAGTTTTTCCACACCAAAGTGAATAATGAATGGGATTCATACACTTTACCTTGACTCTATCACCAGTGGTTCTTCCACCACTTGCTGCAGGAGTGCTGGAGGGAGGAAAGAAGGGAGAAACTCGGGGGATTTTTTTAATCCTGTGCTACTTATCTGCTTGTACAGAGAGACCCAGTGGACTTCCAGTGTATTAACTAATTTGTTCTCAGACAGGAACAAAAAGCTAGACAGTCACACTCTGGTTTTGGAAACTTCTTCCAGACACTATCTCAGCTGTGCTGTAGTTCTTGTGTTGTCACAGCTAAGCATGGCATCACTCCCACTGGAGCAGTGTTCAGAGGATGAACCTGAGACCTTTCCTTGAAATACATGAATCAAGTCATTCCCTTAAAGCGACGTTGCGAAATTTTGACTTGTAAGAGGAGTCGTCTTGGGTTGCAAAGCGCCCAAGGATGTTGCCAGGGGAGGAGGTGGGATGAATACTTACTGCTGTGATGTATCAGGGTTGATCATTTGTCTCTGTTTGTCTGGATCCCCTGTACCCAGCAGCAGGCAGCCCACACGAGCAACCTTGCCCTGTGTTTTATGTGATAAAAGTGCAGACTTTGTGAAGACAGAAACTCCGCAGTCGGAATATGAAGTCGGGCTTTGCAGAGCAAGCGAGGGGAAACCATCGCTGAAGATACCATCTTGTGGCAGTAAGAGGCACAGACGAACGGAGCCAGCAGATCGAAACTGTGTGAAGCAAAGCGTCAATCCTGCCGAACAGCTGATCATACACTCCTTCCACTCCAAGCAAAAGATGCCACCGAGGAGCAGGTCCTGCTCCTATGCTCCAATGCCGCTCTGCCCGCTGTGTCCTCGCCCAGGAGCTGCGGGAAGGGGACACACAGGCAAAATCCCAGGTTTGCACTGCACTCACCCCACCCAGCGGCCGCTCCAGGACATCCCTTGCCCAAAACACCTTCCCTGCCAAAGGGTGGCGAGATCAGAGTGCGGATCTGGTCCTCACCGTGGGGACCTCTCCCAAGTGTGTCTGTGGCCACTCCCCACGAGCCTTTCCAGTACAGCAGGGAGCTTTGCCCCCTGCCGCCAGCACCCTGATGCCCAGCAGGGCTTCCAGAGCTCCCAGCAGGGCTTCCAGAGCTCCCAGCAGGGCTTCCAGAGCTCCCGGCTGCTCCCACAGCCTGAGAGCAGGCACAGAGGCGCTGACGGGCAGGAGATTCCAGCTGGGATCTGTATCCTGCAGGAGGACCCGCTCAGTTCGCACTTGATCACAGTGCTTGTTACAAGAGGTGGTCAAGCTCCTGCTGTGGAGTTGTCCTGGTTCCTTTCCCTCATTTGTAGCAATGCCAGGAACAGAGAGTTCGAATTAAATGAGGTCTTTGTAAAAGTAACTACTTCCTCTTTGTAAATACATGACCAGCGCATTTAAGGGGGCTGAGGGAAAGTCCCTAAAAGTGGGAAAAGTTGAACACCGCAGAACGGCCTCCTCAACCACTTTGTAGAGGCAAAATCTACTGAGCCGTGATCGGGGTCAAAGAGTTTTCATCTCTTGATTATTCCTCATGGCTGGCCAGAGACACCATTGCTGCAGCAATACCTGTGTGCCAGAGTTTATTTCAAGAGCCCTGTAGATAAGGGATATCAATTGCAAGATGGACTAAAAGCAGCCTGCCCTGAAAATGAACTTCCTTGGACTTAGTGGTGAGTGTGCAGCATTCCTTACATTGTCAGCAGTTGCAAATAAAGCATGTAGAAAGCCCAAATACATGTAAAAAATCCAGTGTGCTTTTGGTCTAGATTAATTAAAAGCTAGCTGTGTACCTAAAATTGCATGTGGGATTACCAGAAAAATATATATCCAGCTTCTGATGAAATCACTACATTGAAAAATTTGAGGTGCAAGAATATTTGAAAAAGAAAATAGAGCAAAAGATGCTTCATTCCTGTAATTTATTTTCTTTTTACATAAAAAATATGAAAGGATGACATGATTATCGAGTATATTAGTACCTTCAAAGCAATTTTTGCCCTCATGAATTTTGTTTCCTTTTAGCTTTCTAGGCTGTCTTTCCACATTTTAGGCAGCAAAACCCCCTAATCTTTCTTTCTCTCTGTGGTCTTCCACAATGCATGTTAAGCATTTTGAGTGGCACCTGTTATAGAACCACACTGGAGATTTAATAAATCTTTATTTTTGATTAATGTTCTTTTCCCTTTTGCAGATTAGTCCTTAACTACTTAATATTCAGTGCTTGCTGCCAGCACTGGAGAGACACATCTTATTTAAGAAATGTGACAACTTTAGTTATGTGGATGAGGAATGTCTAGAAATAGCAAGCATTGGTCTGAGCAAGAAATCCATTGCACAGCCATACATGAATTCCAGTTATCCAGTGATTTTTGAACTGAGATGGAGATGCAGATGAGAGCTTTAAGGAGGGAGAAGAGTATTACATGGGACTACAGGGGTCACGACAAGGAGTGGTGACATTGGTCTTTGGGAATGTACCCAACTGTACTCCCACTTTCCAAATCAGCTTTACAGCCACTACAATCTATTATATCTACATCTATAAGTGTCAGGTTTTTCAGGTCAAGAAACAATTGTTACTTTTGGTTTCCTACGTAACAGGGGCTGTACACAATATTTCACATTATGATTCTGCACAAAGCCTATGAATTGAGCCAAAGCTTTTTTTTTTTTTTAAATGCTATTTTAAACATCATAATTGAGAAAGTTAACATTAATTTTATGATTCTTATAATTTAGTCTGTGTTAATTCATTTAACTTTGTAATGTAAAAAAACCTTTTATTGTTATTTGAAGTCTGCAATGCACTCAGAATAGCAGTGTCATATTTGTCTGATAAAATGATAAAATGGATTTTTCACAAAAACATGCTCATTGGCATTAACTATCCAACTGTCCTCCATTGACTGTATCCTATAGTAATGAAACCAATTTCAGACATGGATTTCTGGTATTGACATGATAGCCACTTTCGCTTCTGTTCTTCTGGAGCTTCTTCATTATTCCTAAATCTATTCAAAATGTGCAATATTATAGTTCCTGGTCCATTTTAGCAAGCAAAAGTCTGCTCTTCTTCAGTGACGAAATATTTAACAGCCAATGGTGGTCTTTATGAACGTAGGTTTTTGTACCTGCTGGAACCAGAAGTCATTAATTTGCCTGTAGCATGTAAGTATCACTGATACATACTTGCTATTTCTTCCTTTTCTACATGCCTGAAGGGTAAATATACAGCTTTCCAGCAAAGCAGCCTTAATGCTTTGGGTTTTTTTCTTTTCCATTGTTTATACAGAAGTAAAGTTCTTCTTACTGACTGTGGTCCTGTTGACAGTGGAGCTTCATTGATAACCAATAGTTTGCTTTACTGATTGCCAGACAAACTAATTAAATCAGAAGAATGGTCCTGGTCAGCTGATGTAAAAACAATAAGGCTCATCCTGATCAAGTACATTTTGTAGCCACTTTGCTAACCTGCTAAGAGTAAGGGTATAGAAACAAGCTGCTGCAAAGTAGAACTTGCAGCAAATCAACCCTCTGCATTAAGTCTGCCTGGTCTCCTTCTTGGTGTCCTTGGAATATCATTATTGGCTTGTGTTTGTTTCTGGGTAACAGCACACACAGCGCTGGTGCCTGCTGAGCAGCAGGATAAATGTGTTCAGGTATCCACTCCCTCGGGCTTCCAGGATGTTTTATTGCAGGCACTCCACTGTTCTGGGCAGCCACCTGAAGCAAAAGCCAACACAGATGCCAACCCAAGGGCGCTCAGGGAAGGACAGAAATGGGCAATAAGCTTCCTGTCAGCAGGAATGGCTTGTCATGGGGATTGAAGGAAGGGGTGTGGTAGCAAGACACAGGGAGGAAGTTCAACAGAGGAGGAATTTGGCACTTAGAAATCTGATTGTTGGGAGCAAGGCTCTTGGAGAGATGAACAGATCCCACTGTCTTCCTGAGAAGGCAAAAATGGCAAAGAAAGCTCCAGCAACAGCAGCTTGCACCTGAGAAACAAGTCACTGAACTGTGGAAGAAAAATTGTCCTTTATTCTCTCTGGCAGAATCTGTGGATATTTTAGGACCTCAGCTAAACCTGTGGACAGATGTCCCAGTTTTCTGGTATGTGTTTTAATATCCCAGCCCTTTGATGTGTTTAGTGTCTCCCCCTATTAAATCGCAGCTTTGCTGCTGTTGTTCTCCCTCTTCCTTTCCTGCTCTATTTCCCTGTGCCCGCATTGCCCTTCCTGCTCCAACTGCAGTGACTGAGCAGCCGTGGCTGCACCCACTTCTTGGTACTCACTGAGCATTAGGATGAAATATCATTGGCCGAGAAAAACTATGGGTGTTACTGTGTTAAACACATTTTTGCTGTTCTAAGGGTGTGCAGAGAGCAGAATAAATAAAATAAGGGTGTGTGTGCAGGGGAGGGAAGAGGAGCAGTGTCCATGGAAGGGACACTGTCCATGGAGTGGAAGAAAGCACAGAGATCTAAGTGCAGTGCCCCAGCTGCAGGGAGAGGTGAGGCCTGACAGGACCAGCTGATGCTCTGCTAGGGCCTACAGCAGCAGCACCCAAAGTGGTTGTGCCCCTTCCTTCTTTCCCCAAACCTCTCCGGGAAGTTGCTCTGTGTTCCTTCAGGATGTTCGATAATGTCACCATGGCAGAAAAGGGGAATCATCACACATATGAAGGGAGAGGGGATTAAATAATCTCCTCACAAGCAGATGGAAACCAAAGCCCCTACCGTTGTGGAGGGTCTGTGTCTCCAGAATTTGACTGGAAGTTCAGGAGTCTGGTATTCTACCACTTCAGATCTTACCTAGTTAACCAAAGGTGTTACCAAAGCACATAGTAATATTTGCACTGGGACTATCTAATGTCCAGGGCACTGAATAATTAAACCCAGCACAGACTTCGAGCTGCCAGCATCCCTGGAAATGTGATTTGTTTACATTAGTGCTGAGTCAGGTAAAATGTTTCTGTTCACACTATCCAAAACAGAACAGAGAAGTTCCCACCTTTTAGAGTTATTTAAGAAACAAACACTGGATCACATCTGTTTGTTCAGACAAGATCTGCATTTTTGCCCAAAAGTCAAGTTACACATTCTGCAGAAGCTCATGTGGCCATGAGAGAAGCACAGGGGCAGCACATGTGTACTTATCAGCTGAAGTTAGCCTTTGTTCCCGGCTGAAACGTGGCAAGAGCAGGAGTTTTTTCAGCACTGTTTATTTTTCCTCAGCATTCACAGATATGTTGACTCTGCAGTGGAAACCCCTCAGTGACCAAGGCTGTCCTGCAATATTTTTCTCCCTTTCATTTTCTTGAAGTTGTTCTGCTGGACACCCGCCACATTTATTGCAAAATGAGAGTCTAAAGAAGTATTCACCTGACCAAATCTGTCCCTTCTCTCCCTCCACACACTGTCCTAACTACAACTGCATTGCACTTACACTTTACTTTTGGCCTCACTGTGCTTACAGTGCTCAAAGTTTGACTGTTGGGTGAACAGCACTTGAAATGCACAACACTCTTGAAAAAGTGAGCAAAATTTGTTACAGCTCTTGCAATCAGGTGGCTTCTGCCTGCTGCCTGTTCTGTGAGGCTGGCAAGCACTGAGTGAATAGGGTATAGCTGAGTGGTGCACATTTGTAAAGTGCAATCATACTCCTAGGAGGAGTTGTGTTTTACAAAAGCCTTAGAGGTGGTGTGGAGTGAAAGAAGGACTGAAGTGTTCACACCATGGACTGTGTGGAGTCTTTCTGAAATAAGTCTTTGTGCTGCAAAGATGTAGAAGTGGGTGTGAACTGTGCAGTACAGTTACCCTCAGCCTGTACTCAACAAACAAATGAACATTTCACTTTTATTTTTTCTGAGGTTGGGGGCAGGGGGTGTCAGTGGGCTCTTACACGAAGTATTCATTTAAATGCCTTGTAGAGATCTGCTGCTGCTGCTCACCCAGCTCTCCTCTGGCTCAAGGCCCTACTTGCTCAGCTGGGTTTTATCTCCTCTTCAGGCTCACGCAGTGCTGCTTTGCAAGTACAGCCTTCTCTGGGGGATGACAGAGGCAATCCACTCACCAGTGCCCTGCTTGGCCTCCTCCCACGTGTAGCGGGGCACGTAGCCAAACTCCTGCTGTGCTTTTCTATAAGAAAAGGTGAAGGGGGTGTTCAGCAGCATGACCAGGTGGCGGTTGGTGGAGGGGACATATCGGACAAAGGGCCGCAGCAAGAAGCTCACGATCTCCAGCAGCAGCGAGAAGCAATAGAGCACTGTCAGAGGCATGGGGAGCTGGGGCTCAATGCCAAACCCCAGGTCCTTGGTCAGCTCGTAATTCAGATCAGCGTAGCTCATGTGAGGAGTGTCATCTGAGATGTAGTAGAACTTGCCCCGGACATGCTTGGCTTTCTGTGGGGCTCGGAGGGCTTTGGCTGCCTGCACGTGTGCCCACGCGATGTTCCCCACATACACAGGGTTCACCAGAGCCTCCTTCCTGGAGAAGCGCAGGTAGACGTTCTTGTTCAACAGGCACTTATCCAGATGGCCCTGGAGGAACGGGCACCCTTCCCCAAAAATGTACATGGATCTCAGGGCACAAGTCATGAGCGTGCCACCATCCTTCAGCACCTGGCCATCTGCTTTCAGCACAGAATCCTCTGCCAGTCTCTTGCTTTGGGCATAAGGAAATTTTGATGTGCTTTCATAAGCTGTGTCTTCGTCACCATTGAAAATGGGGTCACCTTTGCAGTTTGGGCCTGTCACTTCTATGGTGCTGGTGTATATGAAGTGCTGGACACTACAGCGGATACACGCCTCCAGCAGCAGCTGAGTACCTTCAAAAAACAAACATGCAAGGCAGTCTAGAGCTCCCCAACCACAAAAAAGTGGGCTTTTCAGATCAGAAACAGCATCTCTGGCATGAACTTGGCCAGATCTCCCCTCCCTGCAGCTGTAAGAATCCTGTTCTGACCTGGGCAATATATTCAATGACACAGAACCTGCTCTGAATCTATATTTAAGTAGCATCAGTGCACCTTCCAGAGTTAAACAAGGGTGAACATTTGGTCCTAATTACATGCTGTGGGGACTTTTTATGCCAAGGATCAAATTTTTGCCCTTCCTTAACTTAGCATGGGTACTGACCACAGATTCAGGCACTCGTGCCTCTTGATTGGATTAACTTAGTTTAAGGCAGAGAACCTTCAGAAGCTGCCCCTCTCCTTCAGTATCATCCATGCTCTGTGCTGAAGCCCGTGTTTTTCAGGCTTGGGGATGCTCTTGGGTGGTTTGCTTAGCAGGGACAGAATTAATATGGGACCTGAAGGTTTGCTCCAAAATCAGTGCACTCAGTGCAAGTCTATCCACTGTTCGATTGACTAAAGAGAAGGGCTTGAAGCGAAACATGGTGAAGCAAGGCACGATACCACGTAGTCAAAGATCATAAAGTGCAGTGAGAATAGTGATGTTTGGATGTATGCCTCCTTTTCTGGCATGTTCTGGCTTTTCCTTGCAGTAGTACAGGATTTCTTACTTTTAAAATCCTATCATAATGCTTTCATTGGGGGCAGCAGAGGTCAACTGCTCAAAGTCTTTCAAATCGCCTAGCAGGTTAAACAAGGAAAGCACACTGAAGAGGGAAATAAATACTTTAATAAGTTGTGCTGTTATAATTGCATTTAGAGTCTTCTTTTCCTACCCAGCTTTGAGGCAGAAATTGCCTTATTTGCTGTGCATGGTGTAATGAGAGAAATTAAGTGTAAAAAAGTCCAGTGACTTTGGAAGAGAAGACACAGCTCAAAGACATTTGGAAACATCTTTGGCGAAGGAACATTATACTAAAATGACTGATACGATATCAGAAGACTGTTGCCTAAAATCTAGGAGATAAATTCAAACACCAGAAATGAGGCACATAAATGATCTTCCAAGTCTGCTCAGTCTGTTACAGCAACAACTGAAGGCAGCACAATGCAGATCAGACTAGCGTGACTGAAATGAATATAATGAATTAAAGAGGTTCAGGAAAGCCAGGAATGTTGGCAGCAAAATATGGACGCATTAATGAGTGCTAAACAGGAAGAATTATTGAACTGAATATTGTTAGGGCACCAAAATTCCTCTTTTCAAGCTTGAACAAGAAAAGGAAAGAAATTGAAACAAATGGAAAACAAATCTGGATGAGGCTTTCAGAAACATTAAGGAAGTGCACTGCAAAAAGTTACACAGACAGGAATAAATTTATGTGAAAAATGAGTTCATGCAAATCACTGTACTTAGATGACCTACAAGCCAGGGTCATCTGGAAAAAAAATAATTTAGTATATTATTCTAAAAATAATAGCTTAATTCTTGCTTTCAATACTGCTTAGAAAGTGAGGGGAAGTAATGAAGTGCAGAAGGGCTTGATAAAATCAAATGAGATATCAAGTTTTTAAAAAAGCAAACATAAAATTATCTTGACAGTTGGTATCTGTTCAAGATGAATTTCACTCAAATAAAATGTGGTTTATTTGGAAATCAGAGTTGTATGTAAAAAATTTAAAGATTCCTAGAGTAATGCGAATCTGAGTATCTTTCATATAGCATGTAATAAAGGAAATTATTACTTTATTACACGCTTTATTCAGTGAGTGGGTCTCCATGGTTTGCTTGCCCCTTTGGTTGAAGATCTGGTTCACAGAAGGTATTTTGTTTAGGTTACAATTAATTATTTTCTCAATTCCCTTCCTTTTAAAAATTTGCTTCCCTTCCTTCCTAAAAAGATATTTTTGCTCTGGGATATTGTGTGGCAGTGGAGGAAAGACCTGCATCAGGGCATGTTTAACTTGTTCTCTTCTGTCCTTTGTGGTTTATGAACATCCACATCTGATTCTTCAGACATTTAGATTGTGCAAGTTCTATTTCCTAGGGGAAACAAAACTTCCATCCTGTGAGACTGTGAAGTACATAGCAGTGCCCTGGCTGGTCAGAAAGCCAGAAGAGCATCAGAATGGAAATGGAAGGAAACAGGGAAGAGAGGGCAGCAGTATTTGCTGACTGACCTTGTGGGACCTTGTGTCTCTGGGAGCAGGACTGCGGATGGTATTTCGTTCCAGCAAATGTTATCAGCTAACCCTCACTGGCCCAGTGGGCTTTCTTTACCCATAGGCAGACACTGTTGGCAGGGCAGTGAATAGTGGGGAGTCAGAGCTAAAGAGCTTTCTGGGTTCGGGACATTTTAATATTTGTTTGATTTTTTTTTTGTAATTGTTGTTTTTTAAATCATTTTTCACCATGGAAAAATGTGTTTAGGCAACACATTCTGCTGTGAAAAATCAGATTGTAGCAGGAGTATGGTCATAAAGACAGAGCTTTACAAATTCTTTTTCTGAACTAGCAACCATGTATATTTTCATATTTCCCAATGCACAGGTTTCCAGGAACTTGCCTTTGTGCCCTTCCCTCCTGATGGGGGCCTAAGAGGCTGCCCACTGGGCTCTGTTTTTTGATCATTGACAATCTGTGGCTTTGATTGAGCAGAAATGAAAGGGTCTGGAAGCTAATGGTACAGGCAGTGAGCCACGCTAAAGCAGCTAAAATGCGATCCCACTGTTTTTAAGGTACATGTAAGAAACAACTTGACTACTAAGAATTCTGTCTTTCTCTGAACATTGGGGAGTAGCCAGTATTTGTGAAAGTGATGCCTGTACAGGTATGTTCTCTATTTTTCTGTGAAGAAGCCCTGTGTCTGGCAGAGAAGAACAAAGAACTGGGAAAGCTGTTTGTGTAAATAAGAACATCTTCCCCGAATCTCCCCCAAGCTGTTGAAGCAACACAGCCAGGGAGGTCAGTGTGCCTGCAGGTTAGGCAATACCATTTCTCTGAACGGCACTGAGGGTTTTGGCATCACAGATGGGGGGTGAAGTCGTTCTTTAAGGAAATACTTCTAAATTTCCTGGCAACTGATGCTATAGGGGCCATCCCTAAGCCTAAACCTTCTCCCTTCATCTGATCTTTCATGAAGAATGTGGATTCCTCATGAAGAAGGGGAGATCCCATCACTGAGTGACGGATTCCCCTCCCTCCCATAGCTCTGAGTTCGCTGGAGAATTTTAAATAAGCTCAAGGTGGGAGAGCACTTGTTCCTCTCAACTGCCTTCTTGCACACACAGACTTAATGGCAAAGGAAGGAAAAGGAGAAAAGGAAGAAGAATAAGAATAGCAAGGAGAGAGCCACAGACTCTGGGATGTTATCAATGCAACATTTCTGTTATTGCAGCCAAAGTCTGCAGTATTTGTAAAAATTGAAAAATGTGCATAGGCAGGGATGCTATGTGGGGAGGAAGAATAAGAACCAATTTCTGAGGTGGGCATTGGGATTTCAGATGTGAATTGCTTTCAGAAAGTTCCACTGAGCGTGGGTTAATGACTATCACCACTGAAGGCAGAGCCTGTGCAGGTCTCAGGATGGGCATGTCCAAGTGTTGACAAGAGTGAGTGATCCTGCATTGCCCTGGAGTGGAAGGCTGGATGTGGAGAGGCCCAGAACTGCTTGGGGCTGCACAGACACAGGCTTTGCACCCTTAGTGTAAGATGCAGAACAACCCTGTTAACCTGGCTCAAAACAAACACGGGTCAGGTGCTCCCTTTCCTGAGCAGACGGTGATCAGGACATAGATGTGGGTTTGAGAGAGGTGCTTCATCTGCTCACCTGTTACATTGACTTCCCAGAGCAGCTTCTTCTCGATGAGGCCCAGGGTGTCAATGAGTGAAGCCGTGTGGATGACGAGGGACACCCCCTGGCAGGCACGGTGCAGGAATGTCACATCTCGGATGTCCCCTTCCAGGATTTTCACCTCAGTCTTACCCTTGAACTCTGCAGGGGCAGCAGAAAACAGAGCACAAGACCTTAAAGGCACCCTAAGAAGAGCACTGGAAGGAGTGGTGAAGGGCTGACCCTGCCTGGCAGGTGCTGACTGTCCAGGAACAGCAGGGATATTTTAAGACTGTGAAACAGAAGGCATTTCCCCATGACTCTATTGTCAAATGCCGACTGCAGTGCTGTAGAGGTTTATTTTGCATTACCTTCCATAGGTCTGGAGCCAATATTCAACACATTTCTTTCTATTTTATATTTTAAAGAGAAATCTTTTCCACTGCTAGCAAGCTTCCTTTAGGTGTGACTGTTTTAAAGTTCACAGAGGAGTAGCTTTGTCTGTGTATGTTCTGGTGACTGGCTGGCTATAGATGTGTTAACCCAAGTGTTCTGAACAGGCACTGCATGTTCCTGTCTTCAAGGTGATGAATGATCTCTCTCCACCCAGAGCATGTGAGCACAGGGATGTGTTCATACCTACTTTCTGCCCCTTCACCTTGCTGGCATGCAGCTCTTCTAAGAAATGACATACAGCTCTGACACATCTTTTTCTTGTACCTTGGCCAGGACTTACAGTGCCTCTTCCAACTCCAGCTCCGGCTCCATTTCAGTGTCTGTGCTGTGGGGTCATTTTTAGCTTGCACATCTTTCTGGTTCATAACTGAACTCTCAAGACTGTTCTCCTGAGCTACCTCAGCCCTGGCTTGATTAAATCCTGCTTTTTATCCTCTCCCTCCACAGCAGCTGCAGTGTGTGACCCCAGTGGAGCTCTAGGTCTCAGAGCCGTCCTTCCCTCAGCTGTGCTGGGCAGAAGCATTCTTTCTGCAGCCCAGAGCTACACAAACATGAGCCAGCACCAGATGATCACTTGGAAAAATTTACAGTCCAAGGCAATGCTGCTCTGCTGGGAAGTCAGCTGGCCTGGCTGCAGCAATACCATGGGAGAGGAGAGGACTTTCTCAGCATGACCCACAACTTGTAAGGAGGTGGTGTCACTGCAGCAAGTCCTCTGGGAGCCTCTGCTGTGGCTGCACTAGGTGGCACAGCTACTGGGCAGGGACTCTGCAGAGCCTCTGTCTTCTTCCAGCATAATCAAATGCCCCTTTTAGATAAGAGAAGAACCTGATTAATTTGTACAGCTTTTAGCTGCAGCCATGACTGAAATCTCGTGTATCCTGGTGCTTTTCACCAGCTCCAAAGCAGGCAGTATTTCATCCCATGTCTTTAATATGAAACACTGAGAGAGACAACTGTTGCGATCTGGAACTGAGTGAGTGTATCTTTTAAAATGGTTTTGTCTCATTTTCTCTATAGCATGCTAGAATGTAACCCTGTATCAATTTAACAATTATTCTGATGCAACAGGCTTAAGGGGCATTTTTTTTCCCCACCACAGACAGTTGGTCTGAGATTTAAGATTTGTGAAACATTGGCAAAACTGTTACTAAATCTAGAGTTACTGCCCTCCCAGCACAGTCACTGCCACATGCTCTCTTCTGCTCCTTTATTTTACAGACTGCATTCATTTCCTAGGACTCCATCTCCAGACGGTTCACTCTGACCTCGACTTGCATGGATGCAAAAGTGTCAGACTAAGGCTGGGCTTTTTGTTAAGCACCTGGTAGTTAGATTTGCTCTAATAAATATTAGTCTTTGTACTGCCCTTAGGCTGATGTTCTCCATGAACAAGGCTTTGTGGGATTGCAATAATCCCAAGAACAGACAGAAACAGTTTTCACAACATAAATTCTGACATGTGACCCCTTCAAAGTGATCACAGTGCCCAAGCAGGAGTTAGGAAAATGGAAGTTTTTACACATGCAAATCAAAGCTTTTGGGAAACGCACAGAAGAAGCCTGTCCCTTCTAAAGCTTATCACAAGATATCTGCTGTCTAGGTGCTCTGTGACTTGTTTGGGCTTGCAGCTTGTGTGTGTGATATGAGTCAGGAAATCTGCTCCTGTACTCCATTTTAGCCCGCAGAAGTTGTATGGTAAGTACAATATGGGCCTTGCTCACTTCAGCAGCATCAGCTGTATGTCAGGAATCAGCAGAATGATCTTGTTTTGCTCTGGGTGAAGAGAAAACTACAGGTGAGTTTGGAAGCAAAGAGAGGAAAGAAGAAATGACTGACAGACAGTGGTTTCAGTCTGAGATGGCCAGCAGAGAGAAACATGATTTCCATCTACACAAACCATTGCCCAAGCATCAAAAGAACACATGTGGGTAGGTCAGAGGGGGAGGAACAGAATAAATTCAAGTCAGCTCTCCATTTTTGCATAAAGTGTTTATGACAAAGTACCTATTCACTGAGAAAGTTTTTCTTCTTCACCAGTGGTTTCTGTGTACTCTGAGCTGTAAGTAAATCCCCTGCTTGCTATGGGGTAGTTTTTGCTTGAAAATGCAATGATTTCTCAATAAAATTCCGTGTCCTGTTGTGAGCAGTTTTTGACTCAGCAAGCAGTCAGACTATTTGCCCTAAACTTGAGAACAACGTAGGAGTTTTAATTTCCCCGGAAGTGCCAATGCAATAGTGAACAACAACAAAAGAATTGTGTAAGTGGAAGCACGGGAAAGGCAGAAAGATAAATCTGCAGTGGAGATGGGAGGTAAGAAACCCAAGGCACCGAAGTACCATGTTCAATGTGACGTTCATTCTCAACCAAACAATGTAACTGGGCAGGCTCCAACTCAGAGCACTTGACATTGACTGGATCATCCCCGACTCCCTGGGGCTGTGGAAGACCACAAATGCCACTGTCCTACGCAGACTGAGCGTGAGGGTCAAGCTCTCAGCAGGAAAGTTGTTTGGACAAAAGAGGAGTGCCCCTGAGTGCCTTCTGGCACGAAGACCTGTGACTTGCACGTACTTTTCCGTCTTGCTACCCACAGCCCCGACTCTGAACAGATATTGCAAGTGCAAGATGCTGAAGAGATTAGTGAGGAAAAAACCCACTTGGCTCTGCTCCTGGCTATCCAGAAATCCAGATAACATCTGCTAGCAAGTAAAAGTCCCTGTCGTAAAAATCATGCAGGTCGGAAGACTCCAGCCCCACCCACAGGTTTTGTAGCAGCCCTGCACCTGGAATAGGAGTCACTGTCATAGAGAAGGGCTTGAAAGGGAATGGCAGGGAAATATTTCAGGTAGTCCTGAGCACAGGACTGGCAGGACACTAGAAGAGATGTAGCCACAAGGGCTGATACAGACAGAGGAGCTGCCAGTCAAAGTGCAGGAGTTCAAATCTGTTTAAACACATCTGGAATGTCAGCCTATGGTCCCTACTGCCTGTTTGGGTAAATGAGGTGAAAAATGCTTTGGTAACTGATTTTTCCCTACCTCCTGTGCTGCTCAGATAGGCAGAAGGAATGTTAAAAGAATAGGAGAGGGTGCGTGTGGGCAGTGCTCAGTGGAGGAAGAAAGGAGGATAAGGAAAGAGGGCATTGAGCTTGTCTATTAACAAAAAAATAAAACATCAAAACCTTTGCTGCAGTTCAGCCAAGCTTCTGCCCACACAAGCAATTGTTTTCACTCCCCAGGATGCTCCATTATTCCCACAAAACTCTCCTGGCCCAGAACAGTGCAGATGCCTCTGCACTGCTGCATCAGTGCTAAACCACACACAGTCCTGCTGCTTCAGCCTCAACAGTAGCTGCAGGTTTTGGGTTTGTTTCTGTGGAAACTCTCTGGAAACCAGACCAGTAAGGGCTGCTGCAAGGCTCAAGGGCATCTAGAAATCCTCAGTGAAACGCTGAGTCAGATTTAATGAGGAAGAAGTTTGAGTCGTATAAAACCATGATAAAGGCTTGTACAATTTGTACCAGGTTTCTGGTGCACTGTTGCTATTCCTTGGTGACACTTAAATGCTCTATAGAGTGATTGAGGCTCTTTGGCAAATCATACAGAGATATTCCTCAAGGGTTCCCATATAATTTCCTGTATAGAGGAAGTCTTGCAGTGAAGATGTCATGGAGGAAGTTATTGTTAAATAAATATAATGTAAGGACTCACAAACCTGACTGAATTTAGGCCCCCTATGTGCCTTTCTGTAGATGTGCTCAGTATCTCAATAAATAGGACATTTAAAATAAAACACTCTAAGCTGCTTTTCCTGCCACAGACTGTTTCTGACACTGGGCACATCACTCACTTGTGCTGTTTCCAATCCATTCAAGAAGGCAGAGTCCTGCCTTGCACTTTGCAAATGGGTCCCATCTCTTCTGTGTCTAGCATTTGCTTAAACAGGAAACTGCAATGTTATTAACAAAAGCAGTTTTTAAAATGCCTCACCAGAGGTCTCAGCCAGAAGATCATTATTAATCAAATTAATCACAGGTTGAAGAAAGCCATTAGAATTTGCACCCAGAACTTTGTCACTGCCTTCTAGTCTGGCGTACCAGAGCCCAGCTCAGCATGCTCTGGATATCTCTGTCCTCCCACTCGGTATAGAAATGCTTGCATTTTCCTTTCCCCCAAGAAGAAGTGTGAGATTTTTGCACTAATTTTGCTCTGTGGCTTTTGTTGTAATAGAAGTCAGGTTGAAGACAGCCTGTTTACTGCATGAACAGTATATAGAAGCCTCAGGGCCTGACAAAAACACTCTGGTTTTCACATTTTACATCTGATTTCTGTGCTGGAGGGAGAGGGAGGAATAAAGCAAGGCTTGTTTGAGATAAAACCTGTATCTGCAAAGCTGGTTTGGATGAGAGGTAAAGGCTTCCAGGCTACCCACGTGGGACTGCAACACACATAGCTGCGCACACAGTCCTCGAGAAATGGCACTTACTGTCAAATCTCCCGAGTGCCTCATCGCTGAAGGCTTTGTCCAGCAGTCGGAGCTCAGCCAGCGCCTCCTCTTCTTCCAGCAGCAAGCGCACAATCCTCTGGCCAAGAAATCCTCCTGCTCCTGTCACCAGGCAGCTTACCCCAGCCAGGGACATTGCTCTGGGTTGCTCCTCGGTGGTGATCTCGCTGTCTCTTGAGCTTGGTTCTCCTGCTGGTTCTCCTCCTGCCTGAGGGAATGAACATATGACATCAGCCTCTGGAGACTTTACAAATCAAAGGGTGTTACCAGAAGGAGACACTACTGGAAAACAAACTTTAATCCCTACATCAAACAATCTTTTAAGCATGTCTTACTTCTGCTAGCTATTCCTATTCAGAAGTAGTCTGCATTTTTTTCCCATGCAAAGAAAAAATTTTTACAAATCATTACAAACCAATTAAGTTAACAAATCTGAAAATGCTCAAAATCAACTTCAATGCCAAACAAACCCCACAAAAGTCTGCCTCGAGTCTCAGTTCCACCTCTCTAGCAGTCAGAAGACTGTGGGGGAGATTTGCCTGTATTTATATGCTGCAGAGCACCACCTCAGTCATTTTGCTCCCCACCCTCTTGAGTGGCTCCTCTGCTGCAAAAGATTGTGGTGCTTCCACACCACTCCCACCCAAGAGGAAGGCTCTGGATGCAGTGAAGTCTGAGCCTAGATGTGGTCCTGCATCCCTAAATCCTCAGAGAATAAACCCTCATGTTGATAATTCCCTCTAGCTGCACTTCCTTGTGCAATATTGTGCCAATATTGTGCCAACATTGAAGGTAGGGAGCATTAAAATCAAATACAAATAGCAGGACAAGCTATTTAGAGTGGTTTGAGGAGTGAACTCTAGTGCTGTACATTTTCTGGATACGGGGCTTCCCCAGTGCAACGTGGGTTTCTCACTCTCTCTGTGCAAGATCAAAAACTAACCCCTGGGATTTTGTATTTGTTCAGTACACTAGAGGCATTCAAAGTGATGAAATTGTTTAATGTACCATCAAAGTTAAATTCAAGCTGCAGGAGGGAAAGGTTCACCTCTGGAAATGTCTTGTGCAGGAGAACCTAGTGAAAGGCAGGCTGTTTGTGTCTCTGCAGTGATCTGTGTCATTACTGCTTTACATCTGCAACATGCAGGGAAAATGCCCGCGTGTTTCTCCCTGGGGTTTCACTCCAGTTCAAAACTGTTTTGTAGTGTGAGACCAGGGCAGGGCTTAGGCATTAGCCTGAAGCTCCTAGTGCCAGCTCTGCCTTCCTAGGTCTGTCAGGACACGCTGATTGCAGCTGTATTTTCTCTCTCTCTCACACAGGGATAGGCTGACATCCCTGCTGAAGCAGGATGATAAATAGGGAGCTGCCTTAAGCGAGAAGGGAGTTGCAAAGAACTCCAGCAACACAATTAATTGGGCTGAAATCACTGGAAAAAAGATCCCTGATTTGGGGCATAGCTGGAACGGATCTCTAAAATTGCTTTGTTTCCATTCGTGCCACTAACTGCTAAGCTCCTTTTTTTATTCTGTCGTGGGTTTTGTTCACTCATTAAAGAGAGCCCTGGAGAAAAGCTGTAGAAGAAGCATCCCTTCACTGTTACTTTTTTAGAGCAAAACTGGGCTTGCAAGTGACAGGAGGAAAGCAAATCCATTTCTTTTGGGGGAGAAAGGTTTCTAGATGACACAGATGATGAAGTTTTGGCAACTGTTTCAATCCCAGCGTCCTTGAAAATCCGTTCCTTACCCCAACAAAGCTTAAAAAAAATTGTTATCAGTGCTTCTTTCCTTGGCTTTTCACAGTCAGGACCTTGGCATTGTATGTTCTTATCAGAAGCTGCTGCAAATTAACTTTGTGCACTTTGCAAGGAAAAATAACTGGCCAAAGCCTGCTGCTGCAAGCAGCATTCTCTGTAACCCTGCAAAAAGGGCTTCCTTTTTGCTTTTGGAAAGGAAATAAAATGCTTTAAAGAGGCATTATAAAACCAGACAACACCACGTAACCTCTTAGGATAGAAAATGCTCTCGTACACCAAGCTGGCCTGTTAGAATGACGAAGTTCAGCAGGGGTAGTGCTTATATGAGAATATGAGTGCTGCATAGAGGACTGTGGGGAGATTTATTGCTGCTGTGCTATTGTCCTCTTAAGTACTACTCAGACAAGTGCTTGGTTTAGTTTGAGAGAATTTTATACATCACTACATAGCAGCCTTCATCTGAACTGCTGTTTGTGAATGTTGGTGGTCAGACAGCAGCAATGTGCTCAATTCCAGCTCAGACCTACTGGAGCTTCCTGCAGTCTCACCTAGAGACAACATTTTCACCTCTTGTTTCTTGTTGAGATTGCTGGTGGGGTTGCTGGGTGGCACAACAGCTCCTCCTGTGCAGACAAGACTGGCTCTGGTGTTCCCCAAAGGACGTGGAGGCAGATGCTGGAATGGGCCGTACACCCCGGAATGGTGCCAATGAGCAACAAGGCCAAAGTCCACCAGACCCCTGACCATCAGGAATAACATGGTGAAATTCAGTTATTGCACAGGTAGGGGACTTGCAGACTAAAACATAATTGAGCAGCATCTGAAAAGTTTACCAACTCCGCATTCTGTGTCAAGGCATAGACATTTTTTAACTATGTTGATGTCTTCCTTCTCTTTGAGTCCATTATAAAACAAAGCTGCCACAATCTGATACTTTGCTGTAGAATGGACTGCATGACTAAGAGCATTCTCCATTTTAGAAAATCACAGCTTGTACAATTTGGCGTGTGTTGGAGAAATGCTATACATGGACTAAGTAATAGCTTAGTATATGTGCAATGCACCATGTCCCACCACAGCTGTGTCCCTGATTTGCTGGCCCAGGAAGAGCGTGGCTCCTCTGACTTTACTGGTGCTTACTGTGACAGAAACTTTGGGGCAATGACTGGCAGGTGTTAGAGAATGTGTTTTCGTAGCCTTGTCAAAAGGAGAAAAAAGGATTGGGAGGGAGTGTAGTGGAGATGAGAAGACAGAAAGAGAAATAGTGAAAGGAAAATTCCCAGCAGCATCAGGAAAAAACTGTATCATGGTACTGGAATGATTATATGCAATAACATTGCAGGGCATGGAAGTTTTCGATAGGATAAAATGTACTTTTACAGAGGGCAATGCTGTTTATTATGGAATCAGGTAAAATGATTTTGCTATCAATCAGGCTATCCAGGATTAAGAAAGGAAGAAGAGGTCTTTTTGTCCAGAAAGAATTTTACTTCAGGAAAGAGGTTTCTGAAGTCTGCCCTGTTGCCCAGGCTGATGAGAACTGAAATAGGGAAAAGCAAAACATGCTCATTATTTAACTGGACCTTTTGATTTCAAAATATAGAGTAATTGTGACCAAAAAGACACACACACACACACACACACACACACATACACACAAAATATGTTTCTTCTCATGTGAAAAATTTATGTGTTTCTTACCACTGTATGCTTGTAAGCTCAAAATGCCTACATGCTGGCAGCTCTGGGAGAGAGGCTGTATTTTAAGATGTAGATTTACTCAAGGAAAACTTCTGCCCTTCAGGGTGGGAGGCACTGTTGCCTCCTGGGAACATTTTCCTCTCTTCTAGTTATACATTGACAAGAGGGAACAATAATTAACCTTTGGACATCTGTCCTGCATCAGACTCTGAACTTCTTATAGTGGGGAACAGTTGTAAGACACTTTAATCAAGGTATGAAGAAAACCACCTCAAAGGGCTTCAGTGTTTCTGTGTCTTCAAATCTGACAAAGAAAATATCTCCTATTTCAGTAGTACCAAAATTCTTCCTGTAGAAGGGAGAAGGTGATTGTAAATGCTTCTGGCATTATCTCCAGGATCAAAAAGACTTTCTTGTAGTAGTCTTTGCTATATTAGACAGCACATGAGTTGGAAATTAAGTAGAAACAAACGTTTAGTCTCCTTTTACCTTTAGTTTTTGGAAGAACTCCATTTCCTCAGCTGAAATTGATGAGTGAATCATATATTTAAAGGCTGGAGAAATTTACATCATATGCCAAAGAAAAATGTTTGTATTTGGATCCATTTTGTAGATAAATGAACCTCGTAAGTAGACTGATTCTCTGTCCCATCCTCCAGGGATGCAGGGAAGCAGCAGGGTTTGATTACTCCTTAACCCACACATTTACAATCTTCAGGGAGAGTTTTTTGTAAGATTTAACCTTGATTGAATGTGTATCAGAGATTTTCACAACAGTCAAGTACATAAAGCAGAACAGGGTGCAGACAAGGGGGCATAAAACTTTGGCATGCATTGGCACAGGCCTAATCCAGACCATAGAAAACTCTCAATGTCTTGGAAAATCTGGGCTTGTTAAATAGACTCTCAGCCTGATTGAACCCTGTGACCTCTTACTTTAAGTTCACTCACCAAATATCTTCGTTTTTCTCTCAGAAGATGCTTTCCTGCAGCCTTTCACAGAGATACACGTGCTGTCTCGGCAGCTCCATGTAGTTGATCATGGCAGCACAGGGGTACGGCAGGGTACAGATCTCATGTGCAGCTCTTATTTTATGATTCTGTGATACCTCCCAACAATTCAGATTAAAGGGAGCCTCTGGAGATCTCTGTGCCAACCTCTTCTCACAGCGGTGTCAGAGAGGTTGCTCTGGACCTTGCCTGTCAAGCTGTGAATATCTCTAACAATGGGGGTTTCACAAACCCCATGTTGCAGTGTCTGACTGCCCTCAAGGTGGTTTTTTTTCCCCTACTGATTTCTCCTTGGAATTTTCCTCATTGCAACTTGTCCCCATTGCCTTTTACTGCTCACATCCAAGAAGCTGGCCTGGATCTTCTCCAAGTGAGTAGTAAAGGGCAGCGATTTGATCCCCCCTCCCCCTGCCTTTAGCCTTCGCGGGACTGAGCGCTCCCAATTGTCTCATTCTCATCTTGTACATCCTTGAAATCCATCAACGTGTGTGATGTGGTGTAATTCCCAAGTCTTATCTGCCAGGCTGTCAGTCTGCCGACAAGGTTTATTGTTACTGGAACAGAGAGGAAGGCCTCTGTGTGAAGGCCTCTGGAAGATCACTGCAGACACTGTTATCTCTGAGAGAAATTAAAGTCTAAACAGAATGAGCTAACAGGGTTAGCTTCTCCCTTCTGTCTCCTTCGAGCCAATTTAAAATAGCGTTTATGCAAAAGGTCACTTTTTGGTAGCATGGCTCCCGCTGCACATTCCAGGGAAATGGGCATCAGGGTATCTGCCGGCTCCAAAGCAGGGTGAGGCAGGGGCTCTGCACACTGAGAGCTGGCTCTTGGCCCCAGAAGTTGTACTCTGCTCCACTATTTCATTGCTCTGCATTTAGAAGCAGTGGGCCAGAACTGCCCCCACCTTCAAAGGGTAGCTGGGGTGCCTGGTAGCTGATGGATCTAGTTTCTGTATCTGTTATGAATACATCCAGGTAAAGCCAAATCTATGGAAGACAGCAGCCACAACACATACCGTCCCAGAGCAGGAGAGGTGTGGGGACTGAGTTGCAGTGAGACTTGGCAGGACAAGTGGAAAAAGCAAGGCACATAGTTTTCCATGTCTGGCTGTCCAATGTAGCAGAACTTTGGAGGAAGACCCAACATAGGTAATGCCATGGTACAGCCAGTTTAAAGCAAATGTATTTAAGCAAGTAACAACTACCCAAACTGTTAAAGAGTTCACGGGTCTCAATAAAAGCACAGCGCAGCCTTTGCTAACACAGAGCCTTTCCTAATCTCTTCAGAAGCTTCTGGAAGGCCTTATCAGACACTTATTGAACTTCCTTTTTCATCTTCAGTCTGGTTGGGGCCTCAGCTTGAGCTGCCTCTGTTTGGTGGGCAGGGCAGGAGGCTGATCACAGCTTTGAGAACTGAACCAGGTGTTGGCCAACCTCTGAGACGCTGGCACAGCCTGCAATAAATGAAACATTGGTGAGAGAGAAAGGTCTGTGGATGAAGCTTGGCAGCCCCCCTGCTCTGAATCACAGTCTTGTACGAGCCAGGTTGGGATAGGTTGGTGCTTTAACATCTTTACTCCTTGATGGCATCTTCAGCCTCGAGGTTTGGCACTGGACTCCCCACACAAGAAGAGTTAGAAACATGGAAAAAATTATTTTTAAAACAAGCCGGGCAGGGTACAGTCTGATCCAGTCAAGTCAGGAGAAAAGCATAGAGAAAAGACACGGGGTTTGCTGTGTACAAATGTGTACAAATGGCCACAGGTAAAGATTTGCACTGCCATTTCATTTGGTCAAATATGGGTGGAATAGGGACGCTGGTTGACACCTGGCTGAACAATAGCCAGCCGTGTGCCCGGGTGTGATACAGGCATCCTGGCCTGTGTCAGCAATGGTGTGCCCAGCAGGACCAGGCTAGTGATTGTCCCCCTGTACTGGGCACTGGTGAGGCTGCACCTCAAATCCTGTGTTCAGGAGAGGTTTAGATTGGATATTAGGAAAAATTTCTTCACAGAAATTGTTATCAAGCACTGGAATAGGCTGCCGATGAAGTGGCTGAGTCACCAGCTCTGGATGTGTTTAAAAGACACATAGATGTGGCACTTAGGGACACGGCTTCATGGTGGAATTGGCAGCGCTGGGTTAACAGTTGGACTTGATGATCTTAAAGGTCTTTTCCAACCTAAAAGATTATATGATTCAACAAAGTTCACAGCTCCAGCAAAAGGATCCCAACCTGCTACTCTTGCTGAATCCTGTGCCCTTTTGTATGTGAAGAACTGTAAAAGTCTGCTGGGGAAAAAAACCAGGAATCTTTACTGGTTGAAAAAGTAACGCATAAAACCAGACTATGCCCTGTGGGATTTCAGCTCCAGTCTCCCAGTCAGCATTGCTATCCACTTGAGTTCATGGCTGCTAGAGCTTGAAAATATTTAATGAGACACTTTGCTGATGTCTGAATACTTCTACACTGGATCTGCATGTCATACTTAATATCATAGAATATCCTGCATTGGAAGGAACCCACAAGGATCATGCAGCCCAAATCGTGACCCTGCACGGGACACCCCAGAAGTCACACCGTGCGTCTGACAGCATTGTCCAAATGCTTCTTGAACTTTGTCAGGCTTGGTGCTGTGACCACTGCCCTGGGGAGCCTGTTCCAGAGCCCAACCACCCTCTTGTTCATGAGTAAAACTGGAGTTTGCACTGGGCTCTGCAAATTTGCTGTTTGGTGAGGGGGTCAAACAGGGCAGCTATGGCTGGGAGCAGGAGTGAGAAATGCAGAGTGAGAGTAAAAGCTTGGAGGAGACACAAAGGCTTTTAAAGCATGTGTAATCACCAACAGACTGTATTCTCTAACACACAGAGAAAAATTCTGCATCCCTTTTTAATGAATTTTTCATGCAGAAAAAAAATCAGTTGCATTTTACCTTGATAAACACTAATTAAGTACTGAAAAACATATGCTGCCACTCCCAGGAGAACAGAAATTCCAAGTTTTGCTTGGCTGTACTTAGCAGTTTTGCATCTCTTTACTTGGGTCACAAAGCTGCTCTAACCCACTCCCTCCATGCAAACTTGATTGCTGTGACACCTGGAATGCTGAGTGGTTTCACAGGAAGCAGAGAATCTCCCCAAGTACCGCAACTGGAACTATCACAGCTCCCGTGGATTCCCTTTTTGCCACCCATCCATCACACTCCTGATTTTATAGGGCTTGCATGCAGAAACCTCTGTATCACCCATTACAAACAAAATACTTACCAGCTAAGGCCATAGACAAGCGGAACTCATCCTGCAGAATTCTCAAGACATCCTGAAGACCTTCTTCACCCTGCCCCAACAGAGAAAGCAGTCAGGGTAAAAGGAGCACTGGCACAGCACAGTGCTGCAGGATGCCTGCACCCTGAGAGCTGGGATAGTCCCTTAAATCCGTGCCAGTTCCAGTCTCTCATGCAGATGAATGATTAAAATGATATGATGGATGTGCTCTGTTCATCACAGATTAATTTAGATGCTTTTCCTTTTGGGATACATCTGAACAGGGAAAGAAAACAAAGCTGTTTTTCACTTCTGACATTTTGTAGCTGGTTCCTTTTTTAAGCTTTCAGTTTTCCCCCACCAGTGGGCTTGATATTTAAAATGTCAAGCCTTACAATGCTGACAGTTTTTAATGAAGTAATGAGAGTTTTATATATGGTTCAGAAACTGAACCATATATAAACACTATATAAACATATATAAACATTATATAAACACTGTTTATATACATTTCAGAAACTGTAGTTTACTCAAATACTGGACTGAATCTTTAAAAACAATAGACTATATGTTTTTCTCTGTGTAAGTGACACCAAGAAGCTCAAAAGCCAATAAAATGTATATAAGATTTTGATCTTCCTATAAAATATTGGAGGATTTAAAAATTTTTTCCCCTTAAATTTTCTTTTTATGTCTTGCAATAGTGAATGCTTTGGGTGCAGACAATGTTAGCACTTGTTTATGGCCTTCCCCTATTGTATGCTATAGTAATGCCACTAAAATATATCTTTAGGGATACTCTACGGAATATAATACCAAAGCCCAGTAGAACTCCCAGAATCCCATCTCCTTTCTGTTTGGATTGTGGAAAAAGTTCAGGCAACTCACAGGAATACCTTTTTCATCTTAGGCCCTTTTTTGATGTTTACTGGCAAAAGAAACAGTACTGCCAAGTCTTACAGGTTTTTTTCAGAAGATTCAGGTGATTTCTTCCATAAAGCCTAGCTACTGGAAACCACAGCAATCACACCACTGGACAACAGTGCCATTTAAAAGAAAGGAAATGTTTCTAGACCATAAAAATAAGTATCTTTTCTTCTAGAGAAAAGTTTGGAAAGGTTCCATCCAGAGTGTAAAAAGGAAAAAAAATAGCAAAAAACCCAACTGGTATAATAATATTTTAATTTTAATTATATTATGTTTACCTCCTGCATCAGAGGCCTAATTCATGACTCTGGATCATAGAAATATGCCAGGAGTTAAGAAGCAGCAAAGCTGGAACTGAAATAGCAGTGGAAAGCTATTTCACCTGGAGGATGCAGTTTTGCTCAGCCTTGTGCAAAATGTTTCAGCCATCAGTGGGGCAGATTTCTACACGTATTTCTGAAGAACTCATAGCACTGATATGAAACTGGTGTATCAAAAGCATGTATTGTTCCCAAGTACTTGCTGAAAGCAAATAAAATTGTCAGACTCATCTTTCTGGCAAATAACCCCAGCTCCAATTTTCAAAAGCACTGATGGTCCTGAGTGCTACAGTATTTTAGTGCCGAACTGCAACACCAAGAAATCAGGTCCCACAAAACAATGTTATCATCTTCAAAATCCTATTGTTCAAAATCCCAGGAAATTGTGAAATTCAGTGGTATTTTTAAATCACAGGAAATGTCAGGGTTTCATTCAATTTGGGGTGATTCCACTTCAGTTGCAGGAGTGTTGGAGAGTGTGAGAAGCAGGCATATGAACTCAGAGCTCCTTGCTCACCTTGTAAGCCAGGCCCCACAAAGCTGGTCTTCCAATAAATACGCATTTTGCTCCCAGTGCCAGCGCTTTCAATACGTCGCTTCCTTTTCGTATTCCACCATCCACATAAACTTCGACTCTGCCTCGTACTTCCTCCACAACCTCAACCAGAGCATCAATCTGCAAAGAAGCAGCCGGTCTCACCTTGAGGGCAGCCTTTGATTCCAAGAGAAGGAGGATGTATTCCACAGAGACAGGCAGGGATGCGATACTTCAGTAGGATGCCTTCTCCAAATGAAACGTGACGATGCATCACAAATAGTCAGCACCAGGAGCTGCAGAATAACATACAGCTCCCTGTTCTGTTTTCCAGACACTTAATGCCATTTTCCAGTGCTTTGCTTATACTGATATTCTTTGCTATCACTTTTGATAAGTGAAAAAGTAACATTTTCACTAGATTTATGAAAGATTTTAAATATAAATTTCAATGGGATAACTGTCATCAATATTTTACTTTCATTTGAGACAATGATGAATGATACAGCCGTTTGCAAAAAAGGCTGATGTCAAACTTCTACTGCTCAAACTACCTAACCTTACATTTCAACTTAATCCTGGTGACCACTTGTTGAGTGCCTCCCCTAAAGCATCTGTGAAGGATTTCATTTGCTGCGTAGCACAGTCAATCATTTCCTCCAGGTTAAGTCTCCTGATTCCCTAAGGTCTTTTCTGTACAGTCCAGCATGGACTAGAGCCTGGGATGTTATTGCAGGGCAGCACCACACAGAGGTGCTGGCCCCAAAAGCAGTACAACCAGGGGCAGGACATTGCACTAGACATAATTAACTCTCCTTCAGAGCAAACCCAAAGGGCTCTTTTCTGCAGTGTTTTATACCCTTTTGCCTTCTTTTAATATATATTTTTTTTTTCTGAATTTCAAACTGAAAACCTTCAGGCTGAAATTTTCTAGGACTAGCTCAGCAGGAGCCAGGCTTGGCACCAGAAGAATAGCAGAGCCCAACTAGGTATCTACTGCCTTGTCTGTGTGTTTAAAGCAACTTCTAAGGTAGAAGAGCAGTTAATGTGGATGCCATTTCTGTTATTATGCCTTTAGCATTTGGTTTATTAATTGTTTTTTGTTCATTATTGTCAGCCTTGACGTAGAATAGAAGAGAATTCCCTGGTACCTATTTTTATTTTACAAAAGAAAACTGAGAAAAGAAAGTTCGTAAGATACTGTGCAATGCAGAACTGTGAAATAAGAGCAATTGGAAAAACTGACAGAAGCCAAATTACGCCAGTGAAATACACACATGTCCAAACAATGCATGATTTCTTTGTACAAATTAAAAAGCAGGGGAATTTTTCTCCAGATAAGTTATCCTTTTTCTGGCTCATGTAAGTCAATAAATTCCCACTTAGACTTGAGCCTGTAAATACGCAAGCAGACCTCTCACTAAATCTAGCTGCATTGTTTTGTATGTTTTGACAGATGTGAACAATGAGAATACATTATGCTCTCATTTGTACATTTTTGGTTCCAGAGCTTTGTTTTCTTTTTGCTGCAGTGCGCAAAGAGTCTGTGTGCACTGCACCAGCTAATGGAGGCACAGGCAGAAACTCTTCCTGACTTAGGCCAGTAGTTTATCTGCACTTATGTGATACTTACAGAATCCTCCCAAGAAGCTGAGGACATGCTTCAATAGGTAGTCCATGTCAGGGCATGGACCTCACCAGTTTAAAGCTAAAGTGCATCTGCACACATCCATGGCCACTGGACAAACTCAAGTCCACCAGAAGTGTACACATAAACCCGGGCACAGAGATACCCAGGTAAATGCAAACGTGCAGACCACAAACAGGGAAAACGTGGGACGTGTTTTCTCACTTACAGCGGCAGGTCCTTCATCCAGTTGCCTTCCACCATGATTGGACACAATAATTCCCTGAACTCCATGTCTCACGGCCAGCTCTGCATCTTCTCTTGTCAAGATGCCTTTGATGATGATGGGCAGGCAGGTCAGGCTCCGCAGCCAGTAGATATCATTCCAGGTGACCGAGGGGTCCAAGCTGTTGGGTGGCAGTCCATACTCAGACCGGTCATCTCCCTTCACCCAAAAGGAAACAACAAAGGAGAACTCATCCAAGCTGCAACAATACACAGGTCCCTTGGTGTCTTTCCTTGCTCTAGAACAGATTAATCAAACTTGCCAACAGACACATTCATCAGCTCCAGAAATGTCACATGTCTCTGGAGGAGAATAATTACAATGGGGGCGGAGATCAGTGTCTCTAAGGCAGCTGGATGGGGATTTTGAAGACAGAATTCAGTCTGGCAGGAGGTCAAGCCAGGATGCTGCAGAACCAGCAGGGGAGAAGATACGCCCCGGTACAGCAAATGCCAAGGCAGCAGTTACCCAGTGGTTTTTGTCTCACATGGTACATGCCAGCGCAGTGAATGAAAGGACAGGCTCATTTTACAAACCTCAAAGGCCTGTTCCAAGTTCTTCACTTTCATGTGGGGAGGAAGTCGGAAACCATTGCGGACATCGGCGCGTCTCTTGCCTGTGTAGGGCAGATCCGCGGTGAGGACAAGGCCCTGGAAGCCCAAGGCCTCTGCCTGCTGGACCAGCTGCTGGGAAGCTGCCCTGTTGCGGTGGATGTAGAGCTGGAACCAGCGGAGGCCGCCAGGCGCAGCTGCGGAGATCTCCTCCAGCGTGCAGGTGGAGTAGGTGCTGGCTATGTAGCAGGTGTTCATTGCTCTGGCCGCTTGGGAGGCATTGGAAAGGAGTCAGAAACAAAGGCATTTGAACATTCTTGCCAGGCATCAGATACAAAACCATGCACTGCTTGCAGAGACCACCCGAACTCCTGTTTCATGTATATCCTACAAAGCATAGGGCAGCTGTACCCCCAGGATTAACAATGACTGTATTTACCATGCACTCTTGTGGGTCCATGGTTAAGAAAGCAGAAAAAGGAGAGGTAATTAACCAAGCTGTGCTTTTGTTTTGCAACTACATTTTTTTAAAAAGCAGGAATTTTATGTTTATGACTGAGTCCTCACAGGAATGCACTGTAAAATCTACTCAGTGTACACAGAAGAAAAAACATTTCTAGGGGTCAGCTCTCCAAACCCACCACAGGATTCATGAAAAGGGGATATCTTTTTCTCCAAGGGAGATATTTCTTAACCAGTAACAAGGAATTCACAGTCTGAGTCCCATCTACCACTTTCACAACCCATCTAGAGCCCCCAGGACTGAAAACCTTATGTGGTTTTTGGTGTAAGCCGGAAATATGTCCATTGCCCTTGTCTTAAGTTTGCAGCAGACTCCATGGGGCTGATTTTGCATGGTGGTTTCTGGAGAAGTAGAGCAATGTCTATACATCTTCCCATGCAGGGTATCAGAAAGTGGGAATGGAGTTTGCCCCTTCAAGCCTGAAAATTTTTCTCAGTCACACTTGAAGTCATCCTAACAGCTTCTTGAGGCTTTTCTACAACTCCCTTTTTGCTACATGGCACCTGAGCAGAAGAGTACCTCTGGCTGTGCTTTTCTCTCCATCAGGCCATGCTAGCTGGTGGAAGCCTGTAGGGGCGATTCCTACAGGAAAGCTGATTTCAGACCCCAGGATTTTAGTCCTGATGTCCATCATGGATACATCCCGCAGCATACGTGGCCGGAAACGAATTCTGTAAGGCAAAAAAAACCCTTCAGGATAGGAGATGTTCTGTGAGTTTTCTGAAGTTTCATGGAAACCAGGTCTTCATTCACCAGTTGCAAAGCAGAAATCTGAGCCAATGAAGAAAACAGCATATAACAAAGGCTCTCTGCCCTTTCTGTTTGCTTTTAGAGGTCAATTCAGCCAGCAGTTCAGCCACTTTCACTGTTCATTAATCCTGCTTTACTGGCCACAGTACATAATTTCTGCATCTCCTGCCTCAGCTCACTGTGTCTTGTTCTCCCACTGTCCACCCCCAGATTCCTTCTACTTGCCGCCAGGCTGAGCCTTCCACTTCACCAGCCCTCACTGTACAGTGTGCCTGCCCTCAGGCTCTTCAGCATGTTCCCCAAATCCCCAAATCCCACCCTACTTGCACACAGGCTTCCTGCTGCTCCCCAAGAGCTCTGTGTTACATCTCATTCTATCATAGCTACTCATGCCCTTTCCTGTCATGCCACACATACCATAGCACACTGTACCCTACCCCAGCATCCCTAAAGCCTCATACAACCCATGTCATACTCAGTCTGGCATCAGAGTATACAATGTGTGTCGCTCAGGTTTTGCATTTAGCTTGAGGATCCCCTGGAAAGGACAAAGTGTTAGGTGTCTTTGCTTGTAAAGTCCAAACACTTGCATGAAAACAGTTTAAAAGGTCCAGTACAGTCCACTTCATTTCCTCCTCACATTACCTTTTATATGCCAGGATGTTTTCATCTCGTGTGGTGCAGTCATCTGCTCCAGCTGCAAAATAATCCCAAGCAATCTTGGGTAAATACTTCTTAGCATAAGCTTCGAAGTCTGAAAGACACACCATAGCCATTGCTGAGAGAGGTGCCGGGAACCTTGAAGAAAAGAATAACATGGAGCAGCAATTAGATCCCTAAACTGTCGTTCTCTCTTTCAGGGGCTCTTATGTCACTGAATGCAAAACCTGGAGCCATCTGTCTTAGGAGAGCTGCTGAGAGGTTATCTCAGTCTATCTGGCACATCATTCTATGAATCCTCTACCCTACTATGAGGAAAACTTGCAGATGCAGCCATGAGAGTAGGAGGAAGCTTGCATCTCTGTGCCTCTCTTCATTCTGTTTTAAACAGCAGCCTGAAGAGGACATTTTAGGTCCTCTGCTATTTCAGTTGTGTAATTCTGTCATAAGTTCCATCTTAAAACAAGCTGTGTTATTTGTTCCACTAATTCTGCTCAAAGGTTGTCCCAGAACATCATTTGTTAGATTACCCCTAAGAATGGGTCCGTGACAGAACAATTAGTTATGGTGCACAGTGGTGGAATTCAAGATCATGAAATCTGGAAACAAGTAAATACAGAGTCTACATCTAACCTGCTCCAGCATGAACACACTGTAAAACTATGTCCAGACTTTGAGTGCAAATCACTGTCAAGGGCAGTGCTGTGGAAAAAAACAAAGCATTTTCTACAGATCTTCCTTCCTCTTCTGTAACAAATACCTTCTGGGTGTTTGCATTACATGCTGGAGCACTGATATATACTATGAAAGGAACATACAGAATTTGGACAAACCATGAGAAAACACTGGCAGAAAACAAATTCCACAACATGAAACACGTTTCTGAGAACTACCCTCAGCCTTTCAGTGAATGGAAGTGAAGTTGTGTGACCCAGATGTCTAATCAAACCAACATAAATGCTGCCCAGAAAACGCCTGCACTTACATACTTTTGAAGCAGCAAGAACTAAAAGCTATGCAAATTAATATTTTAGCAAACCAAGCCCGTGTGTGCAGAAACATGTACAAAACACAGACAAAGTCAATTTTCTAAATTGTTTGTTGCAATTACTTCCGCAGCACTGATTAAAATAGGTATTTAGCAAGGTATGTGGAAACATGAAGTTTTAAAACAGCTGTGGCTCAGCCTGACTTTTCTAAAAAATGTACAGGAAGAAGCAAATATCCTAGTTTGCAGGATTAACCTCCCAGTGCAGATTAGCAAGGGCTGCAAGCTTCACCAAAATCAGTCCCGTGTGTCCCATGCTGTACACTTCTGGCACAGATAAACATACAGGTTATGTACACAGAAACAACCTATCAAACTGCAGGCACCCTGCATCTCACTGACTGAAGTACCTGTGTTTGCATTTGAAAACTAGGACTCACAATTCTCTGCTAGTAAAGAGCCCAAGATGAGGAACTCATTGGAAGAGGAAGAAGAAATGCAACTGATTTCTTCAGTATTGTTCCATCTCCTCTGACAGGCATTAGGTAGCAGGGGGTGAAAATATCCCAAGCCTACTTTCTCTGACTTCAAGGATTGTGCTGATAGCACACATCTTCATATATACATCGTGACATTCTTTAAACCATCTATCACAACTTCTGCTTTTCCAACTTTTAGGAAGGTCAGAATCATCAAACACAGTTAGGTAAACCAAGTCCCCTCATAGCAGAATAAACAGGAATTTTAAACAACCCAGGCCCAGTGCTGTCTTCCAATTCAGACCTCAGTTCAGACTTACTTTGGGTTTCAGGGAAAGCTGCAGGGGATGAGAGCCTCTCCTTCAAGTTTTTCTGCAAACAGGGTGTCGAGGAGGTCTTTTCACTGAGTAGCTTCTGTTTCTTCTGCAGTCAATAAGCAACCACCAGAGATTAAAGCTCAATCCTGTGGCAAACTTTGTACTGTTTGTATAACACTAACTTTGTTTTGCTCTCAGGAGATTAAAAATCCCTTCTAAAAACATGCATCACCTTGTCAGCATTGTGATTGCTTGGGACAGAGCCCTGTAGCTGAGCTCTTTGGCAGTGGCTAATGGCTGTGCATTCATTTAGGCAAGTAACAGTATTTCAGTATTTCAGAATCTCTAAACTGTTGGTAACTTGCTGCTTCATCCTACCAAAATGATGATTCGCAGACAGTGTGAGTTGTTACAACTCCCAGCTACAAAGCCTGGACTCTTTACTAGCACATGGGAGATGTTTTTTGCTTTGTACAGTGTATAAACAACTAAAATACTCGTTGTCTTCTGCCATTTTTAATGGCCAATAAGTGCTCTCGTCAAGACTGAGGTACCAACAGATTTATGATATTGATTTAAATTTGCAAGACATGAAAAATAAACACTGGACAGTTTTATTTGGCTTTCGGCTCCTTTTAGCCTTTAGGGTTCACGCTTTCAACATTTCCATGCAAGTATGAGAGCCTGAAGATTTGATTTTTCCTAACTGAGAATTGAGGTATTATGGTAGCAAGTGCAGAGGACGAGGCAAAAAGTTGTTAAAATCTTCCTGAAGTATTGTTGTCCTCCCAGCTCAAGCAGCCCAGATGCAGCAGTTGAGTGACCTACAGCACTGGGAAAAAGCTGGAAGCTAAACAGAGCTGCAGCCTCACGACCTAGTGTTCAACTGGCTGGTCTGGTCCAAGAGTGCAGACCTGATATTCCTGACAGCAGAAATAGTAGGTGACTGATGCCATCTGTGCAGCTGTAGTGAACACCTATTCTTTCTGTTAGATGCATTCACAAGACCCTGCCCAAATTCAACCACACATGGTCATTTCTACTATTGTCTTTTGAAACTTTTTGAAATTCAGCCTTCAGAGCTCATTATCTGCTGACAGCACTGTGGAACTGGCTTCTGGCATGGATAGCTGTGGATACAGTGTCATGAACTACACAAGGTGTGCACACTTAGCTGGACTGACCCCGAACTCCTTGGTTTGCTTCCCTGCCCAGGACGAGCCGTGCAGCAGACAGCCTTCAGGTCACTTTTGAAGAGCAAAGTGCTCTCTCAGTGTGCACACAGCCCAGTGCATCCCTGGAAAGGCAAGGAAAATCCTGCCCTCGTTCTTCCTCCACTAGATGTCAGGTTTGGGTCATGTATATCAATCTATGGTGGTAAAAGCAACAAAAAGAACCCGGCCTTCAAGGCACTATGGCCTTGAATCCGCTACAATCACATCACACGAGTGCTGCTAATATGTTTGGAAATCTTCACTCCCTGAGCCTTATTTTTAACATTTTCTGGTGCACAGCACAGCAATAAATGTAGCTACATCTGGCCTGACCTTTGTTTCAGCCTACAAGTTTTCTGCAGGGTCCTTTGTCATATTTCTCGTTATGCTGATCTCAGTACTTCCCTACTTTAGGGATGCACATTGCAGCCAATTCACCAAACCATAAAGTTTATGTTTTCATGATTATCATAATTTTACATGAATTAAAAATAGTCTGTGACTACTGTATTTTGGATCAGGAGAGGGGAAAAATCTATGTGTTTATGCTGTGGCTTTTAAGAGGCTGTACTTTGCATCTAGATATATTTTCTCCTCTCAGCAATGGACTCAATTCAAAGTAGCGGTGACTTCTTGTCCCAAAAGTGGTATTTTCTGTGATACCAGTAATACTACTGATTTAGCTGAGAAGCTGTAATCTGAGGAAATCAAAATTTGCCACAGAGATAATATCTTTTACTATAACCCCTGTATACACTTGAAAAAAGTGGACAAGTTTTAAAATCCTGGAGCCTTTTCATTGGAGTACAGTAAAAACCTTAAAAAGACTCTCTAAAAACTTTGCTGGAAACCTAGCTGTCTTCTTTTGAAAGCTGAAGGAAATAACACAGGAAATAATTACACATCTGGTCCAGCCTTGCAGGTAGAGTGTCGAGCAGTCAACAGCCAAAGCTTGATTTTTGGACAGATCTGTGTAGCTGGGCTTTTGCAGCTGCTTACTTTTCAATACTAACATAGTCAAAGGCTCGTGAATCCAAACACAAAGATCCTCTGTAAATCTGTGCTCCAGTCCCTATTACAGTCACAATGCTCCTTCCTCCAGTTGGTTGTGTTTGTTTGCTTTTCACAGATGGCAAATCACCGTGGCTCAAGCTGACATCTCTCTCCCTGATGGATCCACTAGTGCTCAGTTCAGTCTGGGACTTTAAAACACTTTGGTGAAGAATCTGGTGAACTCCAAGCAATGTAAATAATTCAGATCACGTAACAGTTTGCATACAGTCACCACTGTTTCTCCTTATCTTTCTTGGGCATATGCCTCATGTTCAGAAGGAAAATGCTTTCTCCTTGCATGTCAATCATGCAAGAAAGTTTTTTCCAAATTTAATACTTACATAGCCATCCCTCTGTTACAGGTGGAGATGGAAACAAATCTTATATTTAACATTGCCTAACAGTTTTGATTATAAGATCTGTTTTTCAGTTGCTTTTAATTTTTTCATATTTTAGTCATTCTAGGCTGAAATTTTCCATCCTTGTTCTCTGTGTTGGACTGAATTTTATTTTGGGAACATTTCACTGAAAGTTGGTCAGCAACTTCCAAGAATGAGGTTAGTGAAAAATATGGTTGGCCCATGCTGAAAATGTCTTATAGTGGTTTCACTGCAGTTCAGTGCTTCATGCAGGGGCTTGAAATTAGCAGGGCTTGATCCCTGGAGACATCAGCCTGTACTTCGTGGCCATATGAAAATCCTGTCAGATCTGACCTAGCTGTAAATCACTGCTTTCCACTTGCACATGGTCTGCAGAGCTTGTCTGAAATCCAGATGTTATCTTTGCTGAAGACTTGCCTCGTGCAGAGCATGCTTCTGCCACAAGAACTCAGCCCCAAATAGGAGCAGAGGGCAGAGGGTGGGCTGTGCCCCACTCTCCCTCACCCCGTGCCATCCAGAGCTGGATGCAGCCTTAAACAGCACTGAAGGGGAGAAGGAAGAGGAAAATAATGGCTCAAAAGAGGAGCTGCAGGAGAGCATCCAGGGACAGGCAGGGTGGGATGTGCAGAGGCAACAAGGTCAGAAACAGAGCAGGTGGGAGCAAAATGGGCAGGGATATCCTGGGATGGCAGGGTTTCAGGGTGATAGAAGGATCAAGAGAAGGGGATAAATTTGGGAAAGAGGCAGAAGGGAACAACCTACGACACACTGTTCTAGTGTTTTAGGAGACTACTGTAAAGCACGTGGCTGTTCTTTCTGCAACCACCTCTGCCTCCAAAACCCACAAGAGAACCTGATTTATGCTCAGCATTCATCTGAATTTTTTGTGGTATCCGTTCTTTCACCTCATCCTTACAATTTTTTTTCCATTTCTCCTTTCCCACTCCCCCAAAAAACCTAGAAGAATTCAGGAGCATGCTTCTGTGTCCCACTGGAAGTCTGTTCCATTGTATCTCTTCAGCTGAGGAAGATCTGGAGTGCTTTGTGGCACTGAAGAGAAATAATCCAGTCTTTTCCCCTGGTTACCCTTCTTCATAAAAAACCTGGAGCTGTAAACTCTGACACCAGCAATGCTTGAAAAGTGCAATAGGCTGGGAGGAAAGATCACCTCAGTGTTCGATGTAGGACACCCAGTTACGTCATGTGAGGAGTGATGACCTGCGGGTAGCAGGGAGGGTGTGTACAAGTGGGGTCACAGGCTGAGCAGACCATAACAAAAGATTTAAAAATGGATTTTGGAGAGCAGATGCAGAGTCATTGAACTATTGCTGGGAAATGCCGAAGGAGGGAGGACAATGACTGTATATTCTCAGTATGAAAACATACAGCACTCCTCCAGTACATATCTAACACTACTGTCAGGCAAAGAACTCCACAAATAAGTACAACTTACAGCATTTATGAAAAATATGGGTGAAGTGTGAGGTGAGCAAGCATGGAGTTGGGAGGAAGGTCTGCAGAAGCTCTTTCCCCAGAACACCCTTTGGTTCTCACCAGCTGCTGCCAAAGCTGCCTCCAAAGACATTGAGCTCACACAGGGTGGAGTAGCAAAGGAGCTCAGACATGACTCAGCTTGGAGTTTTCCCCTTGATTCCCAGGGCCAGCTGTCCCTGTTAAAGCCAGGGAGTCAGAGGCAGCTGGATATGACATTAATCATGACACACCCTTATGTAGGTTTAGCTATGGATTATTTTGTCCCTAGCCTTACCTGGCCTGCTGGGCCAGCTAGGCTTGTGTAGCTGTGTAGCCTTGCTTCTTTGCCTAAAGTACTGTGGTGCTGGCAATCAAATCTGCAGAAGACACTAAAAACAGAAACAAGAGGTACCTGGGACCCGCACCTATCTGAGTCAAAGAGCACTCTGCGCTTGGTGTCCCATTTCATCAGCTGGAAAACGTCCTGGTAGCTTCCACTTGCAGTGGGAGTGATCCTGCTATCAGCGGCACCATTTGGGAATCATTGAGGAATAAGTCTTTGTCAGCCACTGGATAACATTCACAGAAGAACAGAAAAGTAGGGTGGAGAGGAGAAGCCATCTAGTCCACTCCTGTTCCCGAATTCAGAATTAGCTACACCCATGCCTGTCTCCACTCATGGAGATGCCACTTCCTCCAAAGAAAACCAGTTTCATCGATTGACTACACAAGGAGAATTTACAGATGTTTCCTCTGGATCTCCCTTCCTGTAATTTCAGTTATTTTCCATCCATAATGGTCACAAAAAAGATTCAGTCCCTTTCTCTTTATGTCTATTTTAAAAATGTTTACAGTTCATTGATGGGCCACCCCCTCTATTGTCTCTTTTCTAAATCAAGTTATGCAAATTCCTTTGGCTTTTCATCACGAGCCATGTTTTCTAGACTTCTGGTCATCCCAAGTTCTGTCCTCTGACTCTCCAGCTGTTCAACATCCTCCCTTAATTAAAGCACCAGGAACTGGCCATGATCTTCCAGCTGAGTCCTCTCCTGGCCCTCATATGGAACAAAGGAGACAGACCATGCCAGTACTCCTGTTTATTCAGCTGTGATGATAGACAGTATTTTTGTGTTCATTACTCAGCAGTATGTTCCTTACTTATTTCTTCAGATGTGCCATTCCATCCTGAGATAAGAAAGGAGTCAAACACTTCTGTTCATCTCTTCCAAACAAAGAAGTAGTCTCATCTCTTCTTCAACTCAAATAAGAGTCAGACTAGGGGTAATAGAAGTCTCAAATCTCAGAGGTCCACCACCTAGCAAAGAACTCTCATTTTTTGCTAAAAATGTTGAGAGGTGGCAGATGACATAAAAAGACTCCATCCCAAATACATGGCAGAGACACCCTAATACATCCAGGAAGTCACCTCAGAGAAACAGAGACAGAGAAAACTGATATGGTATAGAGGAGGCCTTTGAACAACAGTGTCAAGAACAATCTCTATCATGAAAGATCCACCTCAGCCTTGAGATTTCGTGGTGGTGGAAGGGCAGAAAATAAGGGAGATTTTCGTGAATCTCAGTGTTAATGAGGCTGTGGACTCAAAAGTTAAAATGAGAGGCTGCTCTTACCCTAGAGACTGAATTAGTGCTCAAGCTGAGCCTAGGGCTCTGCAGTACCAGAACTGATGCCTTCAGGAAAGCAAACCTCCACTGGTGCATTGGAAGTTGGCTTGTCTACTATTGCTAATGTCTAGACTCCCAGTAGAGCTTCAGTCCTCTCTTGAAAGCAGAGAATTTGCTCTCAAGAGGCCACAGTATGGGATCAGAGGTTGCCCCAATCCCCACCAGCCCAAGGCTGACCCACTACAGAGGCATTCTCCTGGCTGAGTTGAGGCAGTGTGACCCCGTTTGCCCACTGATCTGTGGCAACTTGCCACTGAGGGGTTTCTCTGTTTTGCAGCAGCTTTGCATGAAGCTTTCAGCTTGGGACGCACTGCAGCCTCCAGATTCCTCCCTGCAGTGCTGCTCTCCAGCTCATGAACAGCTGGTGATTGAAAGCTAAAGGCAGAAGGTGTTGTCTTCCTCACAAAACTGCATCCTAGCTTTTCCAGATTATTTCTCCAGGTTGTCAAGATCATTTAAAGTAATTTTAAACCCTTCAAATATATTCTGTGTTATGTAATCCATTTGATTATTTAAAAAGTTAGCAATAGAGATCTCAATCACCAAGTTAAGTCTGAATATCAAGGACTAATCTCTGAACATATTTTTAGGTCAATATTGCCCTCAACTGTTGAAAATTGTACACAGACAATATTTCCTTAGCTTCCTTCTTAGAAACTCATATGAGACAATGTTCAAAGCCTCACTAAAGTTAAAATAAGGTTTCTGCTAAAATAATGTTCTTCCCTAGCCACAAGTCCCATCACAGGAACATATTAGATTGGTTTGGTATGATTTGTTCTTAATAAATCCACCCTGGTTGCCACTCACCTTGTAGTTGACTTCTGGTGGCTCAACTATTGCTTCCCCTGCCCCCTCGTTATAGAAAAAAAATGAAAGAGGCAACACATTCATCTCTATACCTCACAGTTCCTCAAAGATAGCAGCTAATAGTGCTGGCATTGCTTCAGACAATCCTCCCAGTATCCTAGCAGGAATTTCATCAAGTCCAGCTGATTTGAAAACATCCAACATATCTAAGTCTCTTTCATGATATTGCTTGGTCTTGCAGCAAATTGAAAACATTCTCAGAAATTCTTAGCAAAATGAAGGTCCTAGACAGTAATTTTGATAAAAATTAAAATATTCCCCAACAGGCTGGAAACCCCAGGTAGCTGGGGCAAGCTGATAGGAGTGGAAAAGGCCAGGCTCAACATGAGTACCCTTATGAGATAAAAAATGAGAAAGTTCTGAATCCTCAAGGAAATCACAGTCCAGAAGATGCAAGTAATCCAGCAGGGAAAGGAAAACAAACATAAGGAATTTTATACAAGGTGCCAATAAAAGAACTAAAGTAGTGGTACACTCACTTCTACACAACATTTGAAATCTAAAACAGGAGATAGGGAAGCAGAATGTTTGATCCAAAATTCAGATACTGATTTACCATACATATTGGAAACCTGGAGTGAAGAAAACTATCAAAGGGACACTAAATACAGGATATAAAATATAGAGATAAACTGCAGGAGGCAGAGCACTGCTCCACCTCATTGAAGGCTTATAATCAAATCAAATCTACAAGTTCACCATCTCAAGTAACATGAAATCTGTACTGATTGAAATTCCAGGCCTAAATAGGAAGATTATTGTTATGACAGTGTTACTGACCCAGGACAGCAAAATGCCTTGAATTCAATACACTGGAAGAAATCAGAGAGGCAGGGAAAACAGTAGCAATGGGAGACATCAACTGCCCTCCTGTAGATTGACAAATGTCATACCAGCAGATGAAACAGAGATGACATTTTTGGGTTCTGTCAGCAATTATTCCATGGAGCATCTGGTCAGAGCCCACAGGAGCAAAGGCAGTCCTCAGATTTGTGGCTGTAGCCCTTCCAGTGGAAGCTCCACTCTGTGACAGTGACCACAGAGGGCTCAGCTTCACCAGCTCTAGAGGAGCACTGCAGGCCAAACACGCCACTGCCATTGTCCTCCGCTTCAAGAAAAGTTATGCAGGAATGAGAGAGCTTGTTAAAAAGAATCTAGAAAGGTCAGCAAAGAGAAATCCTAGCAAACAGCATGGAAACTTCTGAAGAACACCAGACTGGAAGCATAACACCGCTGCGTATGACCTATTGAGAAAGGCCGGAGAATGGATTAAAGGAGGCCAGCACATATAAACATCCAAGTAAGCAAGTTTATTAGCAGTAAAAAGGCAGTTTCCAAAAAGATGTCTATTGTATCCAAACCAATAAAATGAAAAGAATAGTGTTGTCAGGCAGATTAAAAGCAAAAATCCTAAAAGAGTTTGAGGAGAACTAGCTAAAGAAATCAAAACTAGTACTTCATCAAGAATGTCTGGAGAAAAGTCTTGCTAGGGGCTCTGCACGGCCAGCTAGTGACTAGACAAAAATCAGAGACAATTAAGCCACTCTGCAAGGCTTTTCACTGGGAAGAAAAGGGGAAAGGTTTTCCTATGGGGGAAAATGTTAAAGATATGTCTGAAGTCAAAGTAATTGTGGATGAGATTTTGTTTCAAATAGACAAAGTGAAATATTACAAGTTGCTGGAGTCAGATGACACCTAGCAGAAATCAAGGATGGAAACCCTGAATTACTCATCACAGTGTGCAGCCTTCCACTTGGAACCTCCTTAGGTCCTGAAGACTGAAAGGTGACATATACAAAGCCAATCTTTAAAACAGGTCCTGAGGGGCATCCAGGGGAACACAGTTTTTATGCTTCATAGTACTTTTTAAGCCTAGAAATGCGACCAGCGCAGCTCCAGAAGACCAAGGTGTGCTTGTGTCTGAGGGCAAATTCTGCTGTTGACAAATCATCAGCATTCAGCAGAGAATGCATTCTTCATATGTGAAGAAATAGAAAATACTTCAAGTGAGTAAAAATCTTTGTGTAAAGAGAAGAAAGAGAAAGTACTTCAAGTGAGTCAAAATCTTTGTGTAAAGAGAAGTCTTCTCTGAGAGCTTTCCTTGGATATCTCTGAAAGGGTCATCAGCAGATTGTCGAAGACAGCCCGGTAGACAGAATCTGCCTTGATATGTCCCTCACCAAAACCTGCTAAATACACTAAATAGCCAATGTATAAGAAGGAAATTCATGAAAAAGAATTAATTGAAATAAAGAAAATAGAGAGTAGTGATAAATATTTTTCAGAACAGGTGTCTCCAGAGGAGCTGCACAAGGATCTGTGCTGGAGCTACAAGCATCCTTGATCAGAACAGGAAAACAGTTTTCAAATACCTCTTTCTTACGTAGAATCCTAGAACTGTTTGGGTTGGAAAAGACCTGTAACAGCTCCTCCAGTAGAATGCTGTGGGAAATGTGTCAAGGACTGTCCATATAGTGTCAATAGCCCTTTGAGTAACCTGTCTAAGATAGCACCACAGCTACAGTCAGGCCAGGAGAAACAAGCCATGCAAGAGTCATGCTCTACTTTACCTACCCATTATCAAAGCTCCCCTTGCCTTCAGACTCTTCAGAGTTCCTTCTTAGTCTAAGTGTGCAGTAGAAGGTACTGAGCTGTCTTCTCTCTAACTAGACTTTCCAACTCCTCTCTTCTGCATTTTTAAATAAATGGAAAGATGAACCTTCTTTATAAACATGAGCTGCAAATAAAGGTACTAGTTCACATCTCATTCCTTAAATATTGACAAATATTTTAACAGTTTACAGCTCTCTAGGCACAACTGATGCCTTGGGTTTTAACTCTTATTTTCTTCAAATCCTGGATTGCCTAGCTCTAACTCTGAATTCTCTTGTAGCCTGTTAACTCCTGCTCTCTCATGCTAAGATAGACATAACAAAGCCTCTCTGAGCTTGTTATTCAAGGACACTCAGACTGTCCTAGGCCCAAAAGGTGTAAACTAGGGCCTCTAGAGAGGTGGAGAAATTGTAGAAATTACATCATTAGCTGAAGTTTTAATTGCGAATTTATGCTGATATGCAAATGAACCAAACCTATAAAAGTGTGAAGAACTCGTGACTCGTCGTCCATCTCGGGGTCCTTTTTGGATGTAGCCTTTGGCTCCCCAGAGTGTACCTTTGAAGGCCTTTCAAATAAATACCTACCTTTATTCCCTTACTCCGGTCTGGTCTCTGTTTTTAGGTAGCCACTTTAGGCATCACAACCACACTTCTTCGCTGAGCTTGCATTAGGATCAGTTCTGTTGTTCAGCCTGCATTTCCTATTCAGTTTCATCTGACCGTGCCAAGGTGTCACCAATACTGTTCTAGTCCTAGGCTCCTTTCTCCTTTACGATCCATCTCCCTCTTCATCCAGATCTTCCTGTTTTCTTCATATTTATGCATAGTGTTTATGAAAAAAAAAAGGCTGTACACTTTCAAACTATCCAAAATTATAAGCCCTAGAAGAACGGAAAGAATTCCTTGGGTTTTGTTTGTTTTCTTGAATGGATTTGCTCCACTGAAACTGGGCATGAATTTGTTCAATTTGGCCTCCTCTCCTACTAGATTATTAAAGAGCTCTTTAGAATGTAGTATCTACTACAACGAGAAATTTGAATGACTGCAGCATTTCCAGTGCACTTTTTATTTTTTTATATGCACCATTTATTTCTCATAATTTTATTTTAGGGCAAATGAAAGCTTGGGAAAAAAAAATAAGCAATCAGTCTTCTTTAATTAAGGGTTATCATTCCCTCTGGTGAATTTGTGGGGAGCAGGAGCAGAATAAATTTCTCTTCATTTCCTCACTGGGAATATTAAATGCAATGTAGCTAATTTGTCTGTGAATTAAATTTCCAGCTCTTTTTCCAGCTCTTTAGTGCTGGTCTTATCTTTTATTGTACTGCAGCAGGGGAAGATCCAGTACTATGCTAACTGAAGTATAGTGGAGGGAATAAGCTTTGTATTCTGCTTGCTTTTTCTGGTGTTGATTTTCTGTAACAAAGAGAAGTATATGCAGAAAATAATATATGTAGTTGCTCCAGGAATCAATTTCTTATCAGTCTTCTCAGCCGATTGAAAAAAATATTTCTCCTTTAGACAGCAATTCTTACAACGAAGCTGGAATCATTATTTCTCAAATGCAGCATTCTTTCTCCATTTACACAGATTTCATGCATGTCATTTCTGCTGGCTCCTGTTAGCCAGCAGGTTCTATGGCAGAAACTTTAAAAACAGCCCCTCTCAATGCATTTTCATGGAGGTCCAGCATCCTGGCAAGGTTTGTGTGAGGGGCAGGTGTCAGTGCCTGTGAAAGGGTTCCTCAGGCTGGCCTGAAGGACACCAGAACTTCTTTACTGTGCCTTGATTCCCTGTAACACTTCCTGCTCTGCTCCTGCCAGAAGCAAGGGCAGTGCTATCCTCCAATCAAGCACCTGTCCTGATGAAAAGGGTTATTTCTTGAAAGTAAAATACTTACAGAGTCAACAGGTTCTGACCTAGCAGAACAACATATCTGCTTGCAAAGAGAACCCACTGATGCTCCTGTACATTCATCTTCTCTCCCTTCCTCTGTCCCAAGGGCTTTATAAACGTTCAATGGATTTCCCAGCTGTGTTGTTTTTGAAGCCTGAAGTTTGGCCGCTGCCCTGTTAGTTTGGATGTTGGTGGGAAATGTTGCTTACTTGTTGGCTACTGCATTGCTCTCCTGCTTACTTTTTCTCCAGCAAGGCCAATTCTTTCCCCCGTGAAAGCATTATAAACTCAAGTATAGTAAATCGTCTCACTAATAATGTCACCATAAAGTTATTATATCTCATTATTCTTAATTACTTTGCAGTGGTTCCACATTTTTCACCCAGCTCCATGCGGGAGTGAAGAGGATATACAGTCTCTCTCAGAGCAGAATTAAGGATGGGCTCCAAGAATGACCCTAAGGTAAATTTTAGATAAAACCAAGATCCATTTTTTCCCCTAATCTCCCATGCTTGGGCTGTGTTTTACACGTGACAGAGTGAGCAATTAATAAGCTTATACCAAGTTTAATAAATTATTGACCATTACTGAACAAAACAAAACACAAAAACCTCGACTGAATATGTTTGTTACATTTACATGTGAATTGTTCGTTGTGCAAAATATTTCTTGTCCTAATTACTGCAAGAGCTCCCTAAAAACTCTCTTGATATGGAACTTGGTGCTTCTGGAAGAAGCCTTTCTATGATCTGCTGTTCTGCTTTTCCTTTACACCTGCATCTGTCTGCTAACCCACTAATCAAATGGACTACTCCATAAATATTTATTTCTTTATTATATTTTGTATATGTTTGTAGTTCTACTTCAACTACAGTTCTTCCTTGCAAGCTTTCTTAGGTGGCTGAGGAAAGCAAGGACTTTGTGGCTAGGAAGTGGCTGCAAAGCACAGCTTGTGATTTCCCTCCTCTCCTCTATCTCACCTTTAGCAATTCACTTCTCTGGATGTTCTTTCACTTCGGACTTCTATTTTTATTGAGGGACAATGTCCTGCAGAAGATGCTATTTATGGCATCCAAATAATGGTGTAGGACACTTGACAGAATGCTATTGGCAAGTAGTCACCTTCTTGTCAACACTTTAATGTTTTTCTCCTTATCTCTAGAAATTTTGGCATATCTGTCTGGCCTGGCCTAGGCCTATCACTCCCTAAATTCTGATCAGATTATAAGATGGAAATGGATGCAGTACTGGTGGGTGATCTACTGGTAAAGCAGAGAGGACAGACCTATCCTCATCCTTCTGGGTTCTTGAGCATTTTTCTGGTGTCTTAGCAAGACACCAGTTGTGGGTATTGTGGGGTAAAGGATGAGGTTGTTTCCTGACAAGATATATTCAACAAGCAGTGTTGAATCTCCACTATCAGCCTCTTTATCTGTGGAATCCATCAGGTGTTTTCTCTGCTCTCTACCTGCTCTTCTCAAAGTTCACGCATTTGAGGCCTCAGTCCTTATGGCTGTGCCCTCTGCAGCTCAAGTCCATCATCCTGAAATAATCCTGGGAAGTACAGGGCAGAGTCACATAAAGAAGGAACCATCCTCTACAGAAAACAGATCCTAAAACCTTGTGAAAAATGAGGGAGAAAATGCCTTTTTGCATTTTAGAGGAAATGAAGAAAGACTAAAGGGTAAGGTCAGTCAACACTGACCCGCTTTGTAGGAACTTCTTGAAATGGAAGTTTGAATGCATCTTGTGTGGCTCAACATCTGCTAGAGTGGAAAACCTGGGTGATAGAATTGGATCTGGGTCTGACTAACATTTGCATGTGGGTCAAACATATTGCATATATTTGATCTGGTTAGGCTCCATGGCTTAGACCAGAGGAAGAACCAAACAAAAGCTAAAAAAAAAAAAAAANCTGCTTCTATTCTCTGGTATGTTCAGCACACTTAAAGTAGCTGTCTTATCTTTTTATGAAAAACATACATGTATGAAGTCCTTTTCTCCACCTATCCTTTCCTCAAAGAGGCAGGGTCTGCGTTTATCATTTCCTGCTACAAGCAGGCCTATGACACAGGAACTGGGGCTCAAAAATTATGTTTGGAAAATAAAATAAAAATGCTTTAAGCAATCTACCCTCCGCTCATTACAAGGAATCCATATGCTCGGAGATACAAAGCCAACCTCTTCCCTTTTCTGATTCACACAGAGGACATCCACAGCAACATAGCATTTAAATATAGTGAATACAGATGTATAAGTCATGCTGGCAACAGTGGATAGTGAGATCCCCAAATCTCTTTTGTGAAAACACATATGAACAGCATCAAGGTTAAAGCAGAGCAGTTAATACTGCTTTAATACAGCACAAGCCTACTCCCAGAGCCTGTTACTCCCTTAGGTTTAGATGCCTTCCATTTGCACAGCTTGACAGTACGAGGACAACTGATGCTGGAAGAATATGGGCTCAGCATGTCAGCCCGGCAAAAAGAGATGAATAAGTATCATACAGATGGAGTGTGCTTAGAGGAGAGGACAGGATGGAGACACTCTCCTTATAACTGGACCAAAATTTAATCATCTGTGCACCTGGCTTCAGACAAAGTCAGAACAGAGATGTGGTTTTAGTTAGGGATGTAAGCTGCACCACAAAGGCAGAACGTCTATTAGTTAATGGCTAGTATCAGTTTCCATGCCTTTTAAGACCATAAATATTTTAAATATCAAGGCCTTTTTCTTTCATGTGTGTATCTATTTCTCTTAAGTGCATTCCACTGCTGTCTGTTCTCTTCTCCTCTGCTCTGGTCTGCAAAAGATTATACATGATTTTGTCTAATGTCCACCTCCAAGCCCTCAGTCATGGGAAGTATTCCTGGCTCACCACAGGTCATAGTCCATAATTATTTCATAATTCCTATTATCTTTGAGAGACGATTTCACTTTAGAAGACTGGGCACTCAGTTTCACAAAGACAGTGAAAATTATGACACAGCAGGGATCAAGCACTTCTCTGGGAGATATGGAGTAATTCAAGAAAGATAGTGTGAAGCTGTGATAGAGTAAATACTCCACCTGCCTACACATGTCTGGGACTGATACAGAAGCACAAAAGCAGGCCTGTCTGACACGGTCAGAGAAGCTTCTGAGAGCCTCCAAACTGCAGGCTGGAGTCTGAAATCCATGTCCGGGTGAGTACTGTTTGATTCACCAGATGTGTTCTCCCCCATTCCACTCGCCCATCATCTCATTTCCTCTCCATCAGTGGTTGTGGTATTTGGAGTGTTTTTCTACATGTGAGGGCTTTCTTATTTGTTTCTTTGCAGGTTTTATTAGTAAGGCATGCTGCTATTTTGCCCCTATGATGGGGAATACACTGACCTCTCCTCTGCCTTGCTCAGCTTTGCTCTTTTTCTACTCCCCAGTCAGTTGGCACGACAAGGGCAAATAGTCTTGCCTCCTCTTCTGTGTATTTTTTCCACTTCAGCTCTTTGCATTCATTAGACATCAATATTAGTTAGTGGTGTCTTTTTGCACTGTCACATGCAATAGAAATGTCCAAGTGAGGAGGCTGACAGCACAGGTGAATTGTACACTGTTAGAGAGAAACAGTGTCCGTGAATTTAGGAGAACTATCCACAGGTTAGACCAGCTTTAGGAATGGGACTGAATTCTCTGAAAAACACTCACATAATTAATTTGTGATAGGTAATTCCACTTCCTTCAAGTTTTTGTTGTAAGGATACCAAATGTTAATGAAACTAGCAGACTTTGTGTTTCCAGAGCTAATAGGATCTAAATAGTAGCTAAATACTATCTGGAGGATGTTGGCATCAGTCAGGTGGTGGAGAGACTGAACAACTTCAGGGACAGCAGGGAGGAAGCTCCAGGATTTTTATTTCCCATCTCACATACTAAGATGAATAACCCTATATTGACCTTTGGCATCATCTGGTGGCAACAAAACCTGACAGAAACGCAGAGTTTTCACCGTATGAAGCTTATCTGTCTTTAGCATGGGGGTTTTTGAGTGCAGACTTTATAAGTTTTGTCATTTTCTGTGAGTAAAAGCCTCCCTGCAGAATTGGTCATGTATTCACATTCATCTGTGTATGTGATGTGGGTCCTCTGGGTCTCTGATGGTTAAGTGGTTAGATTCTATGCAGGCACTTCAGGGTTATGACTCTTCTGTACTATAATCACTAGAAACATGAAAAATACCTACCTTTATCACGCTTAATGAACAAGTAAGTTTGTATTCACTTGTCTGCTGCTGAGGCTTCTGTGCCTTAAACTAGATTAACTCTCCAACTTTCATAGTCATCTGTTTAGAGGTGTTTAGCTAAACTGAGTAGATACATCAAATGTTGCTTTCACATTGTCCTTTGAGAACGATCTGTTAGACCTCAAGCAGCTGGGGTCCAGATTGGAAAGAAGATGCCTACAGCAACTGAGTGTGTCATTTAACATCACGAGCTTCACAGAAGGTGTTAAAGGGAGCTGGCATGCAAGATATGCAAGGGACATAGGGATTCAATCATACACTGTGCAGTTTCAGGCAACCCAATTTGAAAGAAAGAATGAAGTGAAATTTGTGCTATTATCTAGGAATGATTCAAAACACTTTGAAGTCAATGGAAAGATTTTCACTGACTTCCAGAGCTCTGAATTAGGTCCTGGATGTCTTATACAGAATGACAGGGAACTTTCATCTTCAGGAATTCCTTTCAAGGGACATTGCATTAAATGGCCTTGACTAGCTGTCAAGGTCAGTGTATCTTTAGATAATGAAATGGAAAATGTTTGGATCTTCATGGCAACGTCAGCTGTCATACACTAAGCAACTAAAACCTAGTCACCTATACTGAGATGTACACATCTAAACTTAACTTCTATATGACTAAGACCAGCTATGCAGAGAGAACAAGCTTATAGCCCTTAGCCTCGGCATTGAAGTTCATGACAACTGTGGATGATTATCAGGTCTAAAAAATCAGTCTCTTGCTGAGGTGCCTAAATAAAGATGACTCTGAGAGATGCATCCAGGAAGAGACTCTGTATTTAAAAATGAATTTTCCGCTTGGCACCAGCCTCAGCAAAAAGCTGATTTTACTGCTCTGCCTAGAGATATGCTTACAGTTAGGTTTGAGAAAAGCACAAAGCCTAGAGCTCCAGGGACACTGCAACTACAAAAGGCATGCCAAGGGATGCCAAGGCACTGCCCCAACATTGCTCCTTCCACACCTTTCTGTTTGGCACCACCCATGTGCTTGGCACCTCACCCTCACCAAAAGGCGGCATTTGCTGCTCCACTCAGGGTTAGGGCTACGCTTAGGGTTAGGCTTGGGAAAAGCACAAAGCCTAGAGCTCCAGGGATATTGCAGCTACAAAAGGCATGCCAAGGGGAGCACTTCACGTCATCTCCTTACATTTGATTACAATTACTTAATTTCAGAATTTTCTTGTATTTCTCTCCATTGAATTTCCTTCCATTGTAAGTCCACTCCAGTCAGTTTGTTTCACGTTGTTCTCTTACTTTGCGATTTCATTTCTTTTCATGAAGAATTTCACTTCAGGAAAGGAAATGAAATCTTGCTATTTCAATGAGGATCAATTGGGCCAGGTTTGGTCTATTTCCCTGCACTTCATTTCATCCCATTCCTTTTTATTGTTTTCACTTCATTTTGGATTTTTTTTTCTTTTTTTTTTTAACATTTCATTTCATCAATTTTTCTCTAGTCTCTTCGTTTCACTTCGTTCCCTGATTTCAGGATTTTGATGAGTATCATTTCAGCAAGGTTTGGTCCATTTCACTGCAAAAAAAGAACACCCCACTGCCCAAAGATTGCTCTCTCCACATCTTTCTGCTCAGCACCACCCATGTGCATGGCATCTCAGCAAAAGGCTGCTTTCACCGCTCTGCTTAGGGTTAAGCTTGAGAAAACCACAAAGCCTGGAGCTCCAGGGACACTGCAACTACAAAAGTCATGCCAAGGGGAGCATGGCACTGCCCACAGCACTCCCATACTCATGTTTGTTCACAAACAGACCTTTGCTCTCCTACAAATCTATGCAAAGACCAACCATTCCACAAACATCCTTAGGGACTGTATCCTCAAGTGCATCATAGCTGCAGCCAAACCAGCCAGCTGTTTGGAATTTGAATAAATGACACTTCCCCAACATTTGAACATTTATCATATAGAGTTTACTTTATCATTTATACATATCTATATATATATGTCTCATATATATCTCATATATATCTCATATATGTCTCATATATGTCTCATATATACATATATATACACTTACAGGTGTGGGCCTTGCCATCTGAGTCACAACTTTTGTTCCTTTTCAACGGATTCACCCAATTTGTCAATAACTATCTCTAATGACACTGCTATAACCAAACACAGCAGGCAGACACTCAGCTGGTGTTCATTGGCACAGCTCCACTGACTTCAAAGTCCCTGAAACTTTCAGGTGTGGTCACACCAGGCATGTAGAGAAGGGGTTTACTATCATGTTCTCTGATGTGGTTCCTTTGTGTATGCATCCCAAACTGTGTTGCTGACACATTGCAAACTCATGTCTAATTTACAGACTGCTCTGAGACTTAGGTCTCTTTCTTAGCCTACCTATTTCCATGGCTCCCTTGGTGAATAATGTGTTTTAGATAGTTTTCCCCTATGTATTGGTTTATATTTTTTCCCAATTTGAATTAGATTTCATTTTGTCACCCAGTGACCTACTCTCTGATTCTTGGGTTTTTCTCTATTCCAATCACCCTGAGGCAGTACCCTCATGCCTGCAGACATGAGAAAGTCGACGCTCACCCTCTTGCCCAAAAGATCTAGAAAATATCAACATTACTATTCAGTGTGCAATGTGCTCTGGGAACTTCTGGAGAGCTATAGCTCGTAAGCCAGTTTTCAGGCAGTTTTCAGATTGCCTGTTATTGACAAAGCATTTTAAATTTTGCTGCTAAAACCAAAGGCCTGAGTCTAGAGTTACAACATGATTGACACAACCCTGAAAAAAAGACAGGACAAAGCAGCTTAGCACTGTGGAACCTTAGCAGGAAAGTGCTCTTAGCACTTCCCAGTCTGGCTGCCAGGCAAGTGCCTCCTAAAAGCTAAAAGTACTTGAAGGCTGCTCTGATTCGTCTCAGTGACCTCAGGCAGGTGGAAGCCAGACGAGGTGAGGACAGGAAGAATGTCAAGGTGACATGCTTGCATGGGTGACCTGGAGAAGGGATAAAATAGGAGGCAGTGTGACTGGCTTCCTGCAGTGCAGGACAGGAACAGGGGGTACTCAGGGGGCCATGTAAGGCATGTTTGAAGCTGGCTCTGTTTTAAAGTTCTCATGTCAGATTTGCTCCACCTACTGCTCTCCCTCTTCCCATTCATCTCACACACTACTGGAATCTATTTTAAAAGCTTCTGTCTGACAAAGTCTACTTTCTCTTCATGCTCCCATACTGTAGATCTTGCTGAAGATCTTATCCTTTGACAGGTGAGATCAGATGCACAGCATCAAGGCTCAAAGACAGCATTGGATTTAGGCAGTCAAATGATGTATACACTGCAGGATTTTGGGGAAGCAGCTGCAGCAGAAGGCAAGATCAGAAGCACAGAAAGTTTGTCAGGAGCCCTTCATGAAGTGGCACAGGTCATAAGGTGGCACACTTCCAACTGCAAAACATGGCCAGAGCTTTTGTCCTACTCTGAATTAGCGTGTCTGGACTATAAAATTGCAGATGTTGTGATGCTGCCCCACAAATGACTAGCACATAGGACTTATGAGCAAATCTTTTAAAATAGAATAGAAATTAGACACAAATAACACTTTCTTCGTTTTTAATAACATTATGATTGCTTTTGTCAGGTTTTCCAGATTTGTTTCTGCTGTTATCAATCATGCACACTGCATAAAAACTGCATTTGCAAATGGAATGGGAACTTGCCTGCAAAAAATCATAGCCTGCATGTACCCTGAATATTAATCAACAGCCAGGCCCAGACAGTAGAACTGGTGCTCTGACATCTCCCAGTTAAAGCCCTGCAACTGCCCCTTGGTGCAAACTTGATGTAGAAACACATGAAGGAAGAAAAGATGAAGGGAAAGCACAGTGTACAGGAAGGTTGCAAAGTTCCTGGGTAGGGAAGAGCACTGCAAGGGAGCTGTGTGGAAGGCAGAGGCAAGTCAGAGGTTCCCAAATGCAGCAGAAAGGGCAGAAGAGTTGTCAAAGCATGGGGGAGAAAACTGGGAAGGTCGAGCACGTGAGATCAAGACAGGGCAAAACCTTGTGGCACCTTTATATTGTGTAAGGGACCACATAGCAAGTTGCACTTGGAATTTCAATGTTCCTTGGCTCTTGCTTTTACAGCCATTGCAGAGCTAAGCCCTGAGTCAATCTGTCTTGCAATCAACTCTTCTTGTACCACTGCACAGTACATTACCTTTTATTGGATTGTGTTTCCTGGCGAGCACATCTGAAATATCCACGAAGGAAAACTGAAGTCACTAATTCACAGTAACAGGATCCACATTTCCCTAAAATCTCATTCAGTTCCTGATACTGTCTAGGTTTGTGGTTTCTTCTACAATGAGAGTGAATGCCTTCACAAATTTAACTAATTCATGCTCAAGAGCCTCTTGTTGAATGTTCAGCTGAACAACCTTTTCAAAGTATCACACGCAGCCACCTTCTCTCCCATCTCCCATTTCAGAAGTGCAGTGTCCTCCCAAAGGCTTTTTGGTGCCCAGATATCCAAGCCGAGGTTTTTCATGCTGTTTTTCCTATCCTGTGGTTTTAAATGAACAGGGCAGGACAGGAACCTCCCTGTCAAATTTTAATTCAAGATAACTGAAATGCTTTCTTTAGGCACTTTCTCTAGGTGATGATTTACTTTCAAGCTGAAATATTTCATTTCATTAATGCAAACTTGCTGCTGTGTATTTTATGAAAGGGTAAAGCTAATTATTATGCCTTTTTAAAAATACTGTATTAAATAGAACAGTCTAATACCAGAAGTTTTCCAATGAACTAATTAAAAACGTTATGGCAAATTATACCAGCAAAACTAATGAGGCCATTCACACTTTTATGTAGTGGAATTGGAATTAAAAAGCCAGCCTAAGAAATAATTTTAGCTAGCTCCAATCACATAAATATGCAGTAAATACTAAAATAACATCAAAAAAAATTCTATACGGTGTTCAGAAAAACAGGAAATAGTGTATTATGTAAATACCTTTCTGACCGTGAAGGGAGCATTCATATTAAAAAAAAAAAAAAAAAAAAGAAGAAGAAGAAGTCTAATAAATAAAGGAGGTATGAAACATAAGCAAAGGCTGTGGATGAGTAATCTCAGCTGTGGTATTGTGTGTTCTGTTCCTGGATCCCTGACAGGAAGTTTCTGCTGTGTGTGATCTCTGCTCCCCCTTCTCTTCTGCATTTTATGGGCACCCGCATGTTCACTCATACTCTTTATCTTCTTTCCTCACCTGTCCTATCTCCTTTTCTTACACAGCACTCTGTGAATCTCCTCCACCACAAATTTCTATTGCCTCCTTCTCTTCCTGATCACTTGTTCTTATTTCTCTGTCCCAGCCCATGATTCCCATTCAGGCTATTCATACCCTGCACCTTCTGACTCTCCCAGTAACCCACCTCATTGCAGCTCCATTTCTTCTCCCCCACCTTTTATTTCCTGGGGAATTCCCACTCCCTCTCTAGGACACTCCTGTTTTGCAGCTGCCTGAGCACTGCAATCTCACAACAGTCTGCCTGTTGCACTCACAGCTTGCTCTGTGGGCCCACCAACAACGACTGTGGTCTTCTACGTCTGGCTTCTACCTGAGCTATGTCCATCCATCTCTTCTCCCCACTTTTCATCACCCTTATCTTTTGTTTCCTGAAGTCATCTTTAGTGACAGGTACTCTGCAAGGAGCCTCTTTCTTCTGTTTTTCTTCTTTATTCAGTCCTTGTCGCCTTTCATGAAGGAGTTAGTTTGGTGCTGTTATTGACCTGCTGGACCCTTGATCTCTTTCACACACCTATCAATCAAGCTGCGAGAGGAACTGTCAAGAATCAACACAAATATGAAGTCCAGTCTCTCCCAGATCTAGGAGATATTTTGGGATATTTTGCCATGTGGGTTCACAACATGGCTTTGTTGTGGGTGGGTGGGTGGATGGATGGATGGATGGATGGATGGATGGATGGATGGATGGATGGATGGATGAGTTACGTGTGGTGGTAAGAATCTACAGTTTAAATACATAAATACAATTCTCTGGTACGGAATGCCACTTCTGTATCTCAACTGCAACCCTAGTTGCATCACCCTATGACTGTTCTTTGCTGTTCTGCACAAGGACACAAACAGATTCTGCGAAAATGAATACAAAACATTACTGAGGAAACAACTCACAGGTCAATGTAACTTTGCATTTGCATTCCCAAATCTCAATGTGCCGGATGTCCTGTAAGTGCAATACCATAGGCAGAAGACAATTGGTTTAATTGATTCTTATTGGCAGAATCCCCATCTGCAGATTGAAATTCCTGCATAAATGGTAAAACAGATCTCTTGGCAAAGGACAGAGAGATTGATTTAGCAATTGGGAACTGAGAAAGAGAGGCAGAAACTTCCTCTTGAGGGAAGAAAACTGGGAAACACATCTAAAACTGCATTAGAAAAGTGTTCTCCACAGGTACCAAAGCAAAAATCAGTCAGATGTCCCACCTGCCTCCTTCCTCTGACCTTTCCCCCATCAAGGACCAAGAGGCAGGTATCCTTACAGCAATTAGACTTAAGCAAACAAAACAAATTGGAGAGGTCATGAGTGTGTTACCCAAGTGTAAGAACAACCCTCTTGCATCAGCATTTAGTGAGCCAGCATGTGAGAATGATGGATGGAGAGTCTGGGGGAAGGGAGATAAGGAAGTGTCCTCACTGCTGAAGCCCCCATTGAGTTTGACTGGAATATGTGAGTGGGAGACTTGCAAGGAATATGGAGCTGATAATCAAAAACATGACAGGGAAACAGATGTTGCCTGCTTTGGAGACTCTCCTTGCACATTCAACACAATGGAAAGGGCTCAGATAATAAAACAGAGAGAATCCCAGCAAGAAATATAGCGTGCTGACACTTTTATGACCTGAGATGCTTACAAAATACAGAAATGGCGTTTTGTTTGCTTTCCATGCGCAGCTTGATATCACATGCTCAGCTCTCTCTGCTGCCACTCGGAGTCAGGAAGGACGATATATTTTCCTTTCCAGATAAACCTAGTGATTCTAGTCAGGTGCAGAAAGCAAATAAATTACATAAGAAGACTTTCTGTATCTATTAATCAAGAGGCTTGTCATTTTCCAGGCCTTGATCCACATGAAAGAAAGTGAGGAGGAGGAGGGGGAACATAGGAATAAAGGAGGATGTGGAAGGGAGCAGAGAAAAGATTCTTGCTGAAGCTGCTTGAGAGGTTTCTCATAGCACGAAGGACCACAGCTTAGACAAACAGACTGAAAAACAGCTCCCTGCCCTCTCCTTTTGAAGTTTTTCCTCTGCAGTCCAAGGGGATGTGGTCCAAAAGGAGAAATGTATGAACCAGGAATATTCCATTATGCTTTTGGGGAAGTTATTTCCACATTTCCTTCTTCTTTTGAATGTTGAGAGGGAAAAACCCTGCTGTTGAAAAACGGAGCCACGTCCAACACCTTGTCTTCAAGTATACCCCAACAGGCCATGTCACATACTTGGAGGTTCCTTTCCAGCATATAGCCAAGTATTTGTGGACTGTAGCAACAGGGTTGGCTACTTATACAGACAAAGGAGGAGATAATTTTCAGTGCAGTACACAGTAATTCTAATATCAAGTAGAGAGATATGATGGACTCAGTAGTTTGCATGAGAAACTGGCTCTATTTCCCTCTTGGAAACTGACCTCACATGTAACATTAAAACAAGGCTCAGAAGAATCTTATTAAGGAAGTTAAATTTACTTTCTTCCTTGGATCATCCTGAATGTAAATCAATGAATATTTATAGCATTTTTGAGATCTTCCAAGAAAACAAGCTAGAAAAGCATAAAAATACTGTATGGGGGGACTGAATTATTGCTGCAGACCAAACATGAATCAGAATAACATCCCACATGGAAAACTGTCAGGAAAGTTCTTGAACCAGGAACCTGGTTCATGGCCAAAGAGTAAATCTGGTTCTCTCTGAATCAGCTGCCTGAGAAAATCTGTCTGCACACTACTAGATAATCATGTAGTGACAATATGGGCAAAGCAATTTTTAGCTCTGAGGCTTCTTACTAAGGCTAACCTCAGCAAAGGGAAGCTGGTCTCTCTAGGCTCCCTTGACCATCTTTGACAAGAGGATGGCTTTTCCCAGGGGCACCTTGGAGGACTGGAGTTTAGGCACTTCTGCGTTCCTTCATGGAGCTGCCTACACAACTGTGTGTCTCTCATCTTTCTAATTTCTGCACAGAAATGGGCAGCAGCACAGTTTATGCCCACAGCTAAAGAATTGTGATTGGAGCAATGGTTTGAGTTCTGGTGTCTACACCCATGACAGAGTGGTCAAAAGTGGAATGGATTCCAAAAGAATTCCAGAAAATAATTTAATGGCTAGTATGAGGTCAGGAATATCTGCTGTATAGTGAGAAAAGAAGAAAGGCAAACCTACCTTATCCAACAGATGTTTTGAGAAGAGATTTGAACCTTAATGACAAATACCTATGTGGGGAAGAGGTATGTGATAAGAAAGAACTCTTTCGTTTAGCAAGAAAAGACTATGAGAGTTACAAATTTGGATTGGAAAGCATTTCTAATTAAACAATGAAATCACTACCGGGAGACATGAGGGATTTTCCATTACAAAAACGCTTTACATCAAAACTGAAAAGATTTGCAAAGGATATGCTATAACTCAACCACAGGCCACTAAAGTCACTGAAAAAAAATTCTAAACCCTTTAGGTTTACAACTTTGATCTTAAATCCTGTAGAAGCCTACAGTTTTTTGTACCTCTTCCAATAACCTCTCAGCTTGTTGGCAGTCTCTGTGCTAGGTAATATTCAAGATCAACCAAAGATGATGCTGTAATTTTTACTCCTACTTTAACACATGTTGTCAGGCAGACAATGGGAACACTGAAAATACTGGCTAACAAGCACTTCTTCTGCATATCCCTGTTGAAAGTGAGTCCAGAAAACAGCCATCAAGTCTTTCATAAACAATGGCAATGCAGTAAAGTTTCTTAACTGGATACCTGCACTCCTCAGACAAGGAATTTGTCTCTAGGTTTACACTGGGACTTACTACATCTCTGCCTTCTGTGGGTCCTGACAGGTGTAACAGAATAACAACCACAAAACTTTCTCCTCATCTGAATGTCTTGCAGATGTATTTGTTTGTTTACTTTTAATTAAGAATTGGTGTACTCGTTTGCATTACATTTCCTGTTCTGGGGAGATCCCGTTGCTTAATTAATAAGCCTCTCATTTACCATTTTCTTCTGCCTCAGGAAGGTTTTCCTGAAGTACTCACTGTCTTTTCCCCAGCACGCGGGCCATGTTCTTGAGTTCCCTGCATGCAGCATTTCCATTCTTTGCTCAGGCAATTACTGGTAGGTCTTGAAGTGCCTAGTGTCATTCAAGATGACAAGTAATATATCCACTGTGGGTCTCAGGAAGGCCTTTAATCCACATATATTCATTTTTCCAGTAATCTCAGCTTCTCACTCAATTTTGCTACCATTTTCTGTGTAGCTCCATGGTATTCTAATTGCTTTTCAATTAAATAACAAGGTCTGGGAAGGGAAGACGCATAATTTGCAACACAAAAAATTCATTTTTGAAAAATGCATGTAGGATTTAGAGACTGGATATTTGACAGGGCAGCATCACAATGTGAACATACTACGACAGTGAGAATAATATTTCAGGGCTAACCATGCACAAAGTATATTCCTTCTGGTTTAGTCTGTGATTATTGGTGTTTTGCACTTTTGATTATCAGTGGTTTGCAACAGAAAATAGCATTGAGGGTGTTACACATGATTACATTCTGTTCTGTTCCCATTTTGTCTTCTGGTTGTCCATAATGGAACCATCACACATCAGTGAGTGATGGGCTGGGACACCCATTCAGAGGTGTACTCACAATGGCTGGAAATTCTGCCACAAAATAAGGCCCAGTTGGAAGGTCTGTGAGAACCTGTAGGGAATTGTCAGGCATCAGGGCTGTGGGTGCTGTGTCCACACAGCTCCTCAAGCTCCAAAACCAGTGCAACCACCTGACAGAAACAAATTATATCACGGAATATAAATTTTGTTTCTCCACATTGCAGGGATATCCACCACACTGGACACAGCTGTTTATGCCATGCTTTCTTTCATTTTATTTGTTTTATACAGCAGGCACCCTGTGCTGCCTAGGCATACCCCACCAAAATAATAAAAGAAAAAGCGAGACTTTGCTCCACATTTTATCCTCACTCTCTCTCCTTCTTCCACTTCATAACCACGGGACGTTTATTCCTTCTATGTGTACTGTGTTTTCCCAAAAAATGAGGCTAGCTTGATTTTCTGTCATCCTGTTCTCTTGTAGGTTTTACTAGAATATAAAGACAAAACAAATTATCTAAAACATTTCTCTCTACACCACTACCGATACTCAACCTTTCCATGTGCTCAAAGGCTTGATTTAAAGTCTCCAAACACTGCAAAACCCACCATGTGCCTAAACAAGTTGCTTCAGTAGTTAACTGACTCCACAGCCATGCACATGCTTCATATCCAATCTCAATTTGACCAAATTTGGCTTTCAAACATTGGGCCTCTTGTGCCAGAGTTGCAAACTATCATACAACATACATTCCTTACAGTACACACCCTATTGATTTTTAAAATCGAAATGGTATTACTGCGGCTCAACTCTTAAACTAATCCCTGGGAAGATTTAGCACCTCTGCTGTATATACGGAGGTTGATGCCTTATTACAAAATGCTAATGGAAATTTTTATGGAAGACTCATATTTCTAGAGGAAACCTTCATAAATTTGGAACATGATTGGACCAGTGCACCTCTGGCTGTCACAGCTGTGTCTGTTCCATAGATGGCTGACAATATTGTTGCTGATTCTGAAATGATCTTGGCTGGATCCACCATTAAGCAATCCTGAACTCTTTTTTTCTTTTTTTTTTTTTTGGTAGCTAAGGTATATGCCATCTTTCTCATCATGATTACAGAGGCCTGAAACCAGCCTGTTGCAGCTGTAAATGGACTCACCAGTTCCCATTATCCACAAACCAATGAAATCCACAAAAGCACCAGATTCCCATACAAAGGACGCAACTTATGGATCCAACATACAGAATTTATACACTTCAACACCCCTCACAAAATGTGCATTCTCAGATCAACATTTTTCTCCTCTCAAGGCCACTAGTGACATCTGTACCCGGATCCTCCGCTGGGCAACTACCTGGGATGGGAGTAACTGGTTTTGAGGTATCATTCTGATCATGGAGCATGATCTAACACATTTCAAAAGTGCTTAATTCCTGTTTGCTTGGAGGTTTAAAAACAAGTTCTCTCTGGTGTTTAAGCTACCTCTTACAAAGGCACTTCAGTGTTTTAGAATGAGATTGCATCTTGACAGAAAGATTTCAGCTGAAGTACTGATCACCACAGAATTGTAGGAAGTTAGGTTTGGAAAGGAAAGTCAGTGATTTCTGCCACATTTCATACAAACTTTGACAACAAGGTCTTATTTGAAGCAAGAAAACATCATCCTGGTTAATTCACACAAGTGCAAGCTAAGTGTCATGCAATTCTTGGAAGTATGTTAATGGGGAGAAGACACCCAGTGAAAGACAGATAAAAGCAAAAGGAAATCCAGTGACTGGAAACTGAAGGAAGATCATCTCAGAATATAAATTAGATTATATTCTTGTCTGTGAAAATAGCGATTGAAGCCACTTATCCAAGCAACACTTCATCAGCTGAGACTTTCAAATAAAAAATGGAATGTATTTCTAGCAGCTAATTTAGAGATAAAGCAGAAGATACCATTCTATTACCAAGTGCAATTCCTTAGCCTATCTTACGGAAAAGCCTACACTACAAATATTGTAGCGGTTACTCTGGGCTTTAAGATCTCTGGGAACATCATCAACATCCTGTGTTTACCGGGGTTGAGTTTTTATTTAACCTCTTCTGTTTTTAATAGGCTGATTTTCAGCTTTCAACCTCAAGCAGCTTCATTATGTCTAAAAGTGTTTCTCTTTTTGTGTTCAGCAGCCTCCTTCCTTCTGTGCACAGTGCATCATCAATGGAAAATTTTGCTCCTTTTAAAAAATATTGAACAGGCCGGGAGCAAAATATGGTTCTTTTTAGCTCACTGAGATGATGACATTTTCCTCTCACATAGCTTTCCCAGTAAGTGATGTTTCAACATCCTCCTTTGACAGAAAAGGGAAAACAAACTTTCAGAGAACCTGCCTCTCACCAGCTGGCAGATCCCTACTGAAAACCGGCTTGGAAAGCTCACCGTGACTTCCTTGAGCTGCAGAAGGACTGGTGGATGTGGGAGTGCTGAGTGAATGAGGGTGTGCATTTTATGTCCAGAAATCATGAAACGCGATTGTGTATATGCGGGTGGGGATGATGTCTCTATTAACGCCTGAGTGGGTGAGACATTAAACAAAATAGGGTCACTGTTTGGGACACAGAGCCTGCAGCACCAGTGAAATTAACGTGTGGGTGCTGTAATTGGCAATCAGGAACCACTTTTTCCCAGCAAGGCCTGTAATTTTTAGATGAATGTGGGCACATTGACGTGCTTTACATCCCTGATCAAGGTAGCAATGGATGGCTCTTCACAGTCTCAGGAGCTTTCACGAAAATAAAAATATTCTTTCTCCCCATCCACCTTGTCCCTAATAATTTCTCCACATAAGGTTCAAATAGTAACAATGTGAGAGAAACGGCTTTTCTGACCGGGTGAGAAATGTGACATCCAAGTTTTGTTCTGTTTCTCCCAAAGCTTAGCTAAACAGTTTGCAATCACCCCAACTAACACCTCTGAAAAGCCAGAGCTAAGGTTGCATATGTTGCCTGTAATTTAGGAACTTGATAAAAATATGGATAATGTTGCTTAAATAAAATGAATCTGAATTGTAAGAAATGGGAGGTAAGATTAGAGATAAAAATACTCTGGAAAGGACAGAAATGCAGAACCAGCAGGGAATGTAGAGTTCTCTGGAGTACACCTTTGAATATTGTGTGTCTACACAGGAGGTCACAGCACCTGTTAAATTTAATACATATTAAATCTTGTCATATCTTATATATCTGAGAAAATGTAGCATACCTTCATATTTTGCTGGCAGCTTACAATTCCCAGATTTCAGTTTATGTTACAGAAAGTATGTATTCAATTCCCAATGAAAAGCTGATTTAAAGGGCACTATTGGGAATTGTAAGGAGATTAAATTGTTTTAATATTTTCAGTACATGGAAGGGGGAATTTAAATGGAAATCTGGGAATCTTTGTTCCTTTTGTGAGATGTAAAGGTCAAGATTTTGCTGTAGAGTTGGAAGAGAGTTTCTGTTGTGTAGATATCCGCATGTCCTGGGTGGGAGCTTAAGAGGTTCTTAAATCACATACACTGCACGTTGCTGGCTCATCTTGTCAATGTACACAGGGATTGCAAATCTGAGTGGGTTGTTTTCATTACTGCAAATGGAAGATGTGCAACAAGAGGAAAACAGGCTACAGATTGTTGAGACCTTGAGCTTTCTGAGGTTTTAGATTTGTACGTTACCTCACTGAATTTCCATTAAACTTACTTACTTTAAAGTCTAGTCTTTCACCATTATTTTTCATTCTTCAGACATGAATGGTATTTTCTTAATTTTAATTTAATTTAGACTGTTGGAGTGCTCATTTTTCTGTGGAAGAAATGTCACTCCTTTCTAGAATAAAATTAATCTTATGCAAAAGGCCAGTGCAAGACCTGATTTATATACCAGGGTAGGACATGAAATCTGTGTTGGCAGCTGTGATCATGTTCTGCCCTGACAGTCACACTGTTCTCCTGGCAGCACTGCACCACACTGCCCATCATTGCCAACTTGTATGTAATAAAAAATTCATGCAAGCCTTACATCCAGCTTTACTCCTCACAAAGCTCTGGCCCTTATGGAAGACCATACCCTCGCCACTCGTGAGTTATCACAGGGTGTGTACAAGAGAGGAGGAGGAAAAAGGGAGAAAGAAAAGATGGAGAGTTTCCTCTCCACTGTTCTCACTCCCAAGATAAAACAGTGCACATTTTATAGTATTTTATGTTTTATTTTTTAGCATTCTGCGCAACATTTCCCCTACTTCTGATAGGAGCTGATCTTGGCAAGAATAAAAACCATACTCATATCTTACTGCTTGCACAGGGAGAGAGCACCTGAGATCCTCAACTACAGCAGACAAAGCCCTCTGAATCTTTGGATTGATGGCACTATAATGGAGGAAATACACAGCTCCCAGTCACCTTCTCTTTGTTTAAAACTGGATGTGGGGTAAATTCCCCCACATCCACTGAGAATTCAGCATATGTTATATCCAAAAAGTGAAGCTGCAAAAAAATTTAAATATGTCATAGCTGGCTGGGTTGGGCTTCTCCAGGCTCGTAAAAATCAGCAAGCAAAGTTCCTAAAGGAACTCATAGGTTTATTTCAACTTCAAATCTTAACCAAACAAGTCATAAGCAACATTCAGTGATGAGATCATCAAAAAAAAGGTTGTAAAATGGAGCTACAAAATACATTGGTAATAATTAACATATTTTCCCAGAAAAATATCATTTGGGGTTAATCAAAACTATTCATAAATCCATACTGAATTTAACAAATCTACAGAAGTTTTTTTGGGGGGGGGGCACAGGAAAAAAATAATTTTGACATTTTCTTGATAAACATTTTGATTTTTCCACAAAATATTTTGTTTTGATATTTGCCTACAGGTAGTATTCTTAAGGCTACAAAACAATTCATAACATTTAAATGAGTTCTCTGGCTTGGTATTGAAGAAAAAAAAGGCATCTTGAAAAAATATTTTATTTTGCTGGGAGAAAAAAACAAATTTGTATTAGACAAAAAAAGAAAAAAAGAAAAAAGAAATAAGAAAAAAGAAAAAAGAAAAAAAAAGGAAAAAGAAAAATCTTTGTTTCAGTGCTATTGACTCAGAATTCAAGTTGAAAAACCACCTATTGATAAACCATTCAAAAACCATCATTCAGTAACCATAAAAAAGTCTGATATTGAACATTCATGGACTTGGCTCAGTTTGCCCAGGTCTTTCCCTAACCCTCTGTTTCTGGAATTGAGAGTTAATGGGTAATTATGTGGAAGGCTGTCCCTTGGTACACACCACATCTTCATCAGGGAAGGGAGAAAGACAACCAACCAAAAAGGGCTGTCCCTTTTATTGATTTTACTCTTCGGGCCCCAAGAAGAACCTGAAAACCTAGACTGCGTGGAGAAAACCCATTATCCTGGCAGATCTGGAATTTTCCAGTCCATGCGCTTTTGAGTCATGACATGCCAGAAAAATTGTGTAAAAAAAAAAAAAAATCCGTTTAAAAGAATGCTTCAGTTTCTGTACAAGTCCAAAAATGCCTCATCCAATTTCTCTCAAATTTTCCAGAAAACTTCTGCACTGACATGAGATCATATATATGAAATGTAAGACAGACTGGTTTGTAGTTTTGGCAAAGCTGGGGAGGAAGACAAATTGGATTGTACTTTTAAAGAGAGAATTAGGGTCTCATCTTTGAATTATCACTTATTTAGGCAAGTCCTGCCTCTCATGACACTTTAATCATTAGAAATTATTAAAAGAATAGTAAATATGTTACTGGGGACTACTTTGCACTGGCAAAGAGATCATAAAACATGTAGGAGGAGGATGAGACATAAGGAAAATAGGGATGTGTGCGGAGACCGCAGAGAATAAAAAGGAAGTAGTTACAAAAACTTGTGTGCATGCTGTGTGCAAGGAAGGGCTGACAGGGATCTCAGGAGATTCTGTGGTGTAGTAGGATTTTAAGGACCATAGGGGACTGTAAAGGTCAGAAGAGAAAGAACAAAGAGATGTTGTGAGGTTGGGGAGGGGAAGACCCTCCTGAGGAAAGAGAAAGAAATAAAAAGTAATTTTCTCAGAGAGGATTTAATAACTAGAGACATCACAAAACAGAGAGAGGGGAAAGACAGTTTATGCAAGAATCATACATCCTGCCATTGCAAGAATCATACACCCATAAATATTTAAAGTGGATGGGCTAATCACTTTCGAGGGCTTGGGACACCCATCTTCCCAGGATTTGTATAACAGGAAAACTCCGGTGCACTACCACCCACCTTGCTGCCAGCTCCTTCTGCACTGCAGGGAAACTACCATTGCTCCCCTAGAGCTCTGCTGAAGGGTAAAGTCAACATTTAGTTAGTCAAAAAATTAATTAGTAAACTATGGTCTCAAAACAGCTTAGGAGCAGCTTATAGTGTTCGAAACATGCATAAGGATGACTGGACAATACAAAATGGGGTAAGATCATCCACTTATGCTTTCAGCATGCTGAAGGTCACCACCTTAAAGAAATGAAACACTTCAAAATAAAATACAGAATGATAAAATATAGTAACCAGTAATAATCTGCAAAGAAATAATTCTGTGCTAGAAACCCACCAACTCTTGTCTTAAACTCCTTTGAGTGCCTTGGGACGACGGCTTTTATTACTTTTTGTCATGATTTCATTTTTCCTTTGCAAAGAAGAAAATCTCTGTTACTCTTGGAAAGACATGGGAGGGAACCAGAGGTGTCATGCAGCTCCCTGCCAGAAACACATATGAAGGCAGCCTACTTTGGCAGGAGGAAGACGACTGGCCCTGCCTGTCAGCCGCATATGTTTCCTGGTCTTTATTCTCCCCAGCATTACCACATGTCACAAAGTACATTACAGAGCCTTAAGAGGAATTGCAGGCTTCCCACCCAAACAAAAACACAGAAAACCAACCCTGCAATTAAGTATTCGTAACAAATTATGAGGCCTGAGGATGGGTTGCTGCTCCTCAGTTGACACAATTCATTAAGACTTTTGACTTCTGCGCTTTTTTTAGGGATGAGGGGGATTAGGGAGGAGGTTTGGTTTATTTTTTCCCTAATCACTCTGCCTTTCGAGGGGAGAGACAGGACTATGGGCATTTAGGTGATGTCATCTGCTAGACAGGAGCCCATATGGAGAACATGAAATGGAAGTTTTCTACCCAGCTCCTGGTAAACCTGTGGCAGAGGCTGCGTGACTGCCTGAAGCAGTCCACTGAGACACAATGGGATGATCTCCACCCTTTCACAGGTGCAAAGGGACCACTGGCACAACCCATGTGATAGATGTATGGGCAGATATCTTATCCCATGAACTCTCTCTCAGCCTTTGTTTCCAAGGGCTGGTGTCCAGGAAAGGGCTACACTGGCTGAAAGGAAGCAGAACCATAATGAACCTCCCCAGTCACCAAAGCAGGCAATCACATCATGTAATCCTTTTAAAATATTTACCAGCTCCATCTTAGAGTTTGTTCAGCTTCCAGTTTCCATTATTCCTACTGATGCTTTTCCTCACTCTTCCAAATCACAGCACATGTTTGCTCAGAGCTATTTGTTCTTGTGCCAGGATGGTCACTCTGCTTTTATGGCTCTTCTATACTCTGGCTGCTCAGCCCTGGATTATGCACAGAGAACATTAGTATCTTCTTCCTGGTCTTCTGAAGGCTCATTTAAAAAAGACTAATTATCTTGGTCTCCACACATAAGACAGGCTTTCTACTCACAGCCATGCCAGCAGGCATCCTCTGCAATTTCACTTCCAGTTTCGGCTTTGCCAGGCGTGAACTGTGCTCTCACTGACCTCTTGTATCATGATATTAAAAGCCAACATCTGGTAGAAATGCTTTGGCACACTGTAGGGTGACATATGTTTTCTCCACATTCATATCCCACTGGCAACTCACAGCCAACCTGCAATTGAGTAAACCCTCAATTTTTATCGTGCTCTGAAACAACACTNATTTACTTTTCCTGTGTAAAACATGACCTTTTCTGTACTGATGATATACCCAGGTCTGTGCCATCAACAAAGCCACCTTTGCTTTCTTATGTTTTGTACATTACTGAAACCATTCGGTGAGATCCATCCCACCTCCATATGCACCTCCCATACTGCTTCTGAGAAAGTTTGTGTCCTGGGAATCACTAGATTTTGAGTACATCATGGAAAGATGTTGTCCAGCCAGGGAACCCAACCTCTAAGAGAGAACGGGAATTTGAACTACAGAGCTTGTAATGCAATACACAAACTTATTTTAATAAGGAAATATGGCTAAAAAAAACCCAAAGAAAACATAATTCAGGCATATTGGAATGTTTTGTTTTAGAGATGAAGATGTCAAAAAAATCACCTTTCTGGATAAAGCTTTACAGAATTTCCACTCTGCAGGAATGTGGATGGTCTGAGCATTTGATACGCTAATGCTAAGGCTATTTTCAGAAAAAAAAATTGTTACTTAAATACATATTTCCATTCTTTAAAGTTGAACATTATGGTGAATCATCCACGGTAGACTTAAAAGGATTCAATGGGAAGACAAATGGTAATATATTCATACACTGAATGATAAAATTGACAGTTTGCATAGCCATAATTTCATAAACAAATGGGAAAATGTAGGCTGGATTGCAAGGTTGTCAATGGAGCAAAATTCTGTAACAAGGAGTAAGATGTTTGGATTATGACCCTATTCTCTGTCATAGTAGTTGAAGTTTTACCTTGCTGGAGCAAAATGTGAAAAGAGCAAATGTCTATACCTGTAGCACCCCTCTTTCTTGCTCTACTGTGTAAAACCCAAGGAATGAAGTTGGTTGTTCTCACATCTGCCTTGTTTTTATTGTGGCTTTCCCCACTATCGTTAATCTGGTTACCTCACTGTGGGTGGGAATCAGACATGATTTCATCTTGAATTATAATAATAAAGCAAAAACTATTACATGAAATTATAGACATGAGGGAAGAATTCCATTCAAAATTTTTTTCTGACTTGAACAAAATTATCAAACCTTTCTAATCTGACTTTGCTTAATTACCAAACCATGCAAAATATATCAAATTAGCTTCTAGGGAAAAAAGCACCAAATGTCTTTCAAATGGTCATGTTGGCTTCTTTTATTTTAATTTCCCATGTTTAACTTTTTCTTTAGGAGACTATGTCTACGTGAAACTGCTGTATAAATTATAGACATGATCTATGACGCAGAACAATATTTATAACATGCCTTTAAAGTTATGTAATACTGAGAACAGAAATGCAATTAAAGTAGAGAGGAGAGGAGAGGAAGTTCTGCCCTCTGCAGAGTGTGCTGTCTCATCTTTAAACAATGCAACATGATGGAAACTAATAAATGTTTCTGCAGAGGTGACTGGTTACTCCTCTGATGTATTGATATGGGAGGAGTTGATCCCAAAGACGCATTTTTTCAAAATCTATTTTTCAAATTCATTTGGGGAAAACAATGACATTTTCATTTTCTTTGTAAGAAAAGTATGTACTATCTTCCTCATGTGTTCTCAGAAGAGCGCAGGCAAGAAAGGGCATTTGGAAGTTATTTGCTAGTTTATACTAAATTATTTCATGTGATTCAAAAATAAAAAGCCATGTTTATATGCATGGATATATGTGAGAGTGAGACAGATAGCTTCTCAGAAATGGGAACCCAAGGTGACAGTGACAACAAAGACTTTCTAAGGATGTCAGCTGCACTAGAGAGTCTCTTTGTTTTCCACAGACAGAGTAGTAGTAATTAATCTTCTTATTTCACTTTCTTGAGAGATATTGTTTTTATTTATTTTCTTTTCATATACCAGCTTAAATATTTTTCCCTCACTAGTTCCCATCTGCCACGTTGTACACCATACAATTGTTCTTTTGTGACTAAGTACCAGAAATATCATGTATTCATCTGTGTAAAATACCCCTAGGATATTAGAATCATCATTAATGACACTTCTATTGGCCAATGCTGGCTTTCATCTGTGTTGGGTAACTCAGGCCCCTGTGCCACTCTAAAGTGAAGTCCTCGAAAACTTCTTAAGGCTCTGGCACAATCATGCACCAGGAAAGGGCTGATGATGAGAGAGATGCTATGAGAGACAAAAATCTGAAAATTAGGGAGAAGAGAGGCATCAACCAAACTACGTAAACCACTACTTTTGCATTGCAAGTCTTAATTTCTGTGAACATGTTGATTTTTTACTCGAAGAATCCAAGTTCCCTGGGAAAGAGCCCAAATCAAATAAAATTCAACACTCAACCAGCTCTAGCATACAACCAAAATGAGAGGGCGAGAAAAAAGAAAATACATCCAACTACAGCAATTTGGAAGTGGTTTATGCTCATTATTATCTAATTTGCTTGATTTTGTGGGGAGGGGCTTGATTTGTTTGCAGAATATTAATTTTGTCTTTCCCTGTGTTAAACAGCAGGGTGTATAAGGGACATGGAGATGAAAGCCTGAGGCAAGGAAAGATGGCACAGAAATGGAGCTGAGGAAAGGAACAGGATAAAGAAGGCAGAGAAACTGAGAAGGCTGCTAGTTTTTAATGCCCAAACAACACCAAGAAACTAAACTCTGAGCATCCCAGCCTGAAGACATCAACAAAGGTGATGGGGAGAGCAAGGGGGAACACAGTCAAACCTGTCTGTCTTTCCTCCTGTTCCTTTTATCTTCCAAGACACAATAGCAGCAGGTGAGGGTGTTCATGAGGCTTGGAGTCCTGATCTAGACCATTCCTATGCACCGATTTTAATGACAAAATACAGCAGATATTTTATTCTGGTGAGTCTCTCTAAACACATTCACAAATGCACTTTCCAGAGAAAGGGCTTCAGAGATCATCACCTTCTATATTGGGTAAGGAGGATCCTGAAGGAACCTGGACTAATTTGCAAGACCGCACAGAAATATAATTAAGATCTTGTATATTCTGGCCTGTTTAACTGTAGAAAGACTATTGTTGATCACAAATTCAGAGGTGAAAGATCAGCTTCTCACACATTTTAGAATTTGATTCTTGTGTTATGACATTCAAATCTGGCAATTTAATCTCCTCAAACCCAACCAAGTGCACTCAGTTGAAGCTGTTCACCATGCTCAAGCATCAACAACAGCTACGCTTGTATTCCTCCTTCACAGAATTATCAAAAGTGGACAGACTGGAACTTTTGCAATAATACCTTCAGAAATGTGAAGATTTCTGAAGGAGAAACTTGACAGAGGAACATTAAACACTTACTTTTTAAAAGCCTATCACTGAGAAAAAGGACAAACTAGAGGAGGAAGGGAAGGGAAGGGAAGGGAAGGCAAGGCAAGGCAAGGCAGGGCAAGGCAAGGCAAGGCAAGGCAAGGCAAGGCAAGGCACATATTCTTAAACAACTGACAAAAGGTTATAAATCCTGGAGACAAAGAACTCAGGAATGGTACTCTAAAATTTTTTTTTAGGTTTTAAGAAGAATAAATGAACAACTTAAAGAAATAGGAATTATTTTGAGTAATCTTCCACTTTCAGTAAAAAACTCTTTTTTAGTTTTACAAAATGAAGTTTGGACGGAAATTTTTTAGCTTGTCCTACTTGCAAATCAGGTAAATGTCATAGGTCTAGGACCAACCAAGTGGCCTCATTTTGCTAGGACTCTAGTAAAATATAAGCTCTTCTTTGAAGTCACAGATATGAAAGGAAGAAAACTTCTCACATTAGACTTCTGTTTTCCTCCTTTTGCTCTTCAGGAAAAGTGAAGAATTCTGAAAAATAAGCTGAACTAATCCAGAAATAAGACACGACACAGGCGTGCTTTGGTTCCGGGATTGTAGGTCATTACAACTAGCAATACCTCTCAGAAAACTTCAAAGCAAGAATCAGAAATAATCTTTATCAAGTGCTCCATTTGCTGCACTGCTCTGCTCCTGCTAAAAGAAATACGGATGTTTGCATAAAAACTGCTTTGGTCTTTGTTTTGTTCTTTTAAGACACACGTGTCCTGCTGTTTAGTTCTCACTGGGGTTTAGAGATTCCTTCAGAGCAACCAATAGCGACGTGATAATCTTGGCCAAGAGTCCTGACACTTAGGCAGAGATCAAAAAACTAAGAGACTGTTTTCTTGCAAGAAGTGTTAAAACTTGGAGCCAGAGGCAGAGCATATAGGTCAGCTAGTGAGCTGCTAGTTCTGCCACCCTGCCAAATTTATGTTTGTTAATGTTGTAAGAGGGACGGGACAAACACACTGAGTCACTTGTGCCAGGTCCAGATGCTGAGAAAAAAACAGATTGCCCAATAGAACTTATGCTACACTGATATCTCTGACATCAGGTGAGCAGGATTGTCTGTACCCAAAGAAGACAGTTGGTTTTTTCCCTAAAAATTATCTAGGTTGCCTGAGCTCAGTAAGCTATTGAACATAGCATTACAGCGGTCACCAGAGTAGTACCTTTCATTTAATGGACTACTCACATGTTACACAGCACACACTTAAGAATGCTCCAAACTGGAGTCTAGAACATCAAATTCTTGTGCTCCTGCTTGATCTCCACTCCAGAACAGTGTGCCTGTGCAGTGAAGTCACTTCTCTGTAACTGGGTTGTCTCTAACACTTACAAAATGTACAAAATGTTAAATAAAACAGCATTGCAGGCATTTTGCAGGCTGCAAAAACAGGCTGGCAGCAGGCATGGTTCCCCACACATCGTTCCACATCAGATGCCACCACCTGCTCTATAGGAAGAACATTCATGGAAATCAAAGGCAAGATGGTAAATGTGTTTAAAATGTAACTTAAATACAACACTCTTCTCAAGTCATGGATCAGGGAAGAATGAAATAAGAATAGGATGTTCTTCCTTTCCTACAGCAGCCCTTCCTAACACCGTACTTAATATTTTCCTTCAGGTTACTTTCAAACTCTGAGTTGATTTAGAGCTGGTTCCGAGATGACCCCCCTCTCTCAGCCATGCCTGCTGGAGTTCTCAGTCTACAGAGCAGGTGCAGCACCAGCAGACGCAGCATGAGTTTCTCCAGATATTCAGAGAGCCCGTCAATGCAAAGAGGATGTTCACACAACACACAGTTACACTGTGGAACTCATTGCTTGAGGAAACTGGCACAGCTCAAAACCTAACAACAATAAAAAAGGACCAAGGACATCCACAGTTACCACAGGCAACAACAGCAAATATTTTGTATTTGAGGGCTTCTGCCACTTCCTAACTCCTGGGGATCTGAATGGCACTGGGAAACAAGGTCAAACTAGACTCTTCTCTTTCCTCAGCTATTGTACCACAGGATCCATAAATCTTCCTCTGAAGTCTTTTGCGTTGCGGACCCAGGACTGGATGGACAACAGTCCAACAAGGCCATGAGTTCCCACTCCTCCATACCACAGAAGAAGGAAGGGGGCTTCTGTTGCCCAATGTCTTTCCTTCTCCACCTCCCACTGCGATTCCCTAATAGGTGTCATATTTCAGTGCCTTTCATCCACAAAGCTCAAAGTACTCTCTGTAGGGATTACATCCTGGTATAACCAGCTTAGAAAAGGATGTCAAAAGTGCCAAAGTGACTTTTGCTAAATGTCCCACAGCAACCAAGCATAAGAATCAAGAAGAAAATCCCAGTATGCTTCCAGACCATGATAACTTCACAGCCATGCTGGTAATTTCTAGCTGAGTTGCATATGTCACGACTCTGCCCACTGTAGGCTGGCATCCAGCCTGCTGCGTTCCTCTAATCAGACTCTGGCTTCTCGCATTGGGATTGTGGTGGGCTCTGCTTTGAAATGAGATGCCTGAAAATGGTTGACACCTGTACTCCTCTGGCTCTCGGGAAAATTTGTTAACCTTCAAGAAAAGTTCTTGGAGAGGAGGGACTTTCAAGTTTTACAAGATGGTGAAGTTCTCTTTAGTTCCCTTAAAAAGCATTAGCAAAGGTCAGATTAACAAGTCAACACCGAAACCAGATATGACCAAAACTCCCAAAACTGATGCAGAAAAGAAAAGAGGTGGGTGGGGACTGGATGTGGGGGAGAAAGGCCCACAACACAACATGGGCTCTGATCCTTTCCCCCTTGTTGGGCCTGGGGCACACTTGATAAGGTGAAGGGAAATTGTAAAATTAGACCTGGCAACCTACACAGAGAGGCCCAGTGCAAGGCCCTTGGCCTGAGGCAAGCTGAGAAAGTTGAGGAATTGTGGGGGAAAGGGGACTTGGCAGGCTAACTTCCTGTGGCTGCATCCAGGGCTAATTAGTTTTCAGTGTTCTGTGTGTGTTTGAATGGAAACGAGCCAGCACTGAGAGGCACGGGGTGAGGAAATCAAAAACACATGCACCAAGAAGGAAGAAGGGGGGGAAGCAGAAAAAAACCCCCAAAAAACCTGTCCTTTTTAGCTACATTTTCTTTTTCAGGAGGGGATCTCATCATTTTGTTGCATGAGCACTAAATCACCCCGGCTCCCCTGTCTATCACATCTCACATCTGCTTCAGAACTCATTAAACATCAAAAGGCCTGCCCTATCAGTTCTGCTTAGTTAGAAGCCTGAGTTACTAGAGTCCTAACCAGGGAAGATTTTGTATGTTTTTAATAATAGCTTAAGGAACTTCTTAGCACCCCATAAATTACTTAACGCAACAAACTCTTCCTGTGGACCAGCAAATGTTTTACAGAGGACCTGAATGCTGCCTTAACATGCTTGTGGTCAGTCCAAAGCTACACAGCAACCTGTTTAAATGAACCTTTAATCCATGCTTCAGTTTAGGAACTGTTTTCTCATGTATCCTCTCCTGCCTCTAGCCCACTCTCGTTTTTACTACCGCTCTAATTTTATATAACTACATTATAACTTGTATTTCCATAGCATTTTGATCCTTCAGAATGCCAAGGCAACTATTAAAGCAGCGATCATAATGCTACAGCACCAATGAACTCTGCCTACTTCTGCCATACCATTTTCCCTACTTCAAATGCACAGTGCCCTCCACTACTGCATGTGCCAGACAAACAGTTCAAAAAAATAATTTATATACAGGAAACACAATGGACACAGTAAAGGCTCCAGTGGGCATTTGTTGTTAAGAGCACCACAAGAGCACTTTAAAATGAACTGAGCCTAGGCTGAGTGTGATCCCTGAGTGCTTGTTATTGAGACAAAAGCAAATCAATTTTCACCAGCACATCCACAAGCTTTTGTGTTCAGTGAAGACACTTTTTTTTGCCTATTTTGAAGTTTTTGTCTGCAACTATATTATCATAAGAACATTTCCATCCCTTTTTACTCAGAAGGCATGGGGTTTTCACTTTTCCTCATACTTAGGAATTACTAAATCACTTTTTCTCACACTTTCTAAAAGTGTGATCAGTGGTCAGACTTGAAAATGTGAGTCTCATAGGTGAAAATTACAGACGGTAATGGACAAATTAAAGAGAGCCTTTGAACTAAAAAATAATTCTGCCTGTTCAGCTTCAGCAATTATTCATACTCAATTGAAAAGCTTTGTCATTTATTTGTAACTTTTCCTTCTCTAGAAATAAACAACATGCATTTTTCAAAATATCAGCATAAATAAAAGGAAATAAAAAATAACTAACATGACCCTCAAGCCAAGCTGAACTAAAATAATCATGGAGCACGAGCACAGATGCGTACTAGCACATCTGTTATAAGGCCCTATACCTCCGCTGGCTATCTAACACTCACCTTGGTGCAGAAGAAACAACCTGGGACATCAAAAGTGCTACTAATCTAGGAAACAAGAAAAAAATTAGGACAATGGCAAGTTGCTACCTCTTTTCTAGGATTTTGCTTGCCCAGGAGCTGTGAATACTGCTTACCAAGGAGGACTTCCCTTCCCAGACACAGTGTGTCTGGTTCCTTGTCCTGCAGAACAGTGAGGACTTTTACAGCGGGCACAGGATGGCCCCTAAGGGAGCACACACTCCCTTATGTTCACTTCTTCACACAGAGGGTTCTCAGTGCTGTCTGACCAGATCAGATTTAAGGGAAAAGTGTAAAGTTTGTTCCAATGTGAAGCACCATGAGGAAATTAATAGGCAATTCTTAGTCATTTAGCTCTGTTTCAAGATCTGTGTGGTGCTCCCTTCAATGACACTGCTGATAGGACAATTTCACAGCTGTCAGAGCTGCCAGCTGAATTCCTAGGTGATCCATGGCCTCTGTTCATTGTTCCTCCAAAGAGGAACCTTTATCTGGGTTAAGCTTCCCATTAGAAAAGTCCAAGTCACAGAGGTCCTGTTCAATATATCTCCCTCTAGGGACTGTCTGTAACCCTTCACCTTGACAAGAAATGTAATTAAGACATCATCTTATAAAAGTACATCAGTGAAATGCAATCAGTCACAGCATCAGTCTCTCTTATGCCATGTGCTTAAGGAATCAAGCACCAAGTTAATCAATAAATGAGCTCCCTTGTCCCAAACAAGGCAGACACTCCCTACAAAGCAAAATGCCAGGGATTAAATTTAGTCCTTGAGAGTTCACATATGTTTAAGCACAGGGATGTTCAATGACATATGACTCCAAAACTATTCACTACCTAAATACTTAAATGATGGAGATGAATCCAGCTTATTACTAGCTCCAAACAGAGACTAAGCACATTAGGAAATGATGACAACTTGAAGGTAATTGTGTTTAGACTGAAAAATGCCTCAGCCGTGGCTCACTCTGTGAACCAACCTCAGACCATAAATATTCCAGAATCACTGTAAGACTATGAATAACACTAAGATGAAAAGTGACCAGGAAGTATCATTGCACGGGTGTATCTTTCAAACAGGTAGACCGTGGACTCTGAATCTGAGGACAACAATATCAGCCCTGAGCTGATATTCTCTGATAAGGCTTACAACAGCTGTAGTCTTCCTCCTGCAACTGCTATTTTCCTCTGTATTCAACATTCGTATCCTGTACCATTTTCAATTAAGCACCCCATGGAGGAAATGACAGGTTCTGAGTGAAAGAAGCTCTAGGGAGTGTGTGCACTTTCCCACTCTTTGATTTCCCCCTTCATGTGGAGCTCACACTGCCTTGGGATGATATTTACTCTTAACTTCGAGTCAAAGAACATACTTGCTTTCTGTTTTTCATTAAATACAGAAGGTTTCACAAAAGAGGCCATTTTTCATCAAAAAATTGTTTTCAAGTTAAAAATATCTACCAGCTCTACTCCTGACTCTAAACAATTCCTGGCCTACAAACACATTACTGTGACTTTACAGTTCATAGAGTGTGACTCCAGAAATGAGAAAAATGTTTTCAAAAAGTTACCATGAATATTTAAAAAAAAACCTCAACAAAGTATTTATATCACAGCTAACAGTCCAGCTGGTAGCCTGCATGCCATCTGAGACAGCCACAGCACTCAATAGCATCAATCTTGCTCCTTTTTTTGATGACAGGCTCTACATTTGCTTTCACTCAGTCTCCTGCTTCGTCCTTCATTTTCTATCACTTTAAAATAATTGTCAGTAGCATGATATAAGCTGCAGTATTTTTTGTCCTCCTTCTGCCTTCCTAGTCTTCCTGCACTTGAGGATGTGCTAGAATAAAGACAACTCTCTAGGCTGAAGGAGGGGATTGAACAGAGGGTACTTGAGAAATGCCAGAGTGATAAATTGAAGGTGTTTGATGCACTGTGGCTGATGTACTAAATGGGACATGAGGGATTGCTCTATGGCAATGCTTTGAGGAGTGAAGTATGTCTTATTCGGGTTCTGAAAACTTTCATAAGACGTTCTTCATATGTGCTCAAATTCTTTGCGGCTTCATCAAAGCAAAATCTAGCCTCTGTTCAAGCAGGCAATTTTCTTCCTTCCTTTCATCCTTTTGTCCTTTCTTTTTACCTGAAACTTCCCATGTGTCTCTTCTAAAATGATCTAAATCCCTCCCTTACCGACCCAGTGTATGCAGCATATTTGGAGGAGCTTATATAAACAAAATAAAATTGAGTTTATTAGCAATAACACATAGTGGTATAGTTTTGCACCTATGGAAGCCAACAGAAAAAATTCCCCTTTAGTTTTAGACTACTGCATTGCCCATCCCAGAGCTCAAAAACCAAAACTCAAATGCAAGAAAATTGTTAGACTTACTTAAAAGTAATGAAATCTACTTAAAAACAATAAATTGTAATGTTTTTAATGTCTTTCTATATTTTCAGCCTTCACATTTGGCCCTCTTAATATACAAATACGCTATTTTTATGGACAAAGGAGGAGACACACAATCCCTTCTGCAAAAGAAACAAACCAAATACTACCTGTCATGGGATACACAGGTAAATAGTGTGAATTAGCAGCATGAAATGAGGTGAAAAGGCACAGTAGAAGTTCATTCTCATTTTAGGAAAACACCAATGCTCCTTTTTTCCCAAGTTCTGTTACAGAATATAAGGTAACAAAAATAAAAAGACATCTGCTCTCGGAATACTTGATGGTGCATTCCATGTTGGCAGGACACTGTGAGCTCGCTACTACATGCCAGCAAGGCAGCCAAAGAAGGCATCACTGCGCAGGAAGAGAGGCGAGCTGAACTCACTAGGGACCTGCTCACAATGCAACCATCCTGCTACAACTGTGCGTCACGATTTCTCTAGAGAGAAGCAGAAAATAAAACCTCTGCCTCCTCCAAGGGAGCAGATGCAAGGAGCACAGAAGCAATGCTGTTTGACATCTTTAGAGTGAGTCCTGAGTAAGCAAGACACTGGATACAGAAAGCAGGTGTGATTATTTTAGCATCTCTGCAACATCTGTCCATCTAAATATCTAAGCATTGGTTGTGCTTACATCACCATGATACATAGAAGTCCCAGAGTTACTGTTCCACAACATAAAGCCACAGTCCAGCAGCTGAGGGAATTTGTGATTTTATTTCTTCTTCTCCCTTTCCATTCTCCTATTTGCCTTCAGTTGTTGTTGTTACTGTTGTTGTTGTTGTTGCTGTAAACTTCGCTGAAGACAGGAGTTTATACATTTTATTCACAGAATGCCAAAGTCTCATCTTCACTGGAAAGCAAGATAGTCACTGAGAAATTTTGCTCTTCTGCTCTCAGGCTATTGCTTTCAAGTCTGACAGTTTCCTAAGACTTCCTGTAAAATAGTACAGAAACTGCACACCATATTGTTTGATCCCTGAAAGCAGATAATTTCATCTTTTCTTAGTGTTTATTTCTTCATCTATGTATCACTGCTCTTGCAAACTATTTGGCAAAACATATTTCACTCAACTGGAAAGAATAGCACTTACAGCGAAGACCTGAAAGGTAAGGAAGATCCTTGTCTGCACATGCTCTGAGGTTTGGTTTTCTCTGGACCAAAGCTATTATGAATATATTTCCTGCAAATCAGCAGCACTTGGTTTCGGCCAGACCAAAGTCTTCTGCACCATCATCTCTCCTTTAATAGTAGCTCATACTCTCAGATACGCTTACTTCAGCTTTGCAGAACAGAGTGTTGGACTCCTGCATTCTGTTCTTGACTATTAATCTTTACTATTAGGCTGTTCTTGACTACTAGATCTTTGTCTGAACAGGTTAATTAAACGTCTGTCTGTCCTCCCACAGAATAAGCCCACTGCAATTCCATCTTCTTTTGTCCTATTTTTAATTAACTTTTTTCTTTTCTTTCTTTTACTTCTTCAGTGTATTTGTGAATTCAGTAATTCAGTCTATGTCCTCTGTCAGCAGAACCCCCTGAGTGCTGGTGCCAAACTCTTCTGTGCCTTTCGCATCCTCTCCAGCCCTCTCAGATGGCAAAGCAGATACCACATAGTGCCTTTCCTGACTACACTCCCTCTCTTCTGGACAATAATATTATTTTTCCTATTCAGTTTAGGAAATTATTTTGCCCTTCTTTGACTAAAGAGAATTTCTGGCAGTTATCAGCACACATAAAGCTTATGCTCCTCCCGAAATTTGACATTTTGTGGAATTCTGCTTGTCCAACCTGACCTTCCTTTATGTCCAGGTGACCCGAACAGTGTGTGAGGGAAAGGCTTTGCGTGTTGTCTACCTGGACTTCAGTAAAGCCTCTGACACCATTTCCCACAGGATTCTCCTGGAGAAGCTGGCAGCCCATGGCCTGAACAGGTGCATCCTTTGCTGGGTTAAAAACTGGCTGGGTGGCCAGGCCCAGAGAGTGGTGGTGGATGGAGTTACATCCAGCTGGTCACAGTGGGGTTCCCCAGGGCTCAGTGCTGGGGCCAGTCCTGTTTTATATCTATATCAATGATTTGGATGAGCAGATCGAGGGCACCCTCAGTAAGTTGCTGGATGACACCAGGTTGGGTGGGAGTGTTGATCTGCTGGAGGGCAGGAGGGCTCGGCAGAGGGATCTGGACAGGCTGGATCAATGGGCTGAGGCCAGCTGTATGAGGTTTAATAAGGCCGGGTGCCAGGTCCTGCTCGTGAGTCACAACAACCCCAGGCAGCACCACAGGCTGGGGGAAGAGTGGCTGGGAAGCTGCCCAGAGAAAAAGGACCTGGGGGTGCTGGTTGACAGCAGCTGGACATGAGCCAGCAGTGCCCAGGTGGCCGAGAAGGCCAATGGCACCTGGCCTGGATCAGCAACAGTGTGGCCAGCAGGACCAGGGCAGTGATTATCCTCCTAAACTTGGCGCCATCCCTGGAAGTGTTCAAGAAAAGACTGGACATGGCCCTCAGTGCTATGATTTAGTTGACAAAGTGGTAATTGGTCAAAGGTAGGACTCAGTGATCTTGGAGGTCTTTTCCGACCTCAAAAATTTTATGCTTCTATGATTCTATGATATTCTGCTTTGAGATGATTTTGTTCACATTCTCCTTCTGGCTTGGTAATTAGGAAAAAAATGTCCATTTACATTTGTTTATTTCCTTTTCTTGTGTCCTCACTTAGATAAATGAATCAGTAAAACATCCTCCTTACCCTCTTCTGTTCTGTATACTTGTACCCCTCCTGCTGTCCTTCCAGTATTAAATACGGCTTTAGTACATTTCAAGGTTTGTTTTACTGCATTGCAATATACATTCCTCAGTATCCTCAGAACTACTTACCTGACCCACAAGCTTCTTGTACATTAGGTAAATGCAGATGTTTCTATTTTTAATGTTTAAAATAACTTCATCTTTCAGCTGTGTTAGAACCCACCAGGCTATTTGTGTTAAGCAAAACCTTGTTCTTCTTATCAGGTTTAGACATCCACTGGAGGAGCAAACTCATCCATCATGAATCATTTACACTTGTAATTGTCACCAGCTCATGGCCATTCACGCTGCTTTGGTAACACATGTACACAATATCAAAATGAGATCACCTCTTACATGTTGTTTCAATACCTGTGAAGTCCCTACCTGTGAAAAAAATAAGAATCACAACTACTAGTTACAGTTGTAGTTTTGCAAAACTGAGCAGAGGAATTAGCACTAGCCTGACAATCAGACCCAAATCTTCTCTTCGAGTCGTCGCTGAAAGGTATATTTTGCTGAAATCCCCAAAGTCAAAGCTCAGCTACACAAATAAATACTGTAGCAGATCCTGACAGGAAGACGTTCAGCCCAATCTTTTCCAGATGGCAGTGATGGATGGCTGTGTGCTTCTATTTATTTGGTTTCCCAGGCAATGGTGTCCTGCTTTCACTGGTCATCACTTGAAGTGCTTTGGCTTACAGACCGGCACAACAGGCGTGTGCACTGCCAGACAGGTATTCTGGTGGGCTTACTCATTGCTTGGATGTCATGGCTGCAAAAAAGAAGCTAAATATTACCACTCTGCTGGGATTATCTGTTCTAGAAACTGCATGTTTAAATTTGGGACAAACTCATGGCACAGGACTCAAGAAGCCCCCAGGTAAAGCAGAGCACAGTCATATGTCACTTGCTGATTGCCGAGATATGCCAGCTCTGAAAATAATACAGTGACCTAAAGAGGGGAGAGAGGCAGAGGAAAGACGCCCAAATCCCAAACCATATTGACTGAAAATGTGGCTGTCACTATTGTTCTGTTCTGTAAAACACATGGTACTTTACATAGGGCTATAAAACAAACGTCTATAGATCAGGGACTTATGTTATAGAATAATGTGTGGGGAAAAGTGGAGGTGGGATACAAAGGCTTCTGAATCCAGGCCATTCATTTTGCTTGGACATGCTCAAATAGTGAACCAAAGTTATTAGCAACAAACACATGTTTGATGGCCTAGGTAAAATGATCCATTGCTTCCAGATGATGTTCATTTTGCAGGCGTCCATACCAGGGAATAAAATGAGAAGTGCTTGCTGCAGGGGTACGCGCTGCGTGGTGCTAGCACATTGTACACAAATGGGGGAAGAGGCTGTGGTTTCGTGTGTTCATGTAACACCAAACGTGGCAGGGCCATACTAGTGATTGGGGTCTTTGACACTACTCCAAACATAGCAATGGATAAATGCAAATTTTTGACACGAGAACTTCCTAGGGAAACCAGGTACCAGTTGAAATGTGGAGACACCTGGCATTGAATGCCTAATGGGAACAGACACAAAGAAATTCCTGCCCTTCCCATGGTCTCAACTCACAAACCTACCTATGCAGGCATGGTTGGGAAAGCATTGCAGCCATTATGATAAAGCTTCCTTCTAAAGGAAAGCATGCACACTAACATCAGTAAGTGGACAGATTAGGGGAAGGTTTCTTTAAAAAAAAGAAGCTCTATCTGGAATCCAAAGACAGCAGGAAGTGAATGAAATTGGTTGAGGCTGTGGGGATGTGGTCACACTTCTCTGTGTAGATGAACAGATGGGCAGCAGAATTTGGTATGTGCTGGTTTGGACAGCTGGGACTCAGGGAAGACATAGAAAAGGGATGATAAGAATATGAGAAAATTAAGGCAGACCAGGGATTTCAGCAGAGGCTGAGTTGTAACACCAATGTGCATGGGCAAGAATCTTGCAAAAAGCAGTCAGTGCCTACAAGATTAGGGAGTTACCTACCAGGCTGGACCTTACTCTTCAACAACCAGAAAAATGCAATTATGAAAACACTGCTAGCCATTGTAATGACAGATAATCTCAAATCAGAAATAATCTATTGTGCTTGGGGTTTTATGCTGGCTACATTAATTAGGTTCTCCTGTGGGTGCACGCTATGGTTCAACCCTTAAGTACACAACCATATGACACATTTTCTTTAAAGGCTTCCTGAAAAATTAGAAACACAAAAATATGTCACACTAGTGGCAATGTATGGCATGCAACAGGACACAGAAGTTTTTCAACTAACACGGACCTGTGTTGTTTTATCAAATAGAGATAAATATTAGATTGTCAATCTCTTTAATCCTACATATAGAGATTAAGCCCTCTCACAGTACTGTTCATAGGTAGGTGAATAAAATAAAATTAATGATTCTCAGTTTTCCATCCAGAGCCTGGAAAGGAATGATGGCCCTTCTTTTTTCTTCTAATGTGGTCCTTTTAACCCATCCTACTACGTGTCTCTGTCCTGCTTCTTTCTCACTTTGGTCCTGCTCTCCTCATCCAGCTGCCTGTCTCAGAAAAACTACCTTGTTCCCACAGAATAAAATGGCAAAATTTAGCCTCAGCCTTTCTACCAGCTCCTTCCCTCTCCCATCCTCCCACTGCCACGTGCCAAGTCACAGCCTCCTGCCCAGGTACACACAGTCCCTGCCAGAGCTCCAGCCCACCAGCACTGTCCAAGGAGATGCCACAGAGCTAAGGAAAGTGAGGATTTCTAAACGCATTGTGGCAGTAATTTATTTTATACATACTCTTGGCAATAAATTCATTGCTTGCACACAATATGCTGCTGAGTTCCAGATCATTATTTTTCTAGCCACTCAGCACCAACACAACAGCTGCAGTTGGCTCGAAGAAGCTGAGGAGTGAGGTGAAGACACAAGCAGCAGCAGCAGCAGCAGCAAGACCCCGGTTATTTGCTAAACGTGACATTTTCATACAATAACACAACTGAAATAAGCATAGGCAAGCTTCTTTGTTTATGATGAGAATTTGAAAAATGATCCCAGTGAATTTAATCCACCCTTCCTGTAGATTAGGAATATAAACTATCTCAGCTTTCAGGATTGTGCTCCAAGCCCACCACAAAGTAGAATAAGCAATCCCACAGGCCAAAGAAGCAGGTGAGAAGGTAGACGTAGATTTTATGGCTAAGGGAGAAAAATATGAGGTTATTTTCACTTCCAGTGCAATACAAGGCACAGAAACCCTACATAAATCCTGAAAACTTCTCTGAGCTGAAGGACACCTCACAGGCAAACTGCCAGCCATAATGTAAATTTACTTAGTCACTTCAAGGAAAGAGGAATACACTGCATTTGCTGATGGTTTTTTTCCAGCAATTCTTTGGCCTCACCATGTGTCCAAAATTGATTTTCAGATTGATTTTGTCTCTCTCCCAATGTGTAAACTTGCAGACTGTTGGTAATTTCTGCCTTTGCCCAAGCTGTTCAATCAAAATTTTCTGTCTGTATAGTTACCTACAGGCCATCATTGAGTTGCTTTCTCATCGTTCCCTTTGCGGTCATATCTGTAGCAGTTTCTAAACTCTCATTATTTTTTCATCACCTTTTTGAAGTGTGGACAGCAGAACCAGGCACATTTCTCGCCAGATACATATGACCAGTGCTGTTTGCAGAGGACATATGATCCCTTTATTCAGCGTTGCCTGTTTACACACCCAGGGATTGCCCAGCCATCACTCACTGGGCTCACTCAGCCATAGCCCTGCACCAAAAGGTCATATTCAGTCATCTGCCACAAGCTGGACTTTCAGAGTTACTGCTTCCCAGCTGATAGGCTTCATCACACCAGCAATCCTTCCTTCCTTTGTCCTGCTAGTGTATAGCATTCCATTCACTTCAAAAACGTGGAAAAGAATTACTTTCTTCCATCAGGGTGGGAGCACTCTGTGTCAGCCTCCCACAGAATTTCACAGTAAGACAACTCACCCTACAGCACAGCACCAACTGTGGGATGTAACAGAACCAACCAGTTCCTTTTCAAACCATTTATCTGAGTTGCATTTCCTGCTGTCTTAGGAATATCCTTTGTTTGACAGCTCAACAAGAATTCTTCAGGATGCACCATTTACATCCTGAGAGGGAGGGAAATAGGACATGAAACTAAAAGGAAGAAACCTCACTATGAGGAGTCTAGGAGGGATCCCAGTATGAGTTATTTCTAGATACAGAACCCCACTTGAGAGCTCAGCTACGTGCAGAGGAAAACAAATTGACCACATACCACTCAGCCATGCTGTTCATTTACTATGGGTTATGTTTGCCATGGAAATTTTATTTATTCACCTGACTTTTGGCCAACTAGAGATACAACACTTTTCACCACCTAAGGATTTCCACTTGTATTTACATTCCAGCTGGGGACTGTTGCTGCTTGTAGCAGGATTGGTGAGAAACGGCACGGACTCCAGTTCCAGAAGAAAAGGCATCTTTATTTAATTATACAAACTGGTTTATATGTTAGTTCTCTAGAGTGGCACCAGGCCATTGGTCCCTGACCATCCAGCTCTTTAGAATGATTGGTTAGATCCCACAAGACCCACTTCAAAAACATTTCTCTGGTCGGTATGACAACAACCTGCACCTGCAAGATAAGGAAAATAGTTTACAGAAACTCCTAACTGCCTTTCAGCCAGTGTCCGTGAGAAAGTAAAGACTTTCTCACAGACAGAGGCAGAAAGCTGGAAAATCTCTCTGCAACCCAGCTTTCGGCATCCACAGAGGACTGTGGAATTTCACTCGAAGAGCTCACCACAAAGGGCATGCTCTATCAAAACAAGAGCAAAAGCATTAAGAGACTGCCCTCCAAATACCCTATTTAACCTTAGGGTAAGGCGATGCAATTCATCTGAAGACAATGTGCTACTAGCTGATTAAGCTGGTTAAGGCCAGCATTGGGTTTGACTGTCCATGCTCAGCATATCTGAACAGGCATTTAGACACTGGCTGAAAATATATTGGAATTCTATGACTGATATTTTATTATTTCTGCCAATACGCTGTAGAAAAACAACTTTATTTCATTCAACCAGAGACATTTTAAGGGGAAAATACACAGAAAAGCCAAATCCCTGGAGACTGAAATCACAAGTTCCAGGAATGGAGAATGAAGATCTATTTCAGAATTTATTGGACCAGAGAGGAGGCACTCGAATTTGCTCAAATTTTGTGCAAAGGGATATAAACTTGGGGAACTCTCTGCTGCTGACACTCTCAGCAGGGGCTGAAGACTCTTTCTGGCTGAAGCCCACACTGATTTACAGTGCTCAGCATCCTATCAAGACAGAAACATATTATTCTTATTATCGTGCATTCTTTCCTTCCACTCACTCGTGGAGTATTGATTCCAACACCATGTAGTCCGGTGCTAGGAAACATGGCAATCACTAAAGAGTTCCAATTATATTGATTTTATACTAGGACTCTTTCCTGAAGACACATTTTGCTGACCAGAAGTGTGGATTTCAGTTTTACCTTTGTAAAGACCAAAAACTTGAGATGAGCTTTCTCCATTTTGATTTCTCCGATTGACAGGATTCTACTTCACATAAACAATCAGACATTAGGTCGGCCAAAATGCGAGTTGACATTACTCCTATTGACTCCAGGTGACTGGTTCGACACATTTAGCAGATACGGCACTTGTCCAGTGCAGGTGAAAACAAGATTTAAGTCCCTGCTCCAATTAATAATCATAAAAAGTGGCATTTGCCACATGAACTGCTACATTTCCAGAAAAGACCAAACAGATCTTTGGACTAAGTTCTCCCTTGGAATACATGAGATAAGGGCTGCAAGTGTGGATCAGACCCCGTGGGGACTTTGGGCAATTTCCCACAAAGCAGCTAAATCACTTGGCCTACAGCTCTCTTGGAGAAGTTGAAGATGTAATTCTGTCCTTTGCAGAACAAGTCTCTTTTGGAGACCTGTTCTCAGCTAAGCGTTTCTGCTAATATAATATAATACAATATAATACTGCCCCAAACTGAAAGCATAGCATCTGTTTTCCATTAAGAGGTCATGCCCTTGACTCCCTTTCACACAAAATGAGACTAATAGACTAAGAAAAAACTTGATGAATACACACTAGCCATGTTCCCTGGAAATGCATTGAATCTTGCAGGTAAAGCTCCTCTGTGAGCTCCTGCAAGCTCTAGAGCTCCCATTAGCTCTAGACCATAATCAATTTTGATAGAAAAAGTTTTTTCACATGGGGTAGTTCAAGCAGAATTCAGGCACATAGATAGGATACTTACAGAGCATTTTGTACTGAGAAAAATTTCATCTGAATAATGGGCCATATTTCTAGCTATTTCTACAGTATTTTCAGTTTAAAGCTGTCAGTGCCCTGACTGCACTAACCAGCTTTATTTTTTCTGACCAGCCTTACACCTAGAACTCTCCCATACACCCGGTCCATGGGCCAGGAGCTTCCTATAAGTTCAGCCCTAAGCTAACTACAGCCATTGCTTGAGCTTTGCTGTAGGGCCACTGGTCTCCAGAGAAGCCACGGTCTTGTCTGTGTCTTGATCTTGAACCCCATGTTTTGGACATTGTTCAAGGAACTCTCTTGTCACTATAGACCTTCCCCACAATCACTGGACTCTGTCCCATGGATTGACTTCCTGTCCTGACCTTGCACTTGTTGTATCATCACAAGATTGCCCGATGATCTGCACTCGTGGTTGCAGCTGACCCTGGTCTGCTCTGCTTACATCATTTCGGTATGGTGGAAGTAACCTTGGCCTGGTAAACCTGTTGCCCTGCCAGGCATGTTACTGCTGTTGGCTTCCAGGTTCCCAGCCCTCAGGCAGCAGCTGGCCCTCTGTGGTGGTTTAACTCCAACTGGGAGCCAAGCCCCACACAGCCGCTTGCTCACTCCCCCACCAGCAGGACTGGGGAGAGAACTGGAAGGGTAAAAGTGAGAAAACCCCTGGGCTGAGATAAAGACAGTTATATAGAGAAAGCAAAAGCTGCACACACAAACAGAACAAAACAAGGAAATGATTCACTGCTTCCCATGGGCAGGCAGGTGTTCAGCCATCTCCAGGAGAACAGGACCCCATCACACGTTACAGTGACTTGGGAAGACAAATGTCATCACTCCAAACATCCCCCCTTTCTCTTTCTTCCCCCTACTCTACATACTGAGCATGATGTCATATGGTCTGGAATATCCCTTTGGTAAGTTTGGGTCACTGTCCTGGCTGTGTTTCCTCACAATTAGCCATGCACCCCCAACTTCCTTGCCAGCGTGGCAGTATGGAAAGCTGAAGGGGCCTTGGCTCTGTGTAAGCCCTGCTCCGCAATAACAAAAACATCTTCATATTATCAACCCTTTGTTCAGCACAAAACCAAAACACAGCCCCATACCAGCCGCTGTGAAGGCAATTAACTCTACGCCAGCCAAAACCAGCACACCCTCACTGCCCCCTCACAACTCTTATCTACTAAGAAGAGAACTCTTCAAGAATGTGTTTTCCAATTTTTAGGTAAATTAATCCAACTGTGACTACATACACTGTTGAAAGACCCTTCATTGTAAAGGCATACATTTACTACATGTCCCACTTTGACCTTCATTTCTCAGTCAGGGTCTTGCAGTCTAAGCGATGGGAAATGCCAATGTCTTTGTCAGGACACTCTTGCTTTGTGGTGATAAACACTGTAATACTTAAATATTATATATTGGACCTTGTAGCAGGTCCAAAGGAGATAGTCAAAAAGTAGCAGGTCCATGAAGATAGTCAAAAACCTGGAACACCTCTTCTATGGAGAAAGGCTGAGAGAGTTGGGGTTGTTCAGCCTCAAGAAGAGAAGGCTGTGGGTGACCTTATAGCACCTTCCAGTACCTAAAAGGAGTTTATAAGAAAGATGGGGCTGAACTTTTAGCAGGGCCTGTGGATTAAGACAAGGGGTAATGGTTTTAAGCTGAGAGACAGTCAATTTAGACTGGCTATAAGGAAGAAAATATTTACAGTGAGGGTGGTGAAACACTGAAACTGGTTGCCCAGAGTGGTGGTTGGTGCCCTGTCCCTGGAAACATTCGAGATCAAGTCAGACAGGGCTCTGAGCAACCTGATCTAGTGGGAGGTGTCCCTGCTCTTTGCAGGGAGGCTGGAGCTAGATGACCTTTAATGGTCCCTTCCAACCCAAACTATTCTGTGATTCTAAGACCAGCATCAAACGGATTCACAGAAGAGTGGAGCAGGCACAAGAGGGTATGTATATGAATATATCCACAAATATATGATTGCTAACTAGGCCCAGCCAAAATCACACAGTCCTGCTGTGGATATGTCAACATCCAAGAGCAAATACAGTTCTGGAACACTGTGAAGAGCACTGCTGCCATATAGCTGCAAACAACAACAAATATAAACAATAAGATACACAGCTATAAATCACAGTTTATATGGCAAAGCAATACCAAGAGCTTCTTACAGCCCAGTCACATCTATGCTGCTACTGGCTGGAGCACTGTGTCTGAGACATCCAAGGATCTGGGATTTCAGGAAATCCAAAATTACATTGACAAATGACTCTGCCCACTAACACTTAGGCCACATAACAATAATGCTATAATAACAAACAACTCCCAATTAAGAATTGTAATACAAAATGGAAAATCCTATGCTTCCCTAGAAATGTTAGTTACAGCACAAATGAGACTGTGTTTTAATCTGCTCACATCAGTGGAAATACAGAGTGATCCCGGTGACTTCAACAGAGCTCCAAAGGATTGACACACCAGCACAGGTGACATCAGAAACTGGTTAATTGTCCTTTCCATAATTTTGACTGTTAAGTCTCTGTTCAGCACAGAAAATTATCAAACTGTGGCAGAAAAGTCTGTTGGGTGCTTTTGCTGCTCAGAAAGTAAATTAAAATGCTTCCTGAGGAAGCAAGGCTTATGAGGACATGTGGGCTGTCAAAGAGAAAGATGGAAGACTGAGATGTTCATTTGCTTATAATTTCCTTTCTATTCTCTCTCTTCTCACAATGTTGCTTGAACAGTTAGCCAGTTTCAACTATATCTGACACAAGTGACAATATTACACAGATATTGACTCCAGATAGTCAACATGACAGTCACCACCTGTAGAGGAAAGCCCTTACCAGTGCTTCCCTGACGATGGGGAGATGGCAAGGTAAGATTAGCTCCTCCCTGAACCCAGAGAATCCATTCAGGAAGCCATTCTTGAAGGCAATTAGAGAAAGAGGCTCAGTTCTTTGATGTCATTATTAGGCATCAAAGTTGTGGTGGATGCCACATGAATACCACAAGTTCCCTTAGTTCCATAATTGATGGAGTTATTTGTCTTCTATTTTGCTTAGTGATATTCAGACTATATTCTTCTGTAATCACTGACCCATGATAGGTTTTAGCAAGGGATTACCCAATTCAGATAACAGGTCTGTGAACTAGAACTGCACAAATAACAGTCTTTACTTAGGGAAAGCATTTCCAGAGTTAGCACTAAATAGACTGTAAACTCTTAGATCTCTTGAAATGCAGCACATTGGTCTCCAGGGATCCCATGGAGAAAACTTCTTCAAAGAGGGATGATTTCCTGGCTTTCTTGATAGTTGAGCAGATTGTAGTGATACTTTCATGTTACTGAGAGAGAAGAAAAAGAAATTGTGTGACTATGATTAAAAGATTGCTGGAGAATGGTTTGAACAGCCAATTCATCTCAGGATTCACCTTCTGAGACGCAGCTTCAGGTGTTCCTCTTGCCTTAATCTAGGCACAGGTATCCTTTGCCTAGGTTGTCTACACGTTCTACCTGCCCTGGAGGGTCTTCTAGGAAAGTTCCTGAACTGAATGTACTGGGTTGTCAATGTTGTTGAAGAGCCCAAAGAATACATGGAATCAACTGATCAGACAGAAAATACTAAGTACATCCACACTCCGGGCAAGTGCATACTTGAATTTATTTCAAAGTGCAATAAATGCGTAAGATTTTCCTTGGCTTTAACAACTGAGAGAGCCCACAGCCAGGTATTTCTGAGGTCACTTCCATAATGAGGGTGGGACAAATGCTGGAATTAAGCTTTGAGTCTCAAAGATGTTCTTAAAATGTGGAGTATGTAGAAGCTCACTCACAAATTTAAGAGACACAGGAACTAGGAACTTGCAACAACAATAAGAGCTTGCGAAGGTGAAAACACTGCGGGGCTTGGATTAGGAGTATGATGCCGAACCCTCCATGAATCTAGGAGCTCTGAAGCATATATGGAGCTTGAATATTTTTTTCTGCCAGTTAGTGGTAGATTTTATTTATTCATGGCTTTTTATGTGTTAGAGACTTTGGACTCCACTTGAGAATACTGTGTCCTGACCATCAGCTGTGGTTACCTCACTCTTGGAAGGACTCTTGCCTAGTGGCACTGAAAGAAAGCTGAGTGCTGTTAGCTGATGATATGAAGGTGAGGGACTGAGCTGCTGATTCTGCAAACTTCACCTTTCGAATCCAGCCATAAACACAGACAGATGGAGACACTTACCTGACAGATGACTGTGGGTACTTTATACTAATCCCAACAAGTAATTTGGATTCTGGATCACTCAGCTTTGTGACTTATGCTAATGTTAATATTATGCCAGAAACTAATTGATTTATCCCTTCTTTAGACAAAATACAAATAATGTTAAGAACTTGTGGAATGAGTTTGCTGGTTTGATGGCAGGCAGAAAAGTCATACAATGGCAGCTGAGAGAAGCTTGAAGAAATCCCATATATTAATAAATTTACCGGGATGAGATTCAATAATAGAAGCTAGATTGGGAGGAAGAAAATAAAACAAACCTCATAGTTTTGAGAATAGTTAAATCTGCACAACTTTATTTCTCGGTCAAATCCATAAAGCAAATGAAAAAAAAGATAGGCAGCCACTTACAGTCTACATCTGCTTGACTTGAGCAGCTAAATTTTATGCCTTGTAGTCTTACAACAAATTCCTAAGCATTCCTCTTTAGCATAAAAGAACAACAGGCAGATTTCACATTTCTTGTCCAGGAACATTCAGAATCCATTTCACTTCTTTGTTCAAAGCTTGATCCTTCTGCCCCACTGACAGAGTATGGGGATAATATCCCAAGTGCTTTCTTGAATGAAATGTGAGCAGAAAGATTGGTCTTGGATGGGCTAAGTGAGCTGATGCCTGGGTTAAAGCTCTCTAGAAATTGATCAGAACTATCCTCTGCCTTGGTTCTGAGTATAAAATAATGCAACAAACCACCTTGGAGATGATGATTGCTCCAGTGAAATCAGAATTTGGTTAAACAAGGTCCAGATTTTTAGATACCTGCAGCCAAAAAATGGAGTTATTAGACTCTATGTTTTGGGGACTGTTCAGGAAGAGAAAGGAATCCAGAAGAACTGTGTATGATTACTTAAATGATAATTTGAAGTCAGGTACTGTTCTGGAGAAGATAAGCTTTCCAAGGCATTCCTCCTTTGTCCTCACTGGCTCTGGCTGACTGTTCTTTGTCCAGATGCTGATGTTTTCCAGGCACTGAAAACAGGCAGATGATGCTATTTGCACACGAGGTAAAAAGAAGTGGAGCTAAGACTTGCTCATCCTGCTTCTAGCTTCATCTATACTGTCTTGGTCTTGTTCAGTCACATCAAGCGTGGTGTTAGCAGAGAGAGAGCAAACACTAGGGGGATGCAGGAAGAGTCCCAGACCTTTTCAGCTTAAGGGCACCAGGACAGAGGACTCTTGACCTCTCAAGAGTCACTTCAGTATAAACCTCTTTCACCTTGCTTTTGTCAATATTACAGTACTTGCTTTATAGGTACTTCATGAACATATGGTCCCCTTCATGGTCGTCCCATGTAAAATACAGTGCTATGAAAGCATGGGCCATGTCTGGGCCTCTTGCCTCCAAACCCATGCCTTGCGTGTGTGGACTTCATTTCAGGTCAAGAGTATTCTGGGGCATGGGACTGATTTTGTTTCAAGTTTTGTGAGACATAGAGAACACTGAGACTGCTTAGCACATAATAAAATAAATAATAACCCTAAATGAATGGGAAGCCCTGAACTATGAAATGAATAAAAGCATTTTCAAAGGTGCCCTGACAATGTTTTACAGGTTGCAAGCATCAGCTTGATTGCCCATGATCAAGGTCTACTTTTTAAGTCTTGGCATCTCTCATCCCAACACTTTGAAGTGCATCTGTGCTGAAGAAAACTTGCTGTGTTTGTTTGCCGCTAGTGCGTGTGGTCACAACAGCAGCATCCCCTTTCCAAGGACAAGAGGCCTTTGTCTTGTGCACATTCTGCCACAGTAAGCACAGGGGTGAGACCGCACCTTTTATCCCAATTTCACACGTTGGCTTCACAGCATTAATAAATTGGTTTCATTTGCCACACATTTGGCAGGAGAATTTTCTAATAACATTTTTATCCCCTTTGAGAACATGAATCACTCGCATGCTGAGTATAAAATTACTTCCCTCCCTCTCCTTATTAAAGGCACCGCACGTTAGCAGGGGTCAGGCACTCAGCCTTGCCAGTGGCAAAGTCACAACCAAGGGCAGGGCTGGGAGGCACGGCTGTAAAGCTCACTGCTTTTCTTTCTTACGGATGGCGGATAACCTATTTAGCACCCAGAATATATGGCTTTCTCCAGCTGTCAATCCTACCTGGTTGGGATACAGATTGAGAAAATGTGTGAGATGCACCGTGCTGCCCACAGGGCTGCTGCAAACAAGAGCTACATAAAACATGTGCAGCAGATGTTCGCTGCTCCTGCCCTTGTGGAGGCCACCAGAAGCTCCCACCAGGAGCCTCCCCACACCTTGGAAAATGGTCCCTTCACAGCTATAGACACCCTCGGGAGCCACAGGGGTTTCGCCTGAAAGCATGGGAGGGATCAGCGACAAACCAAAAATTGTAGTATCACATTATATATCCATCTGTCTTTGATTTCTGTTTTGAAATGGGAAAAACACTCAATTTTTCCTGATTTCAAAATAATTTGTTTTTATAGGGAGATTTTTGTTTGACAATTGACTTTATACAGCAAGCAGGTCATGCTACTACAGCTAATTAAGTATTTGATTTGAGCAGCACTGAATTCTGAGTATCATTTTGTTCCAAGTGTACACCTCAGTCAAAATGTGCCCCTTGAAAATACAGACCTCTCCTCAGATTACCTTTTCTCCCAAGTCCTTTGCAAAGATTCCCTGTAATGGATTAAGATGGAGGAAAGACAAGTAAGAGAGATGCAAAGAACGAGCATGGACAGGGAGCTATGAACTAATCCATGCTCCCAGGTGGGATCATCAGCACATCACAAGCATGTACATAACCTGCCTGAATCCCAGACACGGATTTCTGTGATGTCACAGAGACCTGAGGGGTGTGCACAGAAACCCTGCTCACACCTCTCTGGTTTTCTTTGCAAGATCTTGCAGGTTACATGCTCTGCTACCTAATGCAGTTAAGATTTAACTGCTCAGCAGCACTTTCAAGATCACAAGGTGATTTGCTGGCACTGGAATAGCCCTGCAAGGAATTTAAACATCTTCAGGTTTGGCAGCAGTTTTGCTGGTGTTTCAGCATGTCCCTGAGCAATCTCGATGTTGGTTCTTGGTGCTAGTAGTTTTTTTCTTTTTAGTGAGGCCTTAGTATGTTATTTCTGAGTTGTTCATAGGGATATACACACAGGAGGGATAGGAGGTATAGCTTGAAGCTGTTACTTCAGTGAGGATGTCATGCATCCCCCACGTTACATGAGAACAACACTGTGACACAAAATGTCAGTGTATTCTGTCCAAATATGCTACGTGGTCCATAGAACTTGTCCACAGTTCCTTTAATGATTTTGGATCAGTTATGGGGGGGATGAGATTTCATATCCAGCACAGCACGCAAACTTCTCCTCTATCATCATATCCACATTCGAATACAGAAATGAAAGGCCAAACATAGTGAAGACCATGGATAGGCAGCTGCTTGGTGAGCACCAGGTTTCCTGGGCTTTTCTCATTTGACCCTTTGAGGCAGGTTGTCCTTCTTCTGGCTTCTGAGTCATCGGCAAGAAGAGCAGAGTGCCAAGATCACAACAAAAACACAATCATGTGAGGCATCTACCCTCTTCTTCTGCCGGCATGAAAATAGCAGCCAGCAGGAGAGCCTGCACCACAGCTGTCTGGGTTAGGTTTGATTGGTCAGATAAATCACATTGTATTGTTTCCATTCCTTTGGCTCAGGGAATGTGTAAGCACTTCAAAACTGAATGCTTATGCATGAGAACTTTAAACTAGTTTACTTAAATGCACACATATGTATCTTTGACATTGACTTTTTACAGATTTTCTTGTCAATAAAAGTAAATTGCTTGACTGTTCACAGAAAGTTACTATAAACAGAGTCAGAGTGAGTTCCTATTTTAAAACTGTTTTAGCAAGTGACTGCCTTCAGTGACAACTCTGTCAAAAGAAATGATAATCTTTACTGCTGTAACTCCATGCCACCACCTCACTGAAGTCATTTCTCTGACCAAGAGCCCCGAACTTTAAGGAATAGCAGAGCACCCACTGAACAGCTATTTCAGAGAGCAGAACTCGCTGATTTATGGCAAGTTGTGGGTAATGGAATTGTCTCAGCTCATCAGAGGACACAGACACTGTCCAGTTACTTCCCAACTGTGCAAATGCTTTTGTTTCAGGGCTGACAACTCTATACCTTTTCACCACTCCTCAGGTCCTTCTTCAGGGTGATGGAGAAAGCCTTTCAGCATACAGTAAAAAATCATACCTTGCAATCTTTCCCAACTCTCACACATCCTCGGGAAGCAATCACAGCTGCTCCACAGAAGGGGTCCCAGCACCTCCTGCCTACCCACCCCCTCCACACCATGAAGACATTAAAGGAACAGGGAAAAAGAATCAAAATCCTGAATGTTTAGGAGAGTGTCTGGAACAAAAGCAGTGAAAGATAGGGGAGCACAGCTGGTGGTGGATTTTCTAGGACAATTATTGATAAGGGGTATAAGAGTACTGATTGATTAACTTGGGAAAGAACACTCGGTGTGTTTCTAGTTTCTCTCTCTTTGCTATGAGTCCCAGTTACATGAAGTCCACATGGGAACTCCTCCTCCAGCAGACTGAGCCCGAGGGCACCATCAGCTCCCCTTCTGCCCAATCCTCCCACTCCAGCTCTGTGTCACTCTTTGTACTGCTAGCATCAAACACTGCTTGATCCATCCCACATGGATTAGCAGTGACAGGCAGCTTTTCTGGATGCATCAGTACTGCTAGAGCACCGGCTGCTTAAGGGACAGAGGTAGGTGGGGTCTAATTCAGTTTGTGACATTTAAGACCACTTATTTTTACCTGAACACTCTTGGAGACTTGACTGATGGATGGAGTCAGATTTGTGTAGCTATTGTAAGGTTACCTCAGTCTTGATCTATCCTTGATCAACATGGTTCCTCCAGTCTCTGCTTCCCTTCATGTGTGAAGCAGCTGCCCTTGTTTTCTGAGGATGTGGGGTGGAACTGACACAATTAAAGGTCACCCTCCATCTGGGAAGAGAAAGTTCTGGTCTACAGTGAAGCACAGGGACTGGTTTCCATTTTGTCAGAGTTATGTAATCTCTAAATAAAAAATATTTCTGCTGTTCACTACAAGATCTTGTTGCTTAATGCTCCCTAGAAATGGCTGCCAGATTCCTGTATGAACATAGCATGTACACAGTGTTTTAAAACCTACATAGATTGGAAGTTCTTTAAATTGTAAATTCAAAGAATTTTATAGAAGAGAATCAGTTCTTCCAACTGAAAAACAGGAGTGCCTGATTTTCAGAGGCGCTGGATTCCAGCTGAGGCCAAAGGCAACTGCTTTTGGTTTTGTGCTGCGCTTCTGGAAATTAAGTTTGCATTATTAACAGTACATGTTTATGGATACTGAAAAAGCTTCAGCAGGGAATTTCTTCAGCCCTCTGCAGCATTTTGTGAGAGCTCTGTCTTTCCCATGCAAATTATTTAAAATAATGTTACAGTTTTGTAAACTTCTTGCACCTGCAGGTTGTTTTTGCAGTATTGTTATGGTTCTAACTAGAAAATATTTAGAAATGGGTGTCTTTAAAATTTGGCCAATCCCCTCAAGGGGTGGATGGCCAAAGGACCAATTACCTTATGCCATTTAACACACTTTTGCGAACTAACATATAAAAGCCTTTGGAAAATTATTAAATCACTTCCATTCATCCCTGAGCCTGGACTCTGTGTCGTTTCTCTACCCGTCCTCGGTGCGACAGCAACACATGTTAATAACAGGCATTCCAGGTGCAGCTGAAAGACATGGAAATAAAGTAGGGGGACACAGGATACACATAGAACAAAAACTTGACAAAAATGGAAGCAGTCACACCTTTAAAGAAAAGCACTATTTGCTTTTTCATATTTCATAACTCCCAACTCATAATACAACTATCTATGTTGCAAAACTTGAACCCAAAAGCTAAAGTTTTCCAATTTCAATACGTATGTTCAAGAGCCAGCAACAAAAATTTCAGTTCTGCCCAGGATTAGGTAAGTGCACCCTTGCTTATTTTAGACAAAATAATACTTAATTAAGCATTTTTGCTCTCTTCTCATATATGTCAAAATGCACTAATGTTCAACAAAACTTCTTTAGCTTCCAGCATATAACTATACTTTAGTTTCATTTTGTGCATACACAACATCCAGCACCTGCGGACATCCAGCATCAGTTAAGGTATCTAATCTTACAAACCCACAAGCTTGTGAGTATATATTTCTGTGGAGACTCAGTTATGTGCCTTGCATTGTATAGATGTTATGTATAAATTAGGTATACATAATACCTCATACCATCCTGTTTGCCTGCAGGAAAACAAAGATGTTTTGGGAAAGAAACAAAACTAAAAGGTGATCTGTCAAAGAACCCAGAGAACTGCTATTTTTTAAAAAATGCTTTTATCTGCCTCTAGCCACACTGCCAAAATTAACTTTTCCTAGGCCTAAGCCATGGATCAATGACAGTAAGACTGTAGACCTGCACTACATGGGTAGATTATCTATATCCCAAGTACCACTCGTTGCTGAGGGTTCACTAGTAGAAGACAAGACAGCAAAGTCTGTTTCCCCTTCTGCAGTGACAAGGATAACTAAGCTAAGTGGAGCTTACCAAGGTTTGCAAGGAAAAGTTAAGATCTAACTTTAAGTAATGATGGATGCAAACTTTTGTTGCATCTCTTGTGCATGACTGTCATTTGCTTTGGAGGGAAAGCATAAACAGCAAAAGAATCTGTTCCTAGAATACAGCTGCCACAAAGAGATGCAACCATAGGCTCTGAAGAAAAGGGGCTCTGAGGTGCTGAGCAAAACCAGGATCAAAAGTTAACACGGTGGCCAAACAGGCCATGGTAGCATTTTGAGCAAGGGCAGAAGAAATGGAGTAGAACACAATGGAGTGTCCTTGAAAGGGATTAAACCAGGATCTGAATTAGAGATCAAACGTAACTGATTTATAGTCATTTGCACAGGATCAAAAAATTTTCACCTCCAAGTCCGGGACAGGTTTGCATCTGTGCCTGCATTTATTAAAGAGATTACTTTCACTCTTTGATGTCAGCATCTTCCCTGTGCATGGATGACATGTCCAAGATTTCCTCACACAGATTTTCAAGCCAGGTACAGTATAATTTTGTAGCATGAAACCTATGCCAATCACATGTGAACACCCCTTGCACTGTATAGCCTTTCTTTCTGCATGTACAGGACACTCCTGGGAGGTGCCATCAATCTACGAAGTACCAGCCAGCATACCTTTCTTGAAACAAAGCAGAACTAAAGGAATCTAAAGATCACAAAACTGCCATAAACTCAGGATTTAAATACCCTGCTTCTTCCCATGAGAAAAACCTTTCATCTTACTTTCCTGACCATCCCAATGGTCATACAGACATCTACTGGAGATATTTCACATACGTAGATTACAGCGCAGCACAAGTACCTTGTTTTTATTTCACACACCCTTTAGAAGCAGCCCCCCAACTTCCAGAATTCTGTGGTCACAAGTTGAAAGCCACTGTCATAAAGACAATGCACCTCATGGGGAAAGTTGAGAAAAGCAGTGGATTAAAGATAGAGAAAATAAAGTTGCAGTGGGATAGTCATGTAATAGACTAGTAATCATCTAGTTTGCTTTTAAATCAAGCTTTGTTTCTATGTACGTGCTCTTATTCAAACAGGAATTAGCTTGGGACATCCCAGTCACGTAAGTCAGCCCACAGGTGAAACTCTATGGTCAAGCTACTCCCTCTTCAGGCACGGAAGGCCATTAGAGTGCTGACAACTCTGCCAAGTACTTGTAATGTATTTTGCTCTGCTAGACCTAAAGCTCACCAAGACTAGATGATAAAATGCTTAGGGGCTGGTTTGGTCTTCCCACACTTAGCACTGTAAGTTGGTGTGCACCTAGAGGCACCCTGAAGGTGCTCCATACGCACCCTCACACAGAGATGCACTTTTTCAGCCCCTTGACATGAGACATCCTCAGCAGCTAAGACATAGCCAGGAAAGCATTTTCCTTGCAGTACCATCCCATCATTGGCATCCACCACACACATACTGAACCCCTCACAGTCTTTATTCCTATTTACTGTGAGGGCCACATGAGGGAGGGCCACATTAGGGAAAACAGGTTCTACTTAAAAGAGCTTTACTGGGGGAACAAAAGCATGTGGCTCTCCAAAACAGATTACAAAGACAGTAAACACCGCAGTGTAGAGGGAAATCTCCACAATCTTTAGACAGCTGTACAGCTGTCATTAATGAAAAGGAGAGGAAATCTTTTCAAAGTGAAAATATGCCTAGATCTGCCCCTGTACATTAGGGAGGCAGGAGATCTAACCATCGGGTTTTAATGAGGTAGAGCCTGAAAAGAATTCCATATATGTTAGGTGATGTAAGAAGCATTCTGTCACAGAACAGAAAGTGTTGCAACCATGCCTCACTGCATGAATCAAATTGCAGGAAAAACAGCCCAAATCCAAACACTGAAGATACTTCATGAATTAAAACTGTTAAAACAAAACTTGTACTGTTGCACATAATCTTGCATTGGCAGTCAAGAAGTGGACTGAATTATCTGATGCTTGGGTTCTCATTCATGTGCATTCGTATTTGCAGAGGCAGCATACTCATAGAGATTGAATCTGTAAGGGCACCGTCATTGCCACTTTGTAGGATCCCTAATGTAAATTTCACTAAGCAAGAGATCAGTGTGATTCATCTGTCCATGCTGCTGTTACGATGTTTGTGAAGGGAATAAAGAACCTGTGACCAGATCTATCTGGCACTGCTTCGCTGCAAACACTCCTGATGGAGTTGGTGTTGTTCAGCCTGGAGAAGAGAAGGCCCCAGGGAGATCTTACAGCACTTTCCAGTACTTGAAGGGGCTACAAGAGAGCTGAAGAGGGGCTTTTTACAAGGGCATGGAGTGACAGGACAAGAGGAAACAGCTTCAAACTGCAAGACAATTGGTTTAGATTAGATACTGCAAAAAAATTCTGTACTGTGAGGTTGATGCTTCACTGGAACAGGTTGACCAGAGAAGCTGTGGATATCCCATCCCCGGAAGTGTTCAAGGCCAGGTTGGATGTGGCTCTGAGCAATCTGGTCTAGTGGGAAATGTCCCTGCCGATGGCAGGGGTTTTGAAATTAAATGATCTTAAAGGTCCCTTCCAACCCAAACCATTCCATGATTCTGTGATATCCTGTACTGCAGCCTGCTGCATCCTTTGGTTTAATGGACTCAAAATGAGATAACTCATCTTAAAAAAAACCATGGAGAGTGTGGGGACAAGAGAAACAATTCATGCTATTCAAACATGAACATTTTGCCTCTCAATTCTGACAAAGGATGAAGGTTACAGTATTTTACACTTCCAGTGAGGACTCATCAAAAAAAAGTTGCTCTTGGTGGCTAAAAGCATAGGTAACTGTACTGCTTGCAATAGATACAAGTCTCCAGCATGGTCTTAAATCCAAAGGGACACACTAGAAGGTCTGTACTAGGAATCAAAAGTATTAAAGCCATGACTCTTGGCACGAACAGAGGCTGCTCAGCATTGCAGCATCCCTGCATATAGCTGTCAATAGATCTGCCTTACTGTCACTTACAGAAAGGACTCAAATCTCTCCTAAAGCACAATATTAGAGATGGGCAATCTGAGACCTAATTAGCAGTGACTGCATCAGGGAATGGAAGATGGAAATGGGGCTGAACACAGCTCAGGGACATACTTCTCTTTCAGACAGACCTTGTACACTGACCCCCTGTAGCCATCCATGCATCACCTTCAGCTTCTGACCCAGACCTCCAGCCTTCACCCAGGTCTCAGAGGGAAGGCTGAACACCAAGCTCTGTGTTCTTGCCACATCTCTGATAGATGTGCTGCCAGGTGTCCCTGAGAGCCCAGCAGTCGTGTTCCCTGGGGGCAGCCAGGCTTCCAGCACCGGCGAGGTGAAAGGCAGCTGCCATTCACCCCAGCACCAGCTGGAGAAGCCACAGCAATGCGTAAAGAGTGCCAGCAGTGAGAGCCTCGGGGGAGAAGAGAGAAAGAAACGACCTCACTGTAATGGAACCCTTCCCTGCCTGACTGTCTGTCTGTCTGTCAGCAAGGACTTCTGAGTCAATAAATACCAGTCAAAACTCACAATTCCTGCTGACCTGCAGTCCTCCCTTCATCTCTGGAGAAAATAAACATGGGCTCTGGGTGCTGAGCTCCTCTGTCTTCTTCAGAGCCTCCATTGTATTTGTGTTTGCAACATTTCAGCCAGCAACACTGGGCAAGGTTCACTCGGTACTCCCAGGAACTTGGAGGAACTCCCTGGTTATTATGAGATTACCCTTCACTGCAAAATAAACAGTTCTTTACAGATACCCTCTCAGGGGTGTTCCCTTACAGATGTCCAGGAGTCAGGAGGGGTCAGGACAGGAGGGATTTGACATTGTGTATAAATCCTCTCGGTGCAAGCTGCAGCCCCCAGAACAATGCCATTCACTGTCCAAAACATCCACGGGAACAGGAGCTGCCTCTGGAAGGCCTAAAGGAGGCATCTTGTCTCACACCTCAGCCCACAGCAGCACCTTACATGTCTGCAGGCAGCCCAAAATCAGATGCAGAAGGGAGCTCCTTATCACTTACATCTCAACACCAGTTGTCATATCCCAGTTTTCCCTCTTCCGAGGGGATATCCTGGGTTTGGGATTCTCTTTCTCTCTTACTCCACATCCTAATTGTCCTTGCTATTAGTCAATGTTCACAGTGTAGTTGTCAAATTATTGATTCAAAACCAAAAGGTCCAGCATCCCTCATGTTTGCTCTTTGTTTGAGGGGGAATGAGAGGACAGAAATGTATTTGTTTTTCAATTTTCAAGCAGAAGCAGCAGCCTGCTATTTCATATTTGACCTGGCCATTAAAGGAGGTGAGGCATACTTCACCTGTGGGCTTCACAGTTACCTGATGACAATGGAGTGATCCAAATGCTTTCTGCATTATGTTCCCCATACTCCAAACTGGACCCTGGTGCTGATAGGTCCCTCCAGGCCTATTCTCCAAGTCCATGATGCTATTTGCTGCTAGCCTCATCCCATTCCCAACTTCCAAGTCCATAATTTCTGTACCCTTTCTTTGACACTGTAAGAACACTAAGGAAAGGACTATTTTACATACAGCTGTAACATATACTATTGTACATATACCTGGAAAACACCTGACATATCAAGACACTCCATCAGCATTTCAAACAGTCGGAAAAGAAAAAGATTTAAAGATATTCCAATCTGGCAAGGAAAATGCAGGCTTATTTTTTACTTTGAATTAAAAAGAAGCGATATTATTACTGTCAGTTTCTGATGGCAGAGAATGGAGGGGATATTCATCAGCAAAACCAGAGTGTATAAATATTCTAGTAGGTTTCAGGTGACTTGTCTCCTGAGCTATTGGGTCATTCTGAAAGCCAAGGCTGGTTGACAGTTCGCAGAAGTTGCTTTCTTTTTTTGCACCTAGAGCACTCTTGTTAACAATGCAATCCGGTGAGCCTGAGAACCCCTCCAAACATCACAGCACAGCCCTGAGGCTGGGCGGGTAGGAAGGTGAGCCGTGCTTCACCTAACGTCACACAGAAGAGTGGCCCAACAGGACACAAGGGTGGGGAATTCACCTCACAGGTGGCATGCACAACAATGTGTGGCATAAGGTGTTCAACAGAAACGTCTCAGGAAAAGGCAGAACAACAATCCTGAGTGGTGTGAGCTGGTCTGGGGGCACAGCCTGCTCTGCTGCACATTCAGAGCCCCCGCTTCCCGAGCTCTGCAGCTCAGGGACAACTCGCTTCTTGCAAACCATGCCCTAGAAATCGTAGCTTTTATTTTAAAAAGCTTCTGACTATTGCAGTTACGGAAATAACTGTGAGAACCTGAACCAGGGGTAAACCATTGCAGCAAGGCAGGGCTGCCTTGGGGCTGGAAATAACAGTTCTCGCATCACCTTCTGGAAGCATTGGCTCATTTATTCCACAGCAATGGAATCTGGCACATTCCCGTAACTCAAAAACACAGTATTTTACCAATATCTGCAGTCAGGTATCCAACAAGAGTTTCTGGCCAGCTTGCAAACCAAATGCACGAGAAGCCAGGGCAAAACAGGTCATAGGTCTTTGTGGCAAGGGAAGCAGTTGGCACATGGCAGCAGCAAGGCTGAGGACAGTGATCTGATACACTGCTTAAGCCATCTACAAATTAACTCCTTCCCAGGCACATACCAGAAAAAAAAAGTCCTGGGCTACGCTTCTTGAAACAATACTTCACAAAACAAGGCCCTGACAATGGAGATAGATTGCCTGGAGACATTGTGAGGCCAAGAAAAGATAAAAGCTTTCTTAAAAGAATGGTTGAAAATATTCATTGCCATATTGTGGTGATGACTATTTTCAGCAGATATGGGCCACAGCTGCACATGTTTGTGTGAAGAAAGGAAGACAAGAATGAAAGGATTTTTTTAATATCATTACCATTTGGTCCCGTCTCATTGCAGAATACACAGAATCTGGCTTTGCAAAGGATGTGTTCTTTTGAATTCTTATGGCTTGGTGGCAGAGCTAAGGTAAACGGTTGTTAATTAATTTATTTTAAGCCATTAACGAGATAAAGAACCTAACTCACTTTGCAGCAGTGAGTTCCTGGCCTGTAGGCTATACCAGGTCTATGTACTTTATGAATAATAATATGTTGAGAAACTAATAATGTTGCAAAGTCAAACACTCAGATGTCAAGGATCATCAGTAATGAGCCAGACCTTATTTCAGCTCTGTGAGCTACCTTACCAGGTTCGATTACATAACCACATAACAATTTCCCATTGGATCTCTGTTGAAGATTCTGTGTATTCAAGGTCTTCTTTCATACTCATTGTTCAATAGGTGCCTCGTGTCTTACACTGCATATCATCCAAAAACTGCCCTGAAGCCTGAGTCATTACATTTCCAGTTTTAGTTTTGGGGGGTTTTTTCCCTCTTATATTTAATTTACGAATTTCCAATGTGTAGAAATTCCTGTTCTGTTTCTGGAGACAAGCATCTGAGGTCCATGCTTCTCTCTCATCGTGTTTACAGTCCTACCTGTAAGCCCCCCCACCCTCTTCTCAGAACATCAAGATATTGAGCTCAGCAGCTTTTTGTCCCAATGTCTTCACTCACAGTACTTCAGTCCCAGGTCCCTACCTTTTGCAGTCTTGCCAGAAAGGTTCCTTCTCCTCTCTCAGGGCCTGTCAGACAAACACTGAAACCACAGTGGAGGGAGCAGCACTGTTCATCTCCCCTGCACATCATGTAGCCCACTGCTCCGCTGGGAGAGAAGGTTGCCATCCACCTCTGGGGTTGAGAATAGGCAGAAATCCTTCAGAGAACAACCATTTCTAATGTCTTTGTGTGAAGTGGAACTTCCTGAAGCTCATAACTTGACTAAATGTGGGAAAATTTCCACGGAAATGAGTAACAATACATTCCTGACATCAGAGAGACCCTCTATCCCATCTGCTGATCAAAAGACAACTCTTTCATCCAAAGTAGGTAGGGATTATTAATTGTTACTGGTATCCCTTTCAGGTTTTTTAGCATATGTGCGAATAGTCTCCCAAAACTTTTTCTGAAAATTCAGCTATTTATTTTTGCTCCATTTTTCACAGAAAGGGGAAAAGAAGGATGCAAGATACAAAGATTAATTCCTGACATGGGAAATTTCACTGTAGTTATTTCAAATGCAGCAAAGTCCATACACAACTGAAAACAAAGTATTACAATAATGTGGCATAAATTTTCAACACACATAATCATTTCCTTATATGTTGGTTATAACAATCAGTTTTCAGGACTATTACTGTTAAATTCAGTACAAAACTCTGATTGGCTCTCACATGGATTAAAAGGTGTGCTAAGATCTTGCAAATCTTAATTCAAAAACTCATTAGTAACCCTTCCTACATTGTATTGAAATTTTTTTGCTTAGTCTGAGCTACCTCTTCAACAGCCAACCTACAGACATCATACTGCAGAGTCTTACTTTCCTGTATACAAGACATGGGTGAAAACAGAGCAATGCAGCAGGGTACCCAACACAGATTAACCAGGGAATCATTAAGGACTCCAAGCTATCAGCCTGGGGACTCGCCTTCCTCTTTTTCTGCCAGCAGCCCACCTATGTTTCCAAATCTCACAGCCATTCTCCTTCAACCCTTTGTCTCCACCCTAACACACCTTGGACTCTACTTAGGGTGGACATTTGTTCACGGCCTGTGCTACGCATGTCACATGGAAAAAAGTCTGGAGAACAACAGGAAACAATTTCTTGTGCTAAAGAAAGCAGAGACCAGAAGTGGACCAGCAAAATGCCTACACTCCTCATTCCTGTGACTCTGGTCAGGGTGAGCTCCAGCTCAGTTTTTTATCAGTCTTAGCATCAGGGGTGAGGACTGATTAGAAAATTGAATTGCCTTCTCTTCGCAAAGGCCAGAGGAGAAGGTAATTTTTCTGGCTTCGCTGAGGTGCTTTGAAAGGGGATCCCCAGGAACGCTCTACTGGTAGAGTAGCCAGCGGTTCTGCTGCTATAGTGGTACCTGTTTTGTGGACAAACAAATTACTTCAGTTTCCAATGCTGTCAATCTGGAAGACCTCATCACCACCAAATTAATAAAAATGTCTTTAAAAAGTGAATAAAAACCATGTAAAAAGCGCTAAGTAGCCAGTCGTCTGGCGCTTGAAGGCCAAAACTGGATGGTAGGGAGGGAGCAGGGGGTCTCTTTCTCACCTAGGTAATGATTATACGAGCCCCATAAGGACATAGTTAAATCAAGTATTAAGAAGACTGCATTTAAGAGGGGGAAAATATGTCAATCACACTTCGCCTTTGACAAAAGGAAATTCCTTGAAACTGAGAATGGGGAGAGAGCGGGAGGGAGAGTGTCTCGTCATGTGGGTGGCCAGGAAACTGGAGGCCAGAAAAGTACGAGCGAGAGAAAGAGTAAGAGACGGGGCGGGGGGGGGAACCCACCAGACTGAATTCTAATCCAAATGCTGTGAGGCGTTCACACCAGGCCTTGTGAGAATATTAACAAGGTTACAGGAGAGGGGCCTTTAGCCTCGGGAATTATTAGTGAATATGGAATTATATTTGCGCAAACACAACCAGATGCAAGCAGCTAAATGCTCTGCAGATGTGAAAGGAGACAGAGTGTGCTCCAAATGGGCAGCAGCTTCATGTGTTTTAGCCCTCCATCATGATGCCTGGCTGCCTGTCAGAGAGGGCTGCTTTTCTGAAATAGCAAAGGGGCGGGAGGCACAGGCTCTTTTTTATCAGAAATTTGAACATGGGTACACTTTAGGGTTTACTCATTCCCCGAGACACTAGCACCTCTTGGTTGACTGACTATCACTCTGAAGATTGCATCCTGACTACATTCTTTTATATCTCTGTGCCTTAGGTTAATTTCCTGCAAGTTTTCCTTTTACTCCCACTCTGCCATGTCTTTTTCTAAAATCTCCCTCTGTTTCCCTGTTTTTCCTCATTGTTTGCCCTCTCTGGTTTTAGTGTCTAACTCCACCATGGCCTGAGCAGTTAGCCTGTATGCACGATATCGCAGGCTGTTTCCATTAGAATGAGAAATTGGTTACAAGAGCCAGGTATTTCTTTGAAGTAATCTTGTTTTACTACAGAAGAAGTCCCACTTCTTGAAATAACAGTAAGATTGAACAAGAATCCGATGCTTTGCTCATGATTCCAGATCTGCTTGCAGTCAGAGCTCTGTTCAAAAAACTCCTTTCCCTGGCTTTCTTTCAAGACCATTGTGTATTCACTCAATTTCTTGTACCATGATTTTTGGGTTTGCTCCCTTCCTGCTTCCTCCTGCTTTCCATTGTTTCAATCACTCTAATCGACCCTCCGACCCTGCATTCAATGCTTATTTTGGGGCAGTGGACTCCATTGTTTAGGCTATTCCTAAACACTCTCCTAGTCAGTGTGGAAGGCGACCAGCACACCTAGCCCCCTCAGTGGGATTTAGGGTGATTCAAAACAGAAAACCTGCCTCCCAGCTCCCAAAGTCATATTATTAAGTGTACAATACCAGTACCTTACTGTCTCTGTCAAGAATGCGGCTTCTTCATTCTAGATCAATCACTACTTTCAAAGTAATTACTGCCCCTACTCTGCAGACAGAGAGCACATACTAAATCTTTACAGACCAATTTTAACAATCGAATTACAAGGACACTTGTAATGGCCATTGGTATAATCATAAAGGGGTTTGGGGTCACTCTGTGGCAGGGTTAAGACTTCTGGTCAAGAGGAAATTTTCTGCCATGAAGAATAATGGCAGCAAATGACTGTTCATCCTATGGAACTGTAAATGTACAAGTATGGAGATCTGAAGGCTTATGTACAAGGGATTTTAACAGATTACAGTTTGACTTGGGTGAGTACGCTAACTGTGATTTTAATTACCTGAACAGTTTAAATTCCTGTGAAGAGAGGTCTTGCTAATTTATTTCCCTGACTCACAATGCTTGTTTTCAAAAATAGTCATGACATTCCTACAGTATGGCTTGTGCAAAATGGTTGATGATGTTTGCCCTCAACTTTTGTTATCTTTTAAAATATTTTCTCTCACTAAATGAATGTTTCAGAGGCAATAAAATACTCCAGAGTTAGGTAGAATTTTCAAACTCGGGCATGCTTTGTTGATGATTCTTTATGCTCCATGAGAAAATACAGCGTACTCTCCTTAGCAGTACAATGCCTATGGTTTGATTACAAATTTTGCAGCAACTTGAAAGACATATTTGAATATATTGATTTACTTAGAGATTAAAAATGAACCATCACTTAAGAGATCTTTCTTTATTTCCAATCTTGTTAAAAAATAATGCATACTCCATAGAGCCAAGAGTTTATGAAGAAGAAAGCTGCCGAGTAAAAAATGAAGGAGGGTAGAAAAATATCATATTTTCATAGACAAAATACTTCTTATTCTGTGACAAAAATTGTTTCCTATTAAAACTGTCAAATAAGAATTTTGTTCACTTAGTTTTTGAGGGGGAGTCAAGGCAACCAAAAGAGAGAGCGCCAAAAAGAACTTCAACCTCCCCTACAAAACTGGCTAAGAGCTCTGCTAACTCACAAGTAGAACTCTTTGTAACCTTGCACAAAGACTTTATTTAACTTGCTTCTTGTAATTAAGCTGATTTGGTCTGGGTATTTTTCCTCTTGCATGTAGTCTTCTTTTCCCCTCAGGCAGGGCTAAGAGGCTCCTTGGTGGACCACTGCCTCCCCTCAGCATGGCTGCTGCTCCCCAGTGCTCTGCATGGGCCTCAGCTGGTGGCCACGTTGAGATGGCTTTTCCCCATTGTTCCCAACGGAGTTCTGTGTTTTATGATGCCTCACAGTATAGGCAGCCACCATCTCCCCTGAGGGCAACGGCAGTTTCTGTTTCATGGAGAACAATGGATGATGGTGGCCAGTCCAAAAGGGAACAACTCTGCATGGGGGGAAAAACAAAACAACAACAACCAAACAATTTTTAGTTACAAAAACCAACAGCAAGTATGGCCATTCATATGAGGCCTCTGGGAGGAAAGCACCTATTGTGCCAGGCCCTCTTTACAGGCAAGCTGAGAGGAAGGTGGGAGGCAGCACGCTTGTCTTCTGCACCAAAGGGGAAACCAGGAGCACCCTCCCTGGAGGAGTGAAGGAGAGGAAAGGGACATGTGCACCCTCTGAGTCCGGGGCACAAGATAAGAAGGTGGGAGAGCAGGGAGGTTTTGCTGTCACCCCCAACAAACCTGGTGCTCTCAGCAGCTGGTCACTCCACCAGAATTAAGTACCAGTTTGGCACACAAGGAGAGAAGAATCGTGTGAGCCTGGGGAATTCGTCATATTTGCAGGATAAAGCCAAGATAAGGGAATACAAACAAGGGGGTATGAGGAATAACTGATGGGGGGGGG